>SJOL01007141.1:1852770-2001458 GCA_004794785.1 Opisthorchis felineus
TCTTTCCGGGAAGCTCTCATATACAATAAACTCCGAAGACAGTCTGAAATGTTTCGATACCAGAGTTAGCACATGAAGCTCGCGAATGACCGCTGTAAGCGCGAGTGAGATGAGAAGAGAAAATCGGAGAATGCGACCACGCCTGTATTGTATGTAATTTGTACAAATGCGCGTTTTTGTGGTTTTGCGTATTCAAAGAAAAAACGTTCATGAAATTGATGAAATACGTAACGTTATAATGAAAGCAAAAGACAGGTACAAAACACCACAGGAGATGGAGCCCACAAACCACTTGTATTGGCCCATCGAAACATGCGACAAAAAAGGAAAACGTTGTCGGATTTAACGTTTGAGGGTGTTTACCACGTGATAATAATCAGTCGATCGGTTACTGAAGAAACATTTACACAAGTATGTGAGATCAGACCGTATAAGTCACTGGGTGCTAAAACATATTTTTGCAAAAGTTCGAGCAACCAAATAAAGCAAGGGTCTTATCCCTTGTTTATACAGTCCCCTGCAAGATCATCCCACTTTAGCCGGATTTACGTTGTCATTTATCAGGTGGGCTGTTCAACTCTACCACGTTGCGATGCTGTTTACCACACGTTCCATATATTGAAAGTTAATTGTCCAATCCATCAGTGTCCTTGACTGCTAAAACCGATACCTCTACAGTCCATCGCATAGTGGTCTAGGAACATTACTGGGGCTCCCAAACTGTCCATTAAATATGCGGATAGATTCTTTGTAACTAAATATGCATGCAACAGTAAACAGGACTGAGATTACAGCTTGACACAACCCTTATAATAATGCAGGAGGTATACTAGGCGCTACGTATCCTCAGGAGGCTTCATCACCGCACTCATCTGGAAGTTACGCAAGAATGGAAAAAACAGAGGTAGGAAAACACCGAAGACCTTTGTCTCACTTTTGAGCAAAAAGGCACAGTACAAACTGACCGACGCCCCCCTCAAGCGAGGAAACAGGCAGGTCAATGAAAACACTTTACAAGCATTATTTATGTTCACTCGGAACGTTGTTATTTGCGGCTAACTGTTCCCTGAACTTTAGTTGTCCTCTCTTGGTCTTGAACTAGGTTTCTCAGGAAAACAAATTATCCTGTATCAAGTCTGTTCCAAACTCTGCATTTCTAAGTCGGTCTTCAACACCGTCAGTGGAAGTGTGCTTGGAATTCACGTTTTTTTGCAGCACCCGTAAGCCAAACATGTCAAATTTTTGGGCTTAGATACGCAATCTTTAGCAACAAGCACTTCCACATTCATACCATTACGCTCTACCGTACGTGCCAGTTAACCAAAATAGAAGCAGCAAATGGCTGACCTGGAGTTACAGAATTGTGAGTGCGCTTTTTGTTCGTGTTTGCAATTGTACAGTTTGTATAAAAAAGAAATGCATTTCCAAAAAGAGTTTGGTGACTGTCTATTTCAAAACATGCTAAAATAATTTTAGAGCTTCACCACAAAACCTTGGACTTCCTCAAGAAATCACCAACTAGAGCAGTGACCCGACAGAACTTCAATTGGAGTCAAAGGTTTCGTATGATTTCAGTAAAAAATCAACAGCTGTCATCTGAGTTTTGAGCAACGAAACGAACGGGTTGAATTGTACGGTGGTTGATTTAAACCCGGGAGAATATCAAAACAATATCGGTAACTGTTAAGGGTATAAGCGCTATAGATTATGGTAGTGCAATAAACCTCGATTTAACGAGCCCTCGAGATATCCACGATCAACAAGTCGAAATTGACGTCAGAAGACAATCGGTCAACGAAACTTAACGCGAAATTAAGACAACAAATTGGAGAGAGATGATGACACACTTCAATGTGACATCACCAGCAAACGGGAAAGAGTAAAAATATGTGGCACCGATAAAACGGAAGGCAGTCAAAACAAAAAGAATAATATAAATTGTCACATATAAACTGTACACGCCAATAAGCTTGTGAAGATGACTGTGATGAAAAAGTGGATTTAGCAATAAACAAATGAAGGGGCACGCTTACTATGAAAACAGAGACAAACGCACACATTGCAATGGCTTAATTCAAACAGAGACTTTTCACCGATGCGAATAAATATTTCAAAAGTAAACTGTATTATGGAAAGCTTACCGGATGTATCAGTTAGCGATGTTCTCGTAACCACACTACCGGGCCCAGTTCTCATTCAACACACATGTGAATCACCCCGACGGAGGTTGGGAATCAGGTCAGGAAAGTTTTGTTTTATGGTCACAAGAAACCCAAGCAATTTTCAAGAGTTGTATATGCCGTGGCCATTAAATATCTGAGGCCACTGTCTCACAGAGCCATAGTTCAGGATATGCCCCACAATATAGAAGACTCTGTGGGCACACATAGATGCGATGACGCCGCAAACACGAGCATCTGAACCAACATAGCCAAAAGCCGCAAGGATCAGTTGGAGTGATACACAATGTAATACCATAAATCAGACTTATTTCAACTACCAAAAGCGGTAGCTCGTATGGAGACAATTTTTGGGAATGGTGTTGCTCCGTAATGGAGGAGAAGAATGCAAAATAATGGGGCGGAAAGAGGGTGGATCACATCCGGTAAGGCTGCCAACATGCTGCATTGGGTGTGCACAGAAGCTTATGAGTTAGGACGGGTAAAAAATGCCCGTCAAAACCTCCGAGCCCATTTTAACTATGTTCAAGTCAAGTCTTTCATCCGACGGTTGGTTGGCAAAGTGGTGGATTGAGAAGGCCAGTCTCCATATACTAAGCTAATGATCGCCGGCAACCTCCTAAATTTTTGCAACAATTTTGTACTAGGGATTTAGAATAACGTAGCTGTGTACCTAGCCAATCTCTACCGAGTCCATATGTGCTGGATGTTGTAATCATCACAAGACCATCCTTAACGGGTCAGAAGGCTCGGACGTCAGTCTGTCAGGAACTCAGATGAATCCATCTAGTCATGATACCGCTACTTGCCTGCACGCTCGGTCGTGCAATCATTGACTTATCTAACCGGATACTTCGGAAATATGGCTTCCTAGAATATTAGAAGGTAGCTGCGATAACTCTTTTCACAGAGGAGGTACTTGATGGAAGTATTGCGTCTTATTATAAACCTGTTTGCCTTACGTTCGTCTTGTCAAAAGTACTGAAAGAGGTTTTACGTGACAGACTGGTGACGCATATAACTGGAAACAAGCTTCTGTCAGAAAGTGAGTAGGTGTTGCTCAGAAAACGTTCGCACGTTCCTAACCTGCTATACATTTTCGACGAATTGCCAAGACAGATCAGTGAAGATAGGGTAGATGTTTGCTATTCATGCCTCTGAAAATCCTTCAGATTGGTGAACCATTGGTGACACATGCCTGGTTTTGACTTGCTCTCAAATTCTGGGATAGCAAAAGACATTCCTAATGAGGAGAACATTCTTTGTCGTAGTAGTTATTTCATCTGAACTAAGACAGGATTATGATCGTGTTCCTAAGGGATATACCACTGGTCTGTTTCTGTTTCTAATCTTTATAAACGACTCACTGAAACATTTAAACGGTTCATATTGTGTGATTTTGATTATTATGGAGGAGCTTTTGTAGGAACAGTCCAGGACAGTCTTCAGTGCGTGTATGATTTGAGTTTAAAGTGGGATTTATGTTTGAAGTTGTGGAAATCCCATATCTTAGTGGAAAACCCAGAAGACAGATCATTAAGCTGCCGCTGCAAAACGGTGCTCTTTAGGCTACAAAGAGCTCGTCGGGGAACCCAGAGATTTTAGTCCCAGTCTGTAATGCCATGCTAAGGGCTCATTTAGAATACTGTGCCCAGGCCTGGAGGCCATGTTTGGAAGAGGACATAGTACTTTTGGCAAAGGTTCAGGGAATAGTTATCAGGTGAAAGCCAAACTGAAGGAGACTAAATTACACAAACAAGCACTCGTTTTAGTTTGGTCTTGAAGCTGCCAGTTTTAAGTGCGGTAATACAGAGACAATAAAGTTACCATTTAGGCTATTTTTTCATATATATATATATATTATATATATATATATATATATATATATATACAACACCCGCCAAATACTCCCTAGGATTCTTGAAATCTGCAATATCACAAAACCGAATTATTTAGCAGTTTTGTTGAGTACGCGAGTGGGCCAATTCAAAAAGAAGTCCACCGGGTATAGCGTTTTGCGCCTGTAGTTGCCACCAAGTTTAACCCCTAAATAAAATGAACATATTTCTCTTTGTCTACTGACGTCATCAGGTGGACTGGATGTAATTTGACGTATCCAGTGAGGACAGTTTTAAGGGAACTTCAAGTGGGTGGTCCCCTAAACAGCGTTTCCTTTAAATAAAATTTCTGGCAAAACTAAAATAAAAAGCTTAACCAGCCTCCTTCTGTGAAATTTCCCTTTTGTGTTCTGTGTAACCAGGATAATCTTTCTAGGTAAAGTGTAGGAACATATCACAGCAACAACCTGATGTACGACATTGAGATTCGCAAATGTGTCACGTCAGACTGTGTGCGACACTGAAGGTATGGGTTTGCTATTCTACTACTCAGATAAAAAGAAACGTGACGACTGATTGTTCCGTTTCCCACATGAGGTTGTAATCTTTTTAATGTTTGACAACCCGACGCGGTTATTGGTTGTGATTCCTAGTCGTCAGAATTAAAACTAAGGTCGGAGCTAATGCAGTTGATTGTAGACAAGGCACTACTCATAAGTGCATCATAAGGATTTATACGTTGGATGCGTGAACACGTGAAGCGTGGAAAACAATCACTTTGGAGGCTTAAGTAAACAAAGCAGCGCATACGCGTTTCTTCAAGAAACAAGCTTTTCGAAGACGGTTAGATTAGGTCCGAATCTGAAAGCGGCAAACTCTCAATAAAGAACGTGAATGACCTATTTAGATCCACATTCATTGAGAATCCTCGATGTCTAAGTTAGAAATAAACTTTCTACTGATTTATTTGCAGCGTTGATCAATTTCGGCATTGATGAGGCCGGCAATTCATGAAAATTAGTTTTTAGGTTTGGAGTAAATTTAGGTTTAGAGGCAATGCTTGTGTGTAACGCGGACTAGGATTATGTGTTTTAACCAGGTATCCGCGCTAATTAGAAGTCAGAACTTATGGAATGTGGAGGCTGTCCAAATGTTGCCCCCACAGCACGACGTGGCTATATTCATAATCGGCACCATTGCTGTCACTCAAGGTAACCGACAGTACTCAATGTATGGCGAATACGCCAGAATGTTCTGCAGCCAGACGCTCAATCTTACAGCTTGCTCGCATACATTGGATCGGAGCTCAAACACTGCCTGATATGGCTTCCAACCAATGTAAGATGATTGGATGTTGGGCATTATGACCTGGCAACCAATTCGGCATATTCCAAAGTTTGTTAATTTTAGGCACCTTTCCTACTAATAATGATTCACCAAGCTTGTCTAAGAAGTTTTTATTTCTGAAGTTCCTATCTGGGAGATGTTTTTTGGCAAACTGGATCAACACTTGCGCACACCATTTGTCCTATCAAAGCTAAGGAAGTTATTGTACACCGATTAATTCCTGGAGAACTAATTTGCAGTGAGGTGCCTCAACATGAAGAAAAATAGGTACAGAAGGACTGGTAAGGAACGCGTACCTTTCTATAGATTACTTAGTCAGCGCGTCCTTTTATTTTGTGTAGATGGTTATCCGTGATACTTCAGAGCAACTTATTTAATTGGGGACCATCAGTTTGCGTTTAGCTGATAAAAGTTTACAACCCCTTTGCTGAGGAGTAGTGTTTTCAGGTGTACTTCACCTAACCTGAAAGGACCTTGACTTAAGTATTGCTTGAGTAACGTGGCAAACCCGAGAGGTTTATTTGGCCCAGCGGATCTTTGAATCCAAATTAGAATGAAAAAAGGACCATCGCCGTTATTAAAAGGTGATCCATTTGACAACAAGTAATGGAGAATTCCTGAGGTGCCTTGCTTTTTCTATGCTAGAAAAGAGAAATTATGCCATTGAGGGAATGGTATAAGTATTGAAGTTAACTATTACCTGTGAAAGATAGAGAATTTAATTGCACTATATACCCTGTACTTTAGTGACTGCCAGATTGACTAGAGGAGCTTTTTCAAACTAGAGGGACAATGCTTCACCATATTCTAGGTCAAAAGGTTTAAAAAAGGGGTACTAAGTCATATCATTTTGAGAAGCTTTTTGAAGAGTTTTGAGTGCATTGGAATTTAAGCCCTACACATATGTGCGTAGCCATTAAGATGTGTGTCCACTGAGTATCCGCTAAAGCACTGCATTTAACTTTATATTGACCTGACTTAAGCTCAGATCTCAGTGTGTTGGTTGGTTTTAATAATGAAATATCACCGTTCGCAGCATAATTACTTTGGATGCTTTTGAGAACCTAAGTTCTGTTGCTGTCCTACCAGCTGGACTGTGCAGCGTTAAGCTGGAGAGCTTATTGTTCCTCCTGGTCTTAGGATTTATAGATGGCAAACACCGTCAGCTAAAATGTTAAGGATTTAAAGCAATAACTTCTAAATTAAGAACCAGGAAATACGACCAGCAATAAGACAGACATACGGAAACGCGCGAACCTCCACGCCATGTTAATTGGGCCAGGAAAAAGGTCGTTATCGAGGACATTGCATTTCAACCTCATGACTTAACATACTCCCAGGAGAACCCTATAGAAACCTTCTTCTTTGTGACAACGACCTTTTTTTTGGAGGTGTATAGGCTACGCGGATGACCTGCCTGCCCATATTAACAGACCCG
The DNA here is from genome assembly GCA_004794785.1 of Opisthorchis felineus. Taxonomy (NCBI): domain Eukaryota; kingdom Metazoa; phylum Platyhelminthes; class Trematoda; order Opisthorchiida; family Opisthorchiidae; genus Opisthorchis; species Opisthorchis felineus. The sequence continues at coordinate 1,859,574 of SJOL01007141.1, forward strand.
CGAATAAGAAGGATACGGATCGTTTACAAGCACTGTTGGTCATTACATTGTGAACGGCAAAATCCAAATCTATTTAGAAACGGGCATTTGAACGGCATAAGAAATATTGTGAGTGGTGCTACTCACTGTCAGCCCCAAAAGGGAAGGAAACTTACTTCGGGAAAACAATTCACTAAAGTTGAAGGATAATTTAAAGGCGAAAGACATTTGAACGAACAGGTCAAGCAGTCCAAAAGGAAGCGGCTGGCAATAAAAAAATTGAGTGGAGAAACAAAAACTGGGTAGAATTTCTGGTGACCAAACAGAAACAATGCATAAAAGCTGACAGCAGTGAAGGTAAAGTGTAGGAAAGCAGGAAAAGTTCACTGAATCGGGCTTAGTCAGTGTCGTTCTCAACGTCACTGTCGCTCTCGACATCAGCGTCGATTTAAACGTCACCGCCGTGATACAGTGTTCTCTGTAGGTGAATTGATTTCGCTGAAGATCTTGGCCGCATAGGTCCACAGAGATGCCTGACGTGCTGCTTTCCTGGATGTTACCTGCTAACCAGGTAAGTGGAAGCCGTATGTTAAATCGTTTCAGAAAATGTGATGTAAACTCAGAAGCAGGGAGGGCCAGATGTACCATCAATCTATCTTGTGCCTTGGCCGTATATTTGGAGACAGCCGCATTCATCCATTCCAGAGAAACTGAAGAGTAATGATAATTGACCCACTTTCGAGCCAGAGACAGTACTAGCTGTTCCGAACTCTCGTGAGATCAGATATGAATTTTGTGTCAAGGTTTTCAAGGAAGGCTTTCCCATTACTGCATTTGCCTTAGAAGGATAGGTATCTGACTGGAGTGGGGTTCACTGGATCCTTTTAGCGGTGAAGCTTACCGTGAGTATCACAGTTGAGGACGATGATATTCAAACTTGAGTTGTTATTTTGCCCTGAGTATGCAAGCCAAGTGCTCTCGAAAACAGAAGGGGCTATTTACACACATAAAAGTAGTTCGCGTCAGAAAAATAAAATAATTACTTCCTAATCACAAACTTTATCAGGAAGATAGATTATATACTCATATTTTGGTTAACTACGGGGAAGGAGAAACGGGAACGACTAGCTAGGTTGGTACGAAGGAATCCAACTTTACGACCAAATATGGCCATCGTCGAGAGGATGCCATTTCTGGAAACCTTCCCCGATTCGATCAAAGGACGGACACACTTCCGAATGAAGTGCTGCCTATGACCTTGATTCAATGCTTTACTAACTGGAGATGACTCATCAGATAATTGTTTTACTTTCTGAGAGTTAACCAAACATCTAAAAATCTGATTGAGCACGGAAGCGGCTTTATCTGAAGTTGTGAAGTGAAATGTATTGAAGATGGAATATTTGTGGCTAAACAGAACTTTGAGAAAGCGCCTAAAAATGCTGTAAATGCCAAATGAATATTGATGTCGACTACGGTAGATGATGCATGAAATTTATGGTCTACAAGATATGCAAAGGAGGCCCGAACAGTACTCATATTTAGAAATAATCGATCATAGTTTTTCTTAGGATGAACGCGGCCGAGGTAATTAATCGAAATTGCCTCTCTGGTAATAGTGAAAATGGATTCACTTGTCCGTTTATAACAAGTTTATGCGTTAGAGTTCATCGTGGTTACCGAAAAGCCTTCTGAGTAATGGGTTAAGGGAGAAGTGACTGTTGATTAAACTTCGAAAATGGTAGTCCATATCTCTAGGAAAAATGTTATCCGTGTAAATAATTTTGAAGTTTTGTAAATGGCCAAAGTGGCTGCAATCATCACTATTCACGCCTAAAGGCATTTGGCGGCAAGCCTTTAGTGGGGCATCGAAGATAACCATGAGGAATAGAAATAAATAATGCTGGTTTAATTGTGCCTTTCCGGAAATGAAAAAAATACGTAGCATCGATAAAGCATGGTGCAACAGCACAGTCTAATAACGGGAATACATGTGGGGTAATATTTAGAAAGCCATAAGTTGCGTCAAAGAGTTCGCAGACGCTCTTGCGGCGACGAAGCAAAGCAAACAAACAAACAAGTGGGGTCGCAAGACTTTCGAAAATTTACTGGCAGTCATACAACTAGGGGACACCCAATTTAAACATACATATTTACTTGTTGGTGCTTGTGACATTCGTAACATTCACATTCACATCCACATCAACATATTCTGAGCGGTTCTCTTTCTATCCTGGGGCGATTATTCTGGTTAGTCAGCACCATAGGGGAAGCACTAGACTCGAGTTTCGCTCCTACTGGAGCTCATTAGCAGTGCACAACCTTGGGCTTGTCAGGATTTGAACCCTGGATATCTGACAAGCGAGGCCAGTGTGTTACCACTACGCCTTCAGCGCAGGTTGCACACATATGAGTTTTCACGTCTGAACAGACCAACGTGTGACTGAACGATGTGATTGGTATACCCGACGCCTCGAGTGGCAATCTAGTAATTGTCCCGGTTGTGTCGATAGGCTCACCCACCCATCAGGACTTCTTAGCCCGGTAGCACCACGGATGATTGAAACCTGCTGGTGCATCCAGCTTGTGCTAATGAAGTGGTGGTAGCACGCTCACCTCGCATGGCTGATGTCCAGAGTACAAAATTTGACACGGCCAAGGATATGCACTGTCGATTAGCTCTAATAAGAGCTAATCCCCAGCGTTTCTCCCCTTTCGCGTTGACTTACAAGAATAACCAGAAGAGGAGGAGAACTGTTCAAAAGAGAGTGATTTGGACGTGAACGCATGCTTACGGCATGGTATGGCGCATCTCGAAAGGTGGTCAGCCGTTATGCGTTGCATCTTTATATTCGTTTATATGGATAGGCTATCGGTGTGAAATTGAGCAAATAAAGTATGTAACAACAGGAACGTGTCAATCCTTTATTAAATACAGGCTTTCCCACTGACTGTTCCATCGCGAGTGGTGGGGATTTTGCTCTCATGCATGGTTCAAATTAGAAAAACAGGAATCATGAGTTCATAGGATGGCTAGAAGATGGATTGATATGAAATGAAGCAAAGTTTATACATCTGCACCGGTGTGCAGATGTTTAATGGTCATAGGTGAATATCCAGAAAGCTTGGCCAACCTCGTCGAAAAGCTTAGCCCGCGGACATTAAATGCACTAGCCAAATAATTACCATGGATGGTAAATTGGCGGCTTCACGTGTGTTAAAGTTGAGCGGTCACAGAAGTTAATCCGCAAGTCGGAAGATTTGAAAGCCTTCGGAATAGAAGCAGTGGACAGAGACTCCACGCTAGATCTTGTAGGTGGCGACACTTCCCTTGCAAACTATTCATGAGGTAAAACGACCTTAACTGAAGATATGTGGCGCAGAAACACAAAGCGATCGTGCCTGGACCTGCTGACCAAAGTATGTGATGTACAGCTTCCTTCCTAGTTGAACAAATAGGTGCATGAAGTAAATGGCCGTGCTCATATACTCGTACAAATGCGCAGCCCACTTGCATGTGCGTACCAGTGATGAGCAGTCTATATGTATTTTTAACAGACAGTGTGTGTTTGACCTTATCCCGCTAACCGGCTAAAGCAAACTGCACTAGCTTACCCTCGCTCAAAACAAATCATCACAAAAGTAGTGACCCATATGCGGCTGAGCGTAAAATACCTTTTCCAGCGATACCGGGGCGATATTTTTGATGGTATCTGCATGAGACAGTTTGAATTCCTGTGAAATCATTGATACTGTACTTTACAAAAAGGCGAGATAGACGGCCCGTCGAACAGTTTACAGATATATTCAGTGTTTGTGACTTTTAGTTACACAGCATACTTCAAAGTCTACAAATTAAAACACGGTGAAAACTAAGCCAAGCGTCTAATGGAGAATGGTCTACGTAAAACAACATGTCCGCCTGGAACTTCACCGAAACGATATTAGTTTGTTTGTGAGATCTAAACTCTGTTCAACTCACTTGAAGATTGTTACATTATCATACAGTGCATTCCACTGGAGAGTTAGGTAGGTCAAACCGTACAGCTGATATTGTCAACTCATAAAGGTTCTAGTGAAATCTAAAACTGGGACAAGGAGTTGAATCATGTAGGCAACCGTGCCAAATATATTTTGGAAGCGATAGAGGCTTGGCACTAACAGGCATGCGAAACAGGCCTGTCGGCCTACAGCGGTGTAATAACTAGACGCGTGCACACAAGCAGTTTGCGTGAAGCTTGAGATGATGCGACCATCAGAATGCTGATTTCGATGTCAGCCTTGGAGAACGACATCAGCGAGCGGGCAAGTAAAGCCACCAGCCGGTTTAGGCATGATAATGTACCAGTGGGTAGCAGTACTAATTCGCCTGCATTAGGACGCTGGCGTCACACGTCAATTCCGTCAAAGGATGCCAGAATGCTGCACGCCGTTGGAGTTGCTATGGCGTTCACTACTGAGTGATATTTTCACTAACATGTGCTGTCGAACACTTTCGTTTTTGCAAAAGATATGCGAATGCTCTTTTCATAGTTTTATCCAGTAAGAATGAAATGAAGATTTTTAATCGGTCTCGTCCGTCTATACATTTCACGTTCAAATCAAAAACAGACAAAATTTCTCAGTTCTTGCTTTACAAAGTCTACCGGATGCTTCAGAACAAATGTCGGTTTACAAGAAGCATACCAGGTCCGTTTGCGTTCTTGCACATCTTTCATCCTTTGAAATGAAGGCAATAGTTGATACATGCCCGATGAATTGGATAGGGTGAATTTGCTCTGATGACGCCCCGCAGAACTGAGTTGGAGAAAGGTCACATGCGTGTCGAGAAGCAATGGTTATCCAAAACACCTCATCAACAAAAACACGGTTGGACAACCGTGTCCGTCTGGTAAAGTAAAAAGCGCTATTTTTATGACTATACCTTTTGAGGATTTCTTGGATCCTTGGGTCTTGGGTCTTGGGTCCTTGTGTAGCAACGTTCCTCCGACCTGGTGTACCTGACGCTGGAGGGTCTCGATAACAGTTGTACTTTTCTCACCTACCAAGAAAAATGTAGAAGCGTCATTTCTGTCGAACAAATCTTGTTGCCTTTCACTTTTTATTCAAAGTTTTCTTGGCAGTGTCCTTTATCCGAACCTACTGTTCTTTCAGTGTCTCTTTTGTCGTTGTATTGAACAACAAGTGAAGGATAGTCTTGCAAAACCTTTGGAGGGCCGTATTGCCTCAGGTTCTGGGGCAGTTGTGGCGTATTCTCACTTCCTCTTGTCTGTTCCAAATCTTTTGGAGGAACTATCCGAGCCACGTTCTTTGAGGCGGCTTTACTGATTCCAACAACTCGAAACCTTCACAGGCAAGATCGTGAAGACCGGACCTATCCTGAGAAAGAAAACATTAAGGCATAACGCAGATGCGTTTCGAACCTCACAACAAACTTGGGACTACCCAGAATGAGCCATTTTTATTATTCTTGAATGAGAAGGCGGTACAGTTGTAGGAGAGCGGTTTAGCTATTGAGAATTAGAGAAAATTTTGTCTCAGTTTATCTGTCAGCTGTTCGTGAAGGACACATTATGGAAGCCCCGATGTTCGAATCCACTCATGTGGACGCATCCACAGTTTGACCAGCTCCATACGTTTGCTGCTGTTAATCTGTTAGTCTCAAGCTGCCTACATTCGGACTGTTTACGTTCGTGTACAGAGTTACATTGAGTTTGACTATACTCCACTCCAGTGTGGTCTTTTTTCAGGATTCTGTGACCATGGCGAGATTTCTCCACGGACTAGAATCAAACATGAGATTTCCTAAGCTCACCAGTAGTCCGTCACGGTGTGGTGGTCTCAACTTGCTTCTGCCTTGTGGACTGTTGTTCAACTGCCTATATAGCAATTATTTCGGAATGCCATCTAATCGTGTTGACGCCAAATGGCCCAACCGATGCAGCTGTTTTTCAATCAAAATGCCCTCGGTTCCTCAAATTTTTGTCTTCTAGAGAACCTTAGCAAGCTGGATCCGGTCTGACAAGTCCATGAGCACAATCACCCAAAGACATTGTAGGTGAAATCGACAGCGGATTCGGATATGATGCTCGTATGCAGTCGGTCTTGCTGTTCCATGAAAGTGTAGACAAACGGTAGCATAATACACCGTAATTTTTGTGTCCATTCACAGGCTGTCTGTTTCAGACATGTTTTTGAGGTCTTCCAAGTGTTTGAATATTTTAGTTAGACGCCTCGATTACGCATTAGAATATGTTAGCAAAGCAAAATCATCGCCTAAAGCAACATGAAGACCTACTGGGCACGTAGCACTCGTTTGACTGGAAAGTGTGACTAGAAAGTGATTGAATAGATGACCATCCGTTCAGATGGTACTGACACAGTCAATGTAACTTCAAAATTTCTGAAAGCTTCCGTGCATACGACAGTTAGATAGAAGTTGAAAAAAGTTGGCGCCATGAAGCAACCTCTTTTTACTCCTTTATTATGCACATATAGTTCCATAAGAGCAGAAAATTAACCGTCATCCAAGGGTGGGGAAATCTATCATAAGTAACAAATTTGCTTGTAAGGCCCATCTTTCAAATCCGCAGAGCTTCTCGGTTCGTCGGATGGGAAACACCTGTAAAGTCAACAAATGGGACGTGGACCAATGGCTTGGACCTAAGCGTTTTGTTCTTATCAGTCTTGACGGGATGATCAAATAGGTGACCCTCGGGCAGCTGTTAGATCCACACTATCCACACTTTCGCGTACAGATGATTTGCTAGGATACCAGTCAAGAACTTGCCTATGATAGCGAAAATCATAGGGAAAAGCTGACGACGTAAACCAGAAGCGTAGTTTGATATGCCGCATCAGGCCCCTATAAGTTTGGGTGGTAGAACCCCCACCCTAGACGACAGTGATTGGCGCCTATCACTACTGGCCTTAGCACAGTAGGAGAGCCGTCGATGGTTTGTGCAAAGGAGATTATGGTGCTGCGCGAAGCCCTTGGTGCCGATGTAGACCAGAGGGAATATGAACGGTAAGCCAACTTAGAGGGGCCTGTTGCAAGTCACCATCCGACGTAAACACGGTAGCATAACAAAGGGCACCGGCACCGGTTACATGGTTATCATCGAGGCACTGCCGTTGTCCGTCGATTCCTTAAATTTTTGTTGCAATATGGAGCCGTAAAGCACCGCACCTAGTATAGCACCACACCGGTGTTATCGGGAAACTCCAAGCAAAACATCGTAGAAATGGTAGCGAATGACCTGGCGGCACTCCATCAACTCTGCGGTTAATAATGTTATCATACTTAGAATGACAGTGTCAGGTGACTAGTCACCACAGAATGGAACAAACATATCTCAGTTCCAGGTGGTTACAATTAGCCCGTTGAGTATGCTGGTGGTCCACAAAGCCCACCCCACTGAGGCACTTGAGTCCGCATATTGCACAAGTTCACATATTTGAAGTTGCAGGCCCTTCCGAATGGCTCACCTGTTTTTCAACATGTCAACGCATCGCATCCCAGTTATTGTCATCTTTTTGGATGGAAGTTGTTCATGCCACTCTATCAAGTGTCAGATCCCACAACGACCTAAAACGGAAGTTACAGTTTCCAAAACTCATCTGATGGCTGTCCCAAAAGTGGGATTTGGAGTGTCCCTGATTTTGAATTAGATGACAGCAGACAATTTGATCTGGCACATAAGTTTTGGTCATTTGCCTGAAAAATGCCAACCAGTAAAGCTGGTTTCTCATTAAACTGCACTCAGTTCCACCACTGTTTGCTCTTCGAACGAATTTGGTGTTAGACTTTGGTCATTCCACTTGACCTGGAGAATTTTGCGCAAAAGGTGTGAGTGAAATCGGCCATGAACTCGGACACATCGTCTGTATGGCCTCCATGTTTTGCTGCCGTACAGTGGTGAACACGGCGCAACAACCCGAAACTGTGTCTATGCGCAAGTCGCGAGTCATCCAGACGTGGTTCTCAAGACAACCAAATGTAATTTTGGCTTCTGCAATTCATGTTTTTATTTCATTGTCAGGTGTCAAGTCTGTGGATCGTGTGCTGCCAAGATAGCAGAAATCCTTGCAACACTCTCTCAAACATACAGCAAAATACTTGGCCTCTTATGCTGAATCCCCGGTGTAGGCTGATAAAAAAAAGACAAGAGTTTTAGATAAGGCAAGGCGGGACGACGATAAATCGAAAGCATTAGCCAGCCGCAGTAATTCGGCTTCACAATTCGAACATAACGCGCAGTCATCCGCGAAAAGCTGCATACGGATACTGGACAGGCGCAGCTGTGCCATGGCCAGGTAATGCATCAGTTGGCGTACGACCTTTGCAATGACGGAACACCTTTGGACAGATGGTTGTTAAATGAAGGCCGGGCAGGACTGAGACAAGAACTCAGTCTGCTCCACTCCACTATCGACCGCAAACTCTTACGAGATAGTTAAAGAAGTCAACGCCAGGCTTTCATTCAAATGTAAAAGGATTTAATGGGGTTAATGAGTTTGTTTGGACGGCCAAGCTTTCGTAGGACGATCCACAATAGTCTCTGTTGATCCATTCGACAAACAGTTCACAGAGGAGGTAATTCTTTCACGACATTGCTACAGCAAATATTAAATTAAGTACTTTCAAATCAACAGTGCTATTTAGGGGCCTTTCTTCAGAATGCGAGCGACTGATCGGTTGACTAGGATAGAGAGTATCATCTGGCTTCGAATACATAGGGCACTGATTCCGCACCAGTTGCCCGTTTTCTTTAGACTCAATAATGATCAAATCAGACGTATCTTCAAATTTTCGAGCAGAATATCTATTCATATTACAAAAAAGATACTGGAGGTTGTTGTCCTCACCAGACTTTATCCGTGTGCAGTTGGTCTTGTTAAACTTGTTAGACTTCGTTTTACGGCCGGTTTGTGGGAAATTTTGTCTGATACCTGTTATTGGTTCCTCTATGTATGAAATACTGCACAAAGACATGCATCGTCTACCTGTATAATTACTAGGTCTTGGTGTTAGGATTGCCCGAAACCTTTTAGCAACCAACAAGTCAATTTTGTAGACTGGTGTGAATGACGCAGATTTTAAAACTCACTGTACGATGCTGCTACGTAAGAACGAAACTGTGTTGCAAAATGAATAGGGAACAATATGCAGATGATTTCAGGCATGAGCCATTCCATTCCAGATTGTGACTATTTGAGTCAACGCACTTTTGTAACAAATGACAAGCCTCGTAGGATGTGAAGATTGACCTTAGATCGTGTATCGAAAATTGTGAATAAATTAAGACCGGATGTATAGAATTCATATTCACATCACTCTCGTTTGAACAGGACAGGAGGACCTTTCAAGCGACAGTGATGTGAGTGTGAAATAGAACTGTGCCACGCGCTTTTCAGCACATAGCTGAAGCACGAAGATTGGTGGCTGAATGGAACAAATTGTTACAGATGAATTATGAAGTATTGTCAGGCTCGCTGAATGAGAACTATGCACTGCTTTTATACCTATGTGCCCGTAAGCAGCTTTCTTGATAGCATATGATGGACTATTATGTGATAAGTTTTAATTTCCTACACACAAATGCCACTAGAGTTCCATACACGTACGACGTACCAAACCCTCTCAGAACTGCAGAATGACTGTCTGTTTTATGTCCAACTTTCAAACTAACAGCTCAACTGAAGTGTGCTACATGCTTTAGTGGGGGTGAAAAAGTTCTGATATCGCCTGCAGTAAAATTGCCTCCACAACACATTTTTCAGTAAGTGTCGCTTATAGCACTGAGGACTGGGCATCACAACTCTGGTCACAACGTTGCTCCATCATACAGGGTTGCTCCCTTTCAGGTTCTGATCTGTAAGTGGGGAGATCGTTTCTTAAGGACAACTTCGAATGGCCCACTGATGTCTACCCTTCGTTTCGGCTTTTAGTAAATCTTGAGGTAGTAAAGCAGTAAAAATCACTTTGAAGGAGAAAAACTTCCTTGACAGTCGAAAGCAGCTCTTCTCATCAGTCATGATGAAGGTCTGGTTCTCTATAAATCGATAAAAAAGCTTATCCACGGTGCTCTTTTACGACCTGTTTGAAAATGAACCCTCGCCTCTCAGCCACAACTTCTGAATTAGAGATAAATTCATTTTTGTTTACTTACCTGCCTCATTCAGTTACGTATACAAGTAAAATCATTATTTAAACTTACTCCTACATGTTTTCAGCTTACATCACAAGATAATACTTATACTTGGCCATGTAGACCAGACGCTGGGCACATCTAAACTGGGTTTCCTTAGTTCACGATTAACCAATGTGATGCCCAAGGTGCTTGTTTATAGACCAGGGAATACTTTTATATGCAGCGTAATGATGATTCATTTTACATTCTTTGGTTTCTAGGTATGAAAAAAAACAGGGAAAAAATCAGTATGGTCAACCAAAAACGTGTACCGTCTTAATATCGAGGACACACACCAAAATGGGAATGTAGTTAAAAATCTTCTCCACTTCAAATCTGCGCTTATTCGTTGTACTGATATTGTTGTCTGGGGGGTCCAGTTTTGGCGCAGTTCATTCTTTGAAAATGAATGCTTTCTTAAGGAACATACCCCGGATCTTAATTGAGACACTGAGTAAAGAGAGAGAAAAAATCGTTCATAAATTCTAACAAAGTAGACGAGAGTTGGAAAGACAAGGAGGAAAACAGAATGGATCATGTGCATGAAATACGAATTCACAGAGTCACAGAATATAAAACGTGCAGTTGTTAGAATCCTGGTGAGGCTGGTCAGTAGGCTGTGCATTGATGATTCCACACAGAAACGGGTAGGTGGAAGGTCGGACTAACGGTCACAGGTGCGCGCAGTCGCACAAGAAAATATGGGCACAGGGAAGCATGTCTGAGGACAATAGGACTTCAGCTTCTACAACCGCTCGCCATAGTAACAGAACGAAGGAACAGATCCAGCGCTGAAAACAAATTTTTCTGTGCTGATTGGTAGCCAGAAAGAAAATAACCATAACAAAGCTTTGACAACGGATTTCTCTAGCAGAAAGTTTGCAGCTACAGAACAGAAGGTTCAAGCTAAAGTATTCGACTTCAAATTCGAATACGTCAAGAGCCTGGAGCACCTAGCTGGCCTAGAAGTGACAGATTTCATAGAAATCCATGAAGACGCTCAGTTGAATCTCGGCCAAACCTTTGTTCCAGACTTCACATGCAACAAAACATTTAACTCCGATCATATCGCTCCCAGGAACACCAACATAAAAGTAGAACTGTGGAGGATATTGAAATATCTTCTCATCGGAACTGAGCCAAAATTCAAGGTAGTTTTTTTGGAAAAACAGCAAAATAAAAATTAGGGGGACAAAAAATTGTCTCTTTTTATAGTAGTTCACTGTTTACAGTAAACTCTACCAAGACAACTTTCGTTGAACTGCTGGGCACCTATGGTGTGCCAAATAAACCCCTAGAAGACGAAAACTTCAATACACTGCTCAAGCTATGCCTGGCGAAGTAATATGAATTCAATGGAGAGCATTACGAACAAGAACAATTTCTGAGTCTATTGCAGAAATCGGAATACAAATAGTGCAACGGATTATACATCCAAATGGAGATACCAAAATTTAGATTCGCTAATTGGAAGGTAACTGAGCTAGCATTAAGCGGAACCGTAGTTGACCTGTTGTTCACAAAGGTCGTATTCAGTGTCACGATGTTGTCTCGTGATGCACGTTGTGGGATGTGGAACAGAACAAAGCTCGAGGGAGACAGTGGACGCGGATGCACTAATTAGATTGGGCAACCGTTACAGAGTAAACCACAGCGAAAAATTCAATCAACAACACCAGTGTTTTCGGTGACATCCATTTCATGCTGGAAGAGGAGAATGATGCAAAGCTGGCATTCTTGAACTTTCTCATCACACGATTGCCAGACTGACAACTGGAAAGCGAAGTATACAGAAAGACCGAATTCCCAGCTACCGCAGCCATCATTCCATGTGTCACAAACAAAAGTGCACCCAGACTCTTTTCAAACGGACTGAGAGAATAGAAATTCTTGTACAAAGTTCAACTGGATATTCAAGAGGTTCCATCCGGCGAACCCACAGAAGACCTAACTTGGCCAACCCGACACCACAAACAAATGGCAAATATATCACACTTCTGCACGTCAAGAACATTTCTAATGTGACTGCATAACACGGTGGCCTACAAACATTAGAACACCATGCGGATCGAATTGTTAGAACCCATTGGATACTATAAGCAGGACCGCCTTCATATACAAGATCCCGTACAACGATTGCGACCAGCACCATGTGGGACAAATAGGAAGGAAGATGTGTGATAGGCTAGATCAATATAGACTTGCAACTAAAAGACACCAACAATTTTCACTTGTTTCCGCACACAAAGATCGGGAGAGTCACAGATTCGACTGGAACAGCTTCCACATACTGACTCAAGCAAGGAAAAAGAAAGGGCACGAATTCATGGACTCCATTGAAATTGACCCAATCTGTCAACCGAACTACAAAATGCAAAACTGTACGAGAAACCGGAGAAGAGAAGCAGGCAAATCGATAACAAAGAGGGTAATTTCTTTCGCCCTGACCATGGGTCTAACCAATAGGTGAATGAACGAAACAGACTACAGATTGATAAACTACTCAATAGGAGAGGATATCTAATCCACCGAGCAGACGCAAATAAATCATTCAGCACAGGAAGACAACCTACGCCAAACAAAGATATGCAACCGGCCAAGCAAATTCAAGAAGACCAAACCACAATGCAGACTCAGAAAGGGTCAGTAAAATTACCAATCTAAATCAAGGAGGATGAACTACAATGCAACGTAAATTGGGAACGGACCAGTCGGAGCCGGGTCCAAGACCTTCGGCAAACATTTATTCAACAAACCAATCGAATACGGAGGATGCAGTTGGCAAGCTGACCAATGAGATTACCAGAGAGGCACACACTCACCAGCCAACCGCGCAAACAGAGATCAGACACTATTTGTAACCTGTATAAACGCAAGAAGATAAGGAGGAACTACCCACTTAGATGCGCACTCTACGCTGGTGCTGAAAGGTATGCAAGCTAATAGTTAAGCTCAGCGAACAGATCAACTAGTACTTGATCAATAACCAGTAAGCAGTAATTGCCTTATTCATTGAGCATAATGTGTCGATTAAAGGAAACGACATACTCATCTCAAACTTGTGGAACATGAACGCATTGGAGTATCCTACGAAGAAGCACTGCTGATGCAAATGAACTTAAGTTCGACTTCGCTACTGCGTTGTACACACTAGAGTCGAACGCTAGATAGATTTTAAGGACGTACAAATACTGCAACCACAGATCAAACACAGTAGGCTTGTGCGCATGAGCATAGCAAATCCACTCGCAACCTGCCTTTGTCAACCACATTTGTAGAACTCATCTCTAGCATGTATGGATGGGTTTGATCTAACAGTAGAACATGCAAAGCCGCCGAATTCAACACATCTGACCCAATACAAACAAATACACACATTCTACTCTAACCATTCTAGTATTCGTTCCCAAGACACCCAACCAAAATGCCAATCACATACGTAGCTTTGACCCCAGAATGACCAATATGAGATCCCGATGACTTGTCCACGCCTAAAAGCTCATGTCCTGTATGTATCGTTGTGTTTCTTCGTTTGATCTCGTGATCTTTTGATAGCAATTAGGAACTCGATACTCCTGACCAAACGGTGTCAGGGAGCTTCGAATTGGAGTACTGCTTGTGAGACATGAAGGTCATCAAAAGTCTATCTGTACCCCGAGCGAGCTAACTGTTTTGCAAGTTGATTGCAAACCTCAACTAAGAAGTACTCGCTGTATTTAGACCATAGCTCTTATTGCCGTGCTTTTGGCATGAGACTATTCAAGCAGCACAAATTTGAAGGAACAAATTGCCGCGCTTGCTCTAACTCAGAAAGTGGAGTGCTGGGAGAGTGTCTACCAGGTCCTTATCCATTAACTCACCTGATGGGAGAGACCCTGTGGATGCTGCAAAGGTCAGCCCAATGCGTTACTGAGGTAGCCAAACCGTCGCATCATAATCACGTCCAATCTCTTCATAAAGACAACAAAGCGGTGGACAATTGAAGTTCCAATAGTATAGAGTTAACCAGGGTTGTTGTGTGGTTGGTGCGATGGTTCATGCATGCTCATCACTAACCATAACTGTTTTACGATTAATCATTTCTTGCAGTATCGAATGATTAGTAATGACATTCACTGTTGGTCTTGCTTATTTGAAACCAAGTAAATAATCAAATATCACAATTTAAGTTGCTGCATGTTACCTTGAATTTATACTCTTGCTTGATAACTTTTTGTGTCTCACATGAACCAGGTCACTACCAATTTCCCATGAAATCCAGTTCGCTTGGACAAAGAGATTGTACAGAGGACAAAAGTCGAACAAGGAATTCGTTACAATTTTTACATTACGACTCTACCAGCCTGTTGCATTGCACGTGGAATCAAGTGGACCCGTTGACCACCGATTTGTCGGAACATGGTTTGCCATTTGAAGTGCATGGTGAATGTGAACTGGTATCAACCTGTGTTAACTACCATTGTGAATCTTGTGCAAATCCTCAAGCAATCATATTTCATCCACAAAGATACTACTTAAACTTTAGCGAAGCACCAGAAAAATTGTGCTTTAAATATGGCGGCGAGGCAATGTTTCTCGACTCCTGTGCGATCGAGTACCGAGATTCCGGAGCGCGGTTCTACAGGGAGCATTTTCTCCCTTTATGTAAGTTATTGGTAGTCACTGACAAGCTAAAAGCGAAAAAAAACTCAAACAGGACATCTAAAATGAATAATCGCATTAAAATTGATCGCAAGTTCCACTGGGGAGCTGGAAACAAGTGTTGTCCGTTACCCCACTAGATTCTTCTACTCGGGGTCTTCTGCGACCTTTTCGCGCCAGACCACCCGTACTTTTAAGTTACAGGATCTATAACAAATCTGAACTCTTCTATCTCTCTGACCCAAGAGGGTAAGGCCTTTGTCTGTGTTTAACCTCGACTAGTTGGTAACCTAGTTGGTCTGACGAAGTTTTGGTGTCAAAATTAAAACGCCGATCAACGACGAAACAAATTTCCATGAAGCAACCTAGATTACTGCGAACCTTCTCCTCATGAAGCATGATTGAACATTTCTATATGGGGTCAATTAGTAGCAGTACACCTAACAGATATTGTCTTGGACACAAATAAATCCACTTGATGTGCTGAGCGTGAAAACTGTACCAGTTAGTCCCGGAGCAATAGCAGTAGCTGAGCATAGGCACCTAGTTACCTGACTAACTTCACCAGCTCTCACTGATAGACTGAATCGACTTTCTAGGCTCCTTTTTTTCAGGCTTTCTTTCGTGAGCAGTCGTCTAGCAAAACATGAGTAGCCATCAATAGATAAATGTTGATTAGTTGGAGGTGGTTGCGGAATTTGTAGAAATATCGTTTACATCACTCTCGTTTGAACACGCCTGCTGTGTCCTGAGGCAATTATTCTGGTGCGTCCACACCAAAGCGTGGAATCACCGGACTCGATTTTCGCTTTTATTAGAGCTTATCAGTTGTGGATATCCTTGGCCGTGCCGGGGTTTGAACTACCGACATCTGACATGCGACGCGAGCGTGCTACAACTACTCCATCAGCTCACACTGGACAAACATCGTATCTTATATCAGAAATCTGGTGTTCAAACCTCATTACGGCCTTGGATATGCGCTGTTGATGAGCTAAATGTAGGAGAAAATCGAGATTACTGCTCCCCCTTTGATGTGAGCTCAGTAGAATAATGGCGCTAGGAGAGAAGGGAGAATGTTCAAACGAGAACTAGGTGGAAGCGAATACATATATGGCTGCTAAACTCAATTGTTATTAGCTGGTTTCAACAGTACATCAAACGTTCGAAAGGAGGGTCAATTAACATGGTCTTCATGCTGCGTAATACAGATGGCTGTAGTCTGTTTGCACTGTACTGATTTGGTATCCAGCTGCGGCGTGATTTTTCATGATGAAGTGCTGTACCCATGCTAGAAAGTGCGCAGTAACCTTAACTGGAACTTTTTACTGAAGGATTTAACGGACATGATTTGATATGATTCATACCCCGTGGTTTAAAAAGCATTAGTTGTTTAGTGCATCACCAGCGAAGTGTTCATATGAAGTAACCAACCAAATGTAAATTTACACGCAAGCCACTCTCATGTGCATGAAAATGGCTAGGAGTCTGTTTTGCCATAGGAGCAGGCAGAGTAAATGACAACGGCGGTAGCAAGATGTCCATACTTGAAAGTGAATCCAACCTTGATAAAGAACATAATACGATGAGTCCTGATGGCTATGTCTTAAATTAAGTGGATATCACCAAATAGTCAACTCCAACTAGCATTGTATACCACTCAGGTATGAGCCGCGCTTTTGCTGCACAACATTATAACAAACTTTGATTCTATTTTACTCGGATGCCGCTTCAAGCATTTATCTTTTGGCAGCTTCTGTTCAATTTCACAAGCTGCCTTGATTGGTGACCAATACGGAAAAATACTTAACAAACAAAAGAGGCAACACAGTTTAACCGTGAAGCGTCGCTTTCACAATGCTGCGGCGCGCTCCATACTACTATACGGATCGGAAACCTGGCCGCTGCGCGCCGAGGACGTCAAAAGACTTTCACTGTTTGACCATCGATGTCTTCGGAGCATTGCCCGAGTCTGGTGGGAACACCGGACAAACAATGCTGAAGTACGTTGAATGGTATTCGGGAGAAATAACTCACCCTCACTAGATGAACTGATCACACTGCAACGGTTGCGCTGGGTTGGCCACGTGCTCCGTATGCCAGTCGACCGAATTCCTCGAAGGGTTCCTTTCGCACAACCACGTGAAGGATGGAAACGAGCTAGAGGTGGTCAAACAATGACCTGGCAGCGAAGTATAAAAGCCATTACCAGAAAACTCAGCTGCGCCGATCATTGCCATCTTCCTGGATGGGGACCCCGAGACGGGCCACATCCATGGTTAGAGACATTGTCAGACATGGCCCAGTCGCGCCCTCAATGGCGCTTGTGTATCAAAGCTACTTCCTTCAATGCAGAGCTCCCTCCCCAATTCCCCCACTTGACAGTCCACTGACAGTGCTGTGTTTACACACCAATTTACGAGGTCCGGTCTCCAATGCGCAGCTACCTACCCCACCTCCCCAAATCATCGGTGAATGAAACTGTGACAGCTACAACCACTGAACTGTTCTTACAGCTGATAATGGTGATGATGATGATGATATTAAACACTGACAGCCCTTCAGTACAAGGGCAGACTGTAACGAACGTGGCAGCCGGGATCCCCCTGAAGTGTCTTAAGTTGAACATTCCTACCAGTCCACCCAGTCAACTTGCAGACAACCAATATGAGTTCTGACAAACGGATAATAAAGATAAGGTATGCCAGATTAAGCAAAAACATTACCCTGCCTGCTTCAAGCAATCCTACTTACGACGTGCTTATTGTTTTCATTGCTACCCTTTCACCGTAGGAGAGGAAGAATCGGGCAAAGTGCAAACCCTTGAAACCGACTTAAGCAAATGACCTGATTTCTCGCAGACAAGGAGTAGTTATGGGTTAAGTGTTGGACATGCGACCCGACTACCTAACATGTGACTTCACTTTTGTTATGCAAGTGTGCCGCATAACAAAGCAATCAGGTAGGAAAGGGTTGGACGTATTGAAGTGGAGGTCGTTTTGAGAGTAGTTACTGAAGGATTATGTAGCCGCACTGAGATCCCATAAAAACTTTTAGGAAGGAAGAAATGTGCACCGACTGACGCAAAAATAACCTCTACTACCCTCTAAATTTGGTGTTAAGTGCAAGCTGCAGAATTACACTATATATTAGTGTGATGCTAGCACTCCTGTCTCACTCAGATAGTCACATTACCTTATCTTGTTCCACTACGCTGTGTTTTGATTCTAGACTTTCCATATTTGACAATATGAAGAACCAGTTTTTGTCCGCTTACGAGATTGCCCTGTGAATTGGTAGCATTAGGATCTCTGGTCACGTGCTAAAAGCTAGACGTTCATAAGTACGTTGTAAACGTCACTAAACAGGTGTAAAAGAATTTAGTAATGAAACCATTTGTGTAATCTACGGAGAACGCTGGTCGTACTCATAAAACTTGTAAAAAGCTTCATACGATGTTTAATATTTCTTGTGTGTGACTGTACTCAGGGCAACCTTCAACAGTAATATTCTAACGAAATCAGGTATTTTCCGGAGTTTATTCGTTTTGAAGTAGAACACATAAGCCACTTTTACGCAATTTTTAGCTCAAACAACAAAAGATTTCATTTTGTGCGACTTGGTTGCGATATTTAGATTTTTTGATGACAGTCCAGAGGAACGACCATGGTTTTACGTTCTTTACCACATACTTCAATACTAAATTCCTCAAACGTCTTTTTAGACTGGAAATAAAATATGGTTTTTGGAATATATGTTGTCCCATTTTGGCATATTTTACGAAAAAAAGTTGAATTGGATGTCAGAAGCATATTGTTCTCTCCAGTGTTTCCAGGGTTAAATTTCACACAGACCTGGAGCAAAAAGGCATGCTGTGAATCATTGCTGCTTTAAGTGGAACCAAATAACTAACTCAGTGTTACTCGCTGTACTGGTTAGTTCCTTAGTTTCAGTCGGGGCCAAGAGCCCAGTTAGAGAGAAATTGTCGCAGGGCAGGATGCTTCTGACCTAAAGTTAATTACTGCGCCGTTCACCGACCATCAGGTAAATTTAAGACCAATCCTTTAATTGAGAGAACGCAGCACAAATCGCGATTGGGCCAATAATATTACAAGAATTGAGAGAACCGAATGCGACATCTTGCTAGCCGTTCAAATGCGCCGTATGATTGCGGCATTTCCGAATTTTATAGGAATGTCGCCGTTCGTTATGCCTACATTATGCATTACATAATAGACTCAAGTAAATTCCCAGCAGGCGTCATGAAACTGCAACGCAAAACCGTCCAAAGTGATGGTCGAAAATGGCCTATTGATCTTGTGTTGACATTAATGCAAACATTGCACGATGATCCGTGGATGATCTGACCTTAGATTTGAGTGAAAATCTGATTTAAAATTCAACAGTAGTGGAATCACTGGTCATCTGTACGCAGGTTCTACGGACCCGAATACGGAGCTACATGTAAAACTGATATCTCTCCAGAACTGGGGGAATTAGATGGGCGGTGAACTTTGCAGTGACCTCTTGCAGACTATCAGTCGGCCTAACCATAGTGGAATAACACTGGGCTACGGAGCACTTTACATGTTTACAATCATTCCCAATGTTTTGTTTCCGTATTTGGTTTTCCAATTTGGCGATCGGCAATTTTTTTTAGGCGTTTGATCTCATGTTCAACATTGGGTAGTTGAGAAATGCTTTTACCTTAGTTTCTTGATGAAAGTGCAAGTTTATGGAGAGATCTGTTGGCAACATCTGTAATAAGTTCCTATCTGAAAAGAGTGTAGCAAATACAGTGCCCCCTTACTTATAGTGGCCACTGCCTTCTCCCCTCCAGCAACAGAATTAAATCGGATTCATTCCCAAACAAGGTTTTTTTATCGGAACATAAGGATAACGATTCCTAAACGGACTCATAGAAAAACAAGTCCTAAATCTGTTAAATGCACTCAGCCATACCGCAGGCGATATCACATTGGTTTACCTTCTGATTCAACTTCCTTTCCACATACTGGGTTCCTGCTTTTAGTAGTTCTGCCACGCATTTCCTGCTATGAAACCTGAAGACCATGTTACCTGTCTTGTGGTTCACACAATAGATGCAATAGTGCGGTCTCCGCATATTACTTAAAAACTGAATTTCGCAGTTTAGCCAACAGAATCGTATTCGTGGTGGATTTTATTCACATAAACTACCGCACTTTGCATCAAAACATTTGGCTATCCAAAGAGGCTGTTCGCGAGGCATCTTCGTACCTCGAAATAGCTTCCTCCAGAAAGGTCTCCCTTTCTCGTAATATCACAAGTGTCTAGAAGGAAAACTATTTTGCCCCATTTTCCCAAACATTACTGGATCCAGTGCGGTACTGCAGATTGGCGTGTCTTCGCATTCATCTAGTAAATGGCAACTGTCACGGCCTGAGGAGAATATGTAACCTAACAGGCATGCGTTATGATGTAGTTTGATAGGAATATTATTGAAAATGCAATGCATTGTCTGATCCCAGATTTTAGACGCTTTATTCTGAAGCTAATGGAATATCCTAGCGTGATGCATCAGTCTTCTTGAGCTTTGTCACAAGGAAAACCTTCTATTTGGTGACATGTTTTCTGACACATTTGCGGCAGATAGATCTGGAAAGATAGTTTTTAGGTACTGTGAATCCTTCATACAGATCGTGCCAATAGCCTGGTGGCTGAAGTTCACAAGGTGCTCTACTGGACTGAATGACTGGTTTTGGGCCAACTGACCGACTGAACAAGTCATAAATGAAGTACGCGTTCGTGCCTAATACAGCTACTGGTAATTCACTTTGTCGCTAGGCCGAGGCTACGTGTAGCGCCATCACTCGTCTGAGAAGCGAGACATTTTGGCCCATTGATTTATCATCCTTGTTAAGTTTCTTTGCGTTCGGAGTATTGATATCACGAGAGTATAGGCGTACAGCGAATGTTCACTGTAGGTATTTCGAGTTCAGCCTTTGGAATCCTTTTCACTATTTATCATTCTGCATCTTTCTCTCTATTTCCCACCACACAAGCCGAAGGTCACCAGAATTGGATTGGTAAGACACAGAGTGGCGAGATTATTATGTTCACTATTGCTCACATATATCTCCGAAATGGGAGAATTCCTACAAGATCAAGTATGTCTAGGACAAAGTCGTCTGAAGCATTGTCAGAGGGTTGCGCGCCGTTGGTCCGGACTCAGTCGCAGAACCCTATGACTGTCTCGAAGGGATCGAATCATGTGCTCGATCTGAAAGAAGACTATCAGACATCCACTTGTGAATCTTCGCAGGAAGTGGCACCCGCGTGGTTGGTGATTGTGAGGCGTGAGAAGGTAAGCAGCGTTTGTATCCTGCTTCTCTATCAAACAGCATCTACTATATGAACGATAATTATATTGACTGAGCGTTTATATCTCCCAGTAGGTCTAGCTGTAAACTGAAACCATTTTGTGCTTTTATGGGTCACGAATTCGTCTAATTTAACGCAATCCTCAGTAAATGTTCTGAGTGCGTATGTGATTGTAGACGATAATTACTTTGGAGTTCTAATTGTGTTTCACAGAGAGACAGCACAGAAAACATTGGATTTCAGAAACCTCGCGAATATCCCTTGTTTCTTGGTCAGGCATTTAGTGGAATCCAACTAATAAACACAAACGTTGTGGTGGCACAAAGGCATGTTAGCTTCAAGTACCAATTCACTCGCCTTGTCAATTGTCGTCCTTCCAGAGAATAACCAAAAGATATCTATGGCTGGAGAAATTGGCGGAGGTGGCCTGGTAGCACCTGAAATGAATTTCGTGAAACCGTGTTATCACCAATCAACGATCATCCTTTCCGGATGGTCGGCGAATAAAGCTGTACCGACCACCAAAGCTCGTGCTAATCTCGATTTTTCGATGGTCGTGTTGCTAACGCTAGTAGGAGTAGTGGAATGAAGCTTGTACGGAGGACATAAAAAGCTTAAACCGCAAGAGATACTAGCGTCCATCGGATTGTATTCCGAACCAGCTTTTTGTACCGGAGATCGCTAAGGTCAGAGCGCAAACGTTTGATGCGATTAACTTCGTACCACTATGCAACGTTTAGTACGTGATGCATGCGTGAAATATTTACCCTGAACATCTACTATGTCACCTGCGGATTAGCAGCATTTCATCGACATGTCTGGGCCACCAGCAGGTGGTCGTAAAATATATGAGTATCGTATGCTACTGAACCATAACACTCTTGCGCGATACTAGTGTCCAAACGGCAGAACAGTACGGCAAAGAAGCTCATGCAACGAATGATCCAAGCGAAATGTGTTGTGCATGCAACAGACATGCAACATGCAATCAAATGGGAAAACCAACCACAAAGCTCTAGCGTGAACACATTCGCCTCTTCAGACGTGAAAATTAAGGTATGTCCAGCGTTCCCTGGTGGTGTATTGGTCACATGCTCGCCTCTCATGTCAGCTGTCTGGAGTTCAAACCCCGACAAGACCAAGGATATGCACTGCTAATGAGCGAAACTCGAGTCCAGAGCTTCCCTTTCGTGTGAACTCACCAAAATAATTGCGCGAGGACAGAAGGACGACTGTTCAAACGAGAGTGATGTGAATGTGAATTCTACAAATCCCGCAACCACCGACGATTGTGATATATTCTAAGCCTTTCGACTTGCATATTAATTCGATTAACGAATCTTAATCCCAGTATGTCTCGTTTTTCCAGTGCATTTGGGGCCGTAGAACCATGATCGGACAAAAGCGGCTGATTGATCGGGACTAGTTTATCAGTTCGGTTCTTCACATTACCAAGATCGTGACAAACCTGTTGTTTAAGCAGTCATCCTCTTTGAGTCTTTTTTATGAGTGTTCATCATTATCGTTGTCAGGGACCGCGACATCAGTGTTGACACCGATGCTTCACTGTCAAACATCATACGTATGTGTTGCAATCACGTTGAGAAAGTCTACACAGTGCAGCGTTTCTGAGACGGGTTATCTCCAAAAAACTCGTACATTGCTGCGGCTTCGGAGAGAAAAGGACTCATTCAAATTCTTGTCACCATACTCAATTTAGGGGTTCAAAGTAGGGAGGAATAGGCAGTGAATGGTTTACAAAGTTGGTTTGGTCTTTCATTAGAACACTATTCAGAATAGCATCCTAATACATTGACCTTGTTTTAATAGTTATCACATTTCACAGTAGATTCTTCAGGTGGCCTCTTCAGATAGGTAAGTTAGTTAAATATGGGGCAGCTGTTCAACATGAATTAGATTCGCAAAATAATTCTGCTGTACACCTTTTGCTGAGTGTTTTATTTAACAAAGTCAGTAGGAGAGATTCCTTCACTCCCCTGGTTAGCAGAATCACTCTTTGCAACTTTCTCGTGTATCCTTTTTAAACGTAGAGTTTGATCCTTACAGTGTGGCGAAATACTGGTAGCTCGGACCCGCTGCTTGGATGTTGGTTTGCTTGCAATTTAGATTTCGTTTCGTCAGTGAGGCCATTCTGCGCTGAAAAGCCGAGAAGAACTACACTATTGTTTTATCCCCATCATCAGCAGTGCGCATCTCAGGAAACGCAAAAGTCTCGAACTTACGACCTTCGGCCAGTAGTTGGACACTTAACCGTTCGGCCTTGAGCGGCTGATCAGCAGTGTGATTACCTCTCACTTAGACTTAGACTCACCGTAACCACGTGGCATGATCACGTGCTGACTGGCTTCTGGAGTCACGACTTAGTCGTTTAGTCATCAGGCACGGTGACTGAGCAAACCATCAACCCAAATTTGGCCCTAATTGATTACATCATCTGCCCGACGAGTTCATTTTCAATGAAAGAATAGAGAAACATAGACGACGAATGTTACCAATTTTATTAGTGGTACTTTTAGAGTGCAAAATTAGGCTAAAGTCTCTAGTTTTTTTCCAAACATTCATTTCAGTTTTCACTCCTTTGTGGAGGCCTGCTGAGTGCCCTTCTGATAAGTGGCTCCTGTTGTATTTGGATTTGGTGCGATCCGTCTGATTGGGTGGGAGCCTCCCGACCCTCCCCGCACTCTATTAGGATGTTGCAAGATACCGTGGCTAACTGTTGAGGTTCGCAACTACTATGGTAACCTGAAGCAGTCGTTAATGCAGTGATAGGAAGCTTGTTGCGGTCGTATTAATGGAGTGATTACTGATTGGTTAGTATCGGAGATGTGTATAGCACGTTTCTATGTCCCTTCTGTGAAATTAAACGTAACTGTCTGCCCATCTTTCCTTTCCTATCCAAAAGGAAGCGGATATTCGTGGATGCATTATCAATACACAAACCGACTGGGTAGACGCACCAGTCGAAGAGGCAAATAAACAACGTATACAGAAACGACACGCCAACGATGTACGGAGGAGTTCTGAAGTGGCTTTTTTGGGAAAGTCTGCGACAGAACAAAAAATCTACAAGATACTATGCTTTGTGACGGGAAACCAGGTGAATCTGTCAGATATTCGACTGGCAGAACCTAGTCAAGCACTTCACGATCTGATAGTGAAACTGGACGAACTTGAGGCGAGTTGAATTGTTTTCCCACTCCAAGTAAAGCCACAAGAGTGACTACTCTATTCTGAGATGCACCTAATTCTAAGAGTTTCGGTTCATCACAAATTTACATAGAACCTATAGATACAGGTTTTTATTGGGACCATAGCCCCTTTGTTAGGACCTAGCTAGTTACTTGCAGTAAAACTGATACCCGTAAAACTTGAGCAGATCATTCACATGATAGATTTGTGTGCTGCTTATCAACCTGAGGATAACTTGTACAAATCACGTACCTAATCAGCAAAAGAACGTACTGAAGTGTCCACTAATCGATCAGGCCAAAGAAAGCACGGCAACTGTGCTGACCTGTTTAGCAAACCACGTGTGTATTACGACCAACCGTAAAAGTTCACGGGACTTTCCGCTGATCGCATATACTGTACGGCACCGTATTTGTTCACATTCACGCCCTCCAAGCAAAACACAAAGGCCATGCAATACGTTTTTAACGATCGATTTTCAGCTGGTGGTTTTTGGACTCTAATTTGTTTTATTTCTCAGTCAACGGAAAAGGTGAAGACTGAAGGCGTTCTGAGCGCAATGAGTCAGCAGCAGGCAGCACAGGATAAGGGTAACAATTCATAAACTGACTACAAACATTTCGAAATGAAAATTCACAAAGTGTTTTTGACTCTAACGTGACAAATCAAACGACCTTAACAAGGTGTATACAAGATTATTTTCGAAGCCCCTTGCTTTCGGATCCGCCGTGAAGATCGATACCTAATTGCTTAAAAATTGCAGGACACTCGTAGTTTTGTTCCTCTCGGTTAGCTGGTCAGAGGAGAGAAATTTTTCTTAGACAGATCTTATTCTGATGTTTTCCAAATTTTTTTCGGGGTCCGAGCTAAGTGATGGCTCCTCAGTGACCCTCTAATGCAATAGAAAAAGCAAAAATCACTTTCGATAATTTGTAACACGTGAGGGGGATTTCTTAGGAGAGGTACAACCGCAATTCAGCTTCAAAAAAACCGTTCAGCTGCAGCTCCCTTTCGGTGCCGAACTGCTATGCCACCAGAAGGAAGCACGAGGGCTGGGATACTGCCAGGTTGCCCAAGCCTAGACAGGGGAAGTCGAGAGGCAGAAGTCGGGTTCGAACCACGGACCGTCCGGTCAGTAAATTCGCACTCTAACCATTGAACCATCTCGCTCTCAATTCAGCTTCAGTATCTAGTCGGATCTAACGCTCACAACCGACGTCCTGTCAGTCACTTAGTCTTGGATAAATAGCATTCCCGGTTGTCAAAACACCAGAGTTTCATTCAATATACCCTCCCCGTAGTCACTAGCACTTTCACTGAGAAGCTATAACCAACGATGCCTTCCAGGTCCATCGAACCCGTTTCCGAGATGACATATCGGAATTTTTCTGTGTCCACCAACAAGTTCATGAGCTGGAGAGAAAATCGGGTGACTTGAAGTGGAGTTAACGCTAGGGAAATTATCTAGTGCTTTTTCTCATGTGGTAACCCTCGATGCATGTATGCATTTGATAGCGTTTGGAATACAGCAGTGGGCTGATGGGTATGCACGCACTAGTATCAATCCTAAACAGAGTTGTCGCCGCATACCCATCTGATGACTCCTCGCACATCGGAAACACCGACTTTACACACCGTGCAACAATCCATCAGTCAACTGGATTGTCACCGATGTTTTCGCCACACAGGACGATTGCACGCTGCATCAGCTAGCGTGCACCTCCGCTTGATGTTTACCTTCGTCGCTCTCTCGAAGTACACGGTCAAACTTTACAAATCTAGTTGGAGACCACCACCACCAATTCCGCTAGGATTTTACTGGGTCGCCTATCGATGCGGTAGACCGACTGAGAAGAAGACCCATTGACTCGACCCCTCTCAATCCTAACCCCGCTTGAGCTTAACCAGCCTGCAGACTGACAAAAATTTTTTTCAATGAAATAGTTCGGGTGTGAGTGCCTGTATACGGCAATGTTAAATGAAACTGCTAAGAGCGATACACTAGGGTGGCAAGTAGAAAAATTTGGTTCAAATAACGGAAGTCCTAAACAGGGCGGAACTGATAGTTGGATGTCAGCGAAATTCAGTCAGTTATCTCGCGCCACTTAAAAGGAACTTCTTATACAAGAACTCCCTCAGATCAAAAGTGTCAGCTGAAATGCTAGGGTTGAATTCATCATCGACGTTTTGAAGATATGAGCCAGAATCGCTTTTCTAAATGCATAGTCTCCGAAACGAGCCCTGGAGGAGTTCTACTCCCCTTCATGGTTCCCACAGGTTGTGTAAAATTGAAAAGCTCGGCCCCTATCATAAACTGTATTGCTTACATAACCTAAAGATAGACAGAACTACGAAGATGCACTTCGTAATGAGCTTTGATCAAAGAAGGTCCGGAAGTCTTACTCTACTTTTGGCCATAAATTAAGAAGTGCACTTCGCAAAACCAATACATATCTCGGCCACACAAATCTATAGTTAGATAATAATAATGATAGCTATAATTAGCTCCGTGTCATACAGACTTCCTTGTCCGTTAAGCAGAGCCGGAGAGTCATTTAGTTACTTCCTCTCTCTCCCTCTGTCTGTCTGTCTATTCACTTGGCGTGAATAGAACTAACTTGTTCAGCCACACTAGATAAGCGGTACAGTTTCGAAAGAATCAAAGGTAATGTTCTGGTTCAGCTAAAATGAAAGATTCTAAGGCACAGATCCTGCTGAAATTTAAGTGAGTTCGAAGCAATCGTAAAAACAGATCCAGCAAAATCGAAAAGCTAAACTTATCAGCTGTTATACAGTTTGGCTGGCTGCATACTACCAACTAGTCCCTCAATGTAAGCACATTTCCTTGTTTTTCAGGTTCGTTGCTTCCAAAAGACTTGCCTAGGAAGAGGAGGGAAGAATTTGTGTGGTGTTATATGTGAACGTAGTTTCCGTGAAAGATTACTAGCTCCAACTGTGTTTTGTCTTCTCTGTTTTGGAGCCAATGCAGTTTCCACACCATGCCCCATAAGATAAGTATTGTTTGGAGGAAACCTTGCTTGCGTGACCAAGAAGCGACATTATATACGCAAGCAACACAATAACGTATCGTTAGCATCACCCGCTGTTCAGCCAACAGGAAACTTTTTCTCTTCCCCACCCCCACAGCTGATAGAAAAACACAAGTTTGGCGTAGTGCTCTGCAAAGCTGGACAGTCAACGGAAAATGAGGTCTACAATAACAGTAAGTAAAATGTTTTCACTCAGCTTTATCGGTAGCGTGGTATATTTGGCTACTCAGGGTCCATCTAATTTGGGACCACATGCATGACTGAAGTTCACGTTTGTGTGAAAGTTCTTCTTAACACAACCTCACAGGGTACCAACGAGATTACTGATTAGATAAGGGAGGCGTGTGAAATCACATTTAGCCTTACGTTTCTTGGTCAGAGAGAGTCACTTCTAGGGCAGTTCACACATTTAGCTATCTGATAACCGCAGGAATCTAAAGCAGACTCGTTTGACTTACTTTATCCGCCGACCTACGGTAACGCGTCTATTAGAAGATCATGTACGGCAGTCGTTCAGTTCACTGGACATCACCTAACCATCTCAAGCTGTTCAGACGCCGTATGTTGTGCCGTCACATGGTCAGTGTTTCACTGCCGTGCAAGCGGACAGTTAGAACCATCTTAATATGGACGTGCAGCTGCGGTCCTTCCACACCCGCTTCTGGAGTTCGTCAAAAGCCACATATGATGGTAACATGGAATCTCAGCTCACGGTCGACGATCAAGTCAGTTTCTGAGGCACCAGAAGCCCGTGCAGTAGTCGACAAACACCGTTCACTTCTCAGTATGTGGGAGAGTGTTGGAGACTATATCCGGTGCCGTTTGCTGCATAAATAAAGTCTTCTTCCAATTGATGCCCAGACAAAACGATGCAGCAGCAGCTGCTAAATATTGTGTTGGGCATCACAGCTCATTATGCGTATGTGCGAACAGTACGTGGTCGTCTGCAAACGTGAGGATATAGACATTGGCCTAGTGAACCGGACTCCTAACATTCAAACGCCTTATGTTGAACAGACGTCCATCAATACAACATTCGCACTGCGTACCAACGTCGCCGCTCTCGATAGCTGCATCCACGATGAGCATTACGTATCGACTGAAGGGAGCACGTGCAAAGGTGCACCGATGTTTTACCCTGTGCGGTAGGCGGCGGATGAGGTTGAAAATTTTTAGCTGATAACCGCATTCAAAAAGAACTGTCCACGGAATTTCTCGGTTGACGGGGTAAAAATCCCTCGTGAAATCGACGGAGAGCCGACAGAGCTTCTGGTGATGTTCGATGATTTTTCTAGAAGGTGTCGTGTAGTAAATATCAGATCCATTGTGCCGCAACCAGCACGAAAATCACCCTCTTTGAGGATTGCGCTCTGATCACTTCGCGTAGTCGGGCGCCTCATTTCCACACAACCCATGGATTTGCCCGCACATTTCAGCAGACTTGTCGCCCTGTAACTGTCAATTGTGGTCTTCCTCACCCTTCCCAAGTTAATAGACTTGATTAGATCGTCCTCTTTTTCGCCAATTTTGTCTCCTGTATCACTCGTCCTTGAAACGACTGAGTTGCCCAGTCAGGCAATTTCGAGCATCGTTTATCTTATGTTTCTCTACCTTACTGCCCGGATGGGCAAGGGGTTTGGCTAATGTTTTGTTCCTTCGAGTTATGAGCTGTTTTATTTGTTGAGTGTGGTTGTCAAACCAATCAGAGCGTCTCTGAAGCATTTGCCCGATCCGGCTGACTGCCTTCGTTATCATGTGTTCCTCTATGCTCTGTTAGGCTTCTTGCAGCGGTCTGGATGGATTGAAGAATTTTGACTACAGAGATGAGTTGATGGTAGTACACGAGCCTGATTTTCGGATCTTCTGGGTTTTTTACGCCAGTCTTCATGCTACTACAGTTAACGTAATGTGGCCTATGAACCTGTATTTCCGCCCCTCATTCATTCAGCTCCTTTTGTCGCTGCTGTAATGCACACCACTCGAACTTCTCACCGAGTAGCAATAAGATGATGGGGTGAGTGAGAGGGGCCGTATCCGTATGTCCCTTCTCGAGGCAAAATCTCGTGTCAGCAACCGCATGACTATGGGAAGCGCAGATTTTGCAAAGCTGGTCACCATTGGCATTTACATTCCCGATACCAAGGCGTTACAGAACTTCTGAACACAGAGAATAATCTCAACCGAAATGTGCAGTGAATTACTCCAGCAACAGTATCTTATCGGTTCTCGGAAGTGAGCTAAGGAGAGCACCAGCATCAATGTAGAACTTGCCTGTGTTCTTTTGTTGAGTGAAGCGTTGGAGCGTATGCACATAGTTTCGAATTGCCAGTCTCAGACGCATTGATGCAAGGAGTGAATTAATTCCACGGGGTTCTGAGTCCAACATTTTCTAGGTACAGTCGAACTGGGCTAAACCAATATAATCTTGTTTTCTTTCCGTCGAGTATTCAATCCAGTAGAGTGTGCATCCGGAACCAGCTCCTTTTTCAGTCAGCTCTGTTTCGGTGAGGGAGGCGATGTGGATTCCGCAACCAAGATGATCGTTATGCTTATCGGTTTTAGCCAGGATTGTTCGGACATTCCAAGAGCCCCTAGTTAGCGACCTCCTTGGGAAGCACAAACACTTCCGACTTACATGTATCAAAAAGGACATCGTATGAATTGTTATGCCACCACCAGATGCCCAGTGTGGAGGAGAGAGTGGGACCGCCTGCCCTTAGGAGTCCGTGCTATAGGCTGGCAAAACACTCTGGGAGGTGGGTTGTTAACAGTAGCTGTATTGCTGCTCTTTCGACCGTAGTTGTTTAGACTGGCTCTGATAACGGTCAGCCATGCACCAAGGAGCAACCAAGACTGCCTTTTATTAGCCTCTCCCTCTCGAACGGTGGGAAAGCAGTAAATGCCTGCTAAACAGTGGATTTGACCGGTTTAACTGATGCACATCCAAGCTTCCCTAAATCCTTATGCGCCGGCAAAATAACCACTGACTCAGTAGGAATGGTGTACTGGGATTTTCTTCATGGTCGAATGATGATAGAGGGCCGTCTACCACCTGATTCCTGCGACGAAACATACTGGCAGGTGTCACTGGCTCATCGATGGGATACTGTACAACATGAGATAAATACCTCTAGACAATTTTATTATTCCTGAATTCCCAAAGCGCATTAAATTCAGCTAACCGGTCCGTTCTCCCTAACGCGCTTGCTCGGCAATGGATGCCACGAAAGCTTGTGAATAAAAATCAGTTCTTCATAATTCTCAAACTTCCGGGCATGTAAGAACATATGGAAGGCTCTCCAAAGGGTCCGAACACAAAGTGGTGTCAGAAAAGTCTGCCCACTCTCTCCACTCCCATTCTATTTTGTGATAGAAGAGATAGTGCGACGAACGCTGGTGTTCACAATAGCTGTTGTCGAAAAACTTGCCGATCTGGAAGATGCAGACGGCATCGTTCCCTTCTTCGAAGAGGAGAATGCGCAGGTTTCTTTGGATGAACTGAACAAAGTCATTCAGTCCTTTGGCACGCGCTGTGTATCCATAAGATGTAAGATCACGCCCCTGGACATTCAGTCACTGAACACACCACTTACAATCAGAGGAGAGGCACCCGAGATTGTGGAGCGTTTTACGTATTATGGAAGTCGTACTCGTTCGGATATTAGTGCTATAGATGAAAATAATACACGAATCTCTAAGGCTCGGATTGCGATCGATAATTTGAGACACCTATGGAGGCAAGGTGGCATACCCCTAAAGCTCAAAGAACGTCTGTATCAGGCCACAGTACGGCCTGCTTTTTTGAACGGCTGTGAGATGTGGCCTCTACGAGCAGCGGAACTGAAACGTCTCTAAGTCTTCGACAACCGTTGTCTCAGAACCATAGTTCGTGTGGGCTTGTGCCGGCGAATCCACAATGGGACAACTAGAAAACGAGTGCTCGGTTGTGCAACAGGAACTTTCGTCGAGACCTGTGTCGAGCACTTAGAGCCTTGATGACTTGTTCAGTGATCGTCTGCTGAAAAGACTTTTGTTCTCTGTGAACAGTGCAGAGTGACACAAGTAGAGAGGTGGTGAATTTTTAACCTGATAGGGAGTTAAGTAAGCTATTACGAAAGGTCTGGGTGATGCCGGTGAGACCTGCCTTCCAGGATAGGACCCACATGATTCCCTCTGTGCAAGGTTGGAGACGCTGCAAGATATGGCTGCTAATCGACGCCACTGGCGTTGTTCTCAGTTTCTATGCAATGTCTGCCACTCAATTAGCCAGTTTACTAACTCCATCTTAATCGCTTCCGTGATCACCTGTATGTTTTTCTTAAGAACGCACATACAAACCTGGAATTGCAAACGATCATTTTAGGTTGGCCTTAGTATTGAGCAGTAACTCTGGTGGCAACATTCTCATAGTTCACTCCGGGTTACGTAAATACTTTTCACATCTGTGGCCCGTTACCATGTCGACGCTGGTCCATTATTGTCCAGTATTATTTTAGCTGAGTCACATAAAATTTGTCATAAAAACAGACAAATCTGCTCGAAACCAATGGCTATCTCTTCCGTTGTATTGCGGCGAGCATGCGATAAGAAAATCGTCACATTATGAATAGTGAAGATCTACCGTTAACATAGCGCAGTACTTTATGCTAAAAACGGTCTACACTGGAGACCAATATAAACTTGCATATCGCTGAAATCTGCTCAGCAGTCTTTAAGGACGGGAGTCATGTCGGGTGTTGGATATCGGGAGAGACCTCGCACAGCAATTGGTGAAGCAGCCATCTACACAGTAGCTGCTCTGGCATGTTTCATGTGAAAAAACGACCTTGAATACACTAGCATGCTAGCACACCAGAGCTAGTTTTGTGTACTCATGGTCGGACGAGATCAGAACATGTAAAATATTTGGCTGTTGGTGCATCAATGAGGAAGAAATCTGTTGTATGGTATGTCTTGATTCAGCTGCGCTTCACCCACTTGACTGGAGCTCTGAAGTGCACTACCTGGCGCAGACTAATCCTATAAGACTTCTGGACTCGCGCTCAACAGAAGCCCAAGCTGATTGAGTGAGTAGTTCAGATGAATTTATTCCTCGAACTTATCGAACCGTAAGCTTCTTACTTGATTTTTACTTGCAATGTTAACCACACTTTGTTCTGGAATGATGGAGAATTTATCCGCGCACCTTTAAAAGGGGACTTCAAGTACACAACGTAACACACAAGTGTTACGTTGTGTGTTATGTGTTACAACCATCGCATCTTTTTTCTGTGGGGACGTCTGAAGCGTACAGTTTATAGCTTGAAAAGCGGTATCATCTGGTGGCTTCTGATGTTCCATTTTCCAATGAGCTCCTGGTTGAATCTTTGAAGTCCCCCTTTGCTTACCTGGTCAAATGAAAGCAGGAATTTCCGCTTCCATTTGGAACACTGAAAGAAGTCCCTCTCCGATGCAATGACTGTATAATTCATGTTCGACGCTGACAAGTATTGACCCATTGACAGGGTAGCCATGGACTCACCATTCGGCCATCCATTAGCGCATGAGTTTATGCTCATTCCAGCATAAGAATGTTCAGCGCACACAATCCGCCAGTGTTCCAGTTACTACCGGTACGTCGATGATATTCTGTCATGAAACCTAGGGCGATTGAGTTTGAACACCACCGCTCACTCCAACATCCATATTACCCATACATTATAACAATGTATTTTCTCATTCCTGGATGCTATACTAACACGTCGCCACAAAAGGTCATTGTCCCCGATACTTTGTTGCAGGTCCAATGGCGTGGAAAAGTAGCTCTCCTTTTTAAAAGCTGTTTACTTACGGAGAAGGCAAAGTTCAGTCAAAGTTTTGACGCACCGAACATAAAAAGATTTTTATGGTGAATCTTTCCAGCCGGGACTTGTTTCCACTAAGGATGTACTGCGTAAAAATGACCCTCTCGATAGATTCTGAATGGATACCAGCAGCTGAAGTTACAAGACAAATTCTTCTCACTGTTCCAAGGAAGAAACTATTTGCCAACCGTCCATGCGAAGGTTACAGATTTTTTGAGACGATTGCATGTCGTCAATCTACTATCTTCCGGAACACATTCAACACGATCAGGCTATGAATCACTTTACCCAACTGGTCGATGGGTGATCTTTCAAGGTCTCAAGGACGAGTTGACTCCCGTTTCCACAAATATGTGCATTCGCCAATTCTAGCATCTTTGCTCAGCTGGACATATAAGCTAAATGACGAGAGAACTAGCAAGCAGTGTCGCTACCGGCATGATTGTTGAAAGGTGAGAGAAGAAACGCCGGAAGCGTCAACCTTGAGAATTTGGTCGCCTCAGATCACTGTGTCGGATAAGACTCGGATTTTATATCTGGCACTCCAGTAAAAAATGTACGGGCATCAAACGAAGGATATTCAGTGCGACTGTCGTAGTTACCGTTCGCCCTTGCAACCCCGGTCTACGTAGGTAGAAGCGACTTGTTCGGAGACCATTCCTATTCCAGCCCAATCATAACTGTAGAAGTTTCCCGCCCAAAGGATGATGGCTAAAATACTCACGACTAGTCACGTTGTGTGAACAATTCGAAGGCTGTTAAGACCAGTGCTGCAGGCGGACCAATAATGTGTTCGTTTTAATGGTAAACTTAGGGAACCGATGCTCAGTTATCAATACTCCGTTATCAGGGAAGCAAATATGAAACTCACAACCTCAAGAACTTGAACCTTAGTTCAACAACCACCTACAACTGACCAAAATTTGTTCAGAATTTCTCAAGTGTTCTTGGCGCTACATGACCATGAAGTCCTGGCAAACGATGCAGGTGATCCATACAACCAGGACAGTTGCTGCGTCCCCGATCGAGATGCTGGATAAACCGGTCACATCGCTCAATCACGAACAGGTTCTTCTGTTCAAAAGCGATAGTTCAGGTGCGTCTAATATGCGCTGATGGAGTACTGGTAACACACTGGCCTCGCATGTCAGCTGATCAGCGTACAAATCCCGGTACGGCGAAGGATATACACTACTGCGCCCGGTAACAAGCGCGAAACTTGAGTCCAGTGCATTTTTTGAGTACCTCCAACGAAAACAAATTAAAGCACTTCTTTGTCCATCGTTGACCATCCTCCCACTGTAGCAGTGCGCGTATCCACAGTGGATGTATACAATTCGAACGGACGCAACCGGACTGAACCATCGGAAACCCGTACCAATATCAAATGCATGCACTTGTGGAGAGCTTCGTTACCTCATTTTCCTGAGGCACCGTACTCCGCTCCCTAAAAACGCACTGACGACATCACCTCGATTGGTGATGAAACGTTTGAGATCCAACTGCCGAGCTCCGCAAACAAGCCGACGACCATTTTTGGTTATCGTTGCATAAATCACCAATAAAAAACGCCCGTTTCCACGAAGTTCTCCACTGACACCCGAACATTCTACATCAAGTCATCAGTTTCCCCTTGATATTATGAATAATTTTGTTTTCTTACACAGAGTAGTTGGATACAGTCGTTTTGCATACTGAGGCAAAGTTGAACGCTGAATAGGCTAATTTAGACCCATCATTGTCTCCAAACTTCTTTTGTCTTTAACATAAACGCACCGAGCTTCAGGTGATTTTCCATAAACAGTGAAGAATTTATACCTCCAAGTTTTTGAACAAACTCTTCATTAATGCTTTCAATTCATGTATGATTTTGGACATGCCCTTCTACCTGTCCAAAAGCCCCGCTATTAAGTCTGAGACATCTACTGTGGGGTTCTGAGCCGGACATTTACGAGTCATCTTAATAACGGCAGATGCCATTACGCCAAACGTAGGTTTTTTTACCTACGTAAGATGCATCGAATTTCTTCTCCCTGGCGGGATTTTCATAGCAAAGCGGAAGGTTGTCTTTAAATTTAGGAACCGCTGGTAGAACCAACCGAAGCCAAACGCATTTCCTCTCCAAGGGATTAACGTTGTGAATTTTCTCCCACGGTATGCGCATTGCCTTTGTTTTAGCGGCTTTCCTATTTTTGATTGATATTTTGACTAGCTCATATCAAAGCATGGAGACCCTGGGTCCTAATTTTACTGTCATTAAAGTTAATCATCATTTTTGTGTTTTCGGGAGGGACCTTGTAAAACTTGACTTGCAATGTGAGCATGTAGGCACTCTCCTACCAGCACACACTGGTGCCGTCGTGTCTGAGCAGGCGAGCATGTTGAGCGGGGGGGGACAGGTTCGCCAGACGACTCAAACATCAGCCCAGAAGGCGCCTTGTCTGGGCCGATCCAATGACCTGCTTCCCGGGCCATCTTCTACTACTTGATACCTGCCAACCAATTTTGTCTGACAACTGATGAGTATTTACGGAATTTGTCTTCACGTTATCCCAGCAATTCAGGTACCTGGAGTTCAAATTCCGGCACGGCAAATAGTTTGCACTGATAGTGCACTCCAGTGAGTGCGAAACTTGAGCCTAGCGCTTCATTCTATCTGTACCAAAATAGTCTCAACTGTGTATGGGGGAGGACTGGTACATTGGTGTTGCCAGCAAAAATTCTGAGAGTCTCCTGGGTACTGGCAAGGAAGCACTCTTGAAGCCTACAAACCATGACCAATAAAAGGTTAACGTTTGTACAACAGCTGAATATCATTTTCTGTTGTCTGTGAATTGTGAATGTATGGTCTCCTGTTCACATTCACTGGTACCTAATCAGCACTGAGAACACATGAGCAAGCTTCCTTGTCCCTTCGATTCCAAACATAGGAAACCTGTATGCAAGGTGCATGCCTAGGTCCAAAGTGTTTCATTTGCTGTGGTTTAACATCATAGTCGAATTCGGCCTCCAGCGAATCCCTGTTCGCCTCATAAGCCGTTAGGCGGAATTCCACACCGATACCGCTTTAACTCTCGCAGTTAGGCGCTGCTACGGCCGAGATGCCTGGCCCGCACAAGATTGGCCAAACGTTCAGGCCACTTGCCGGGCCGGCATTAAGGCGAGCTCTGATTGGTCGCAAGCATGGACCCAACAGCCGGTCATGACTCAGTATTGGCCGAATGCTAATGCCTCATCCAGAAGGCGTCTGAATTTCCAGAAGGTTGTCACCGTATACACTATATATACGATGCGCTCTACAAGTGTTCTTGACTTGGCTTTGGGCGTTAATGGGTGTCGTGCACCTTTGGTGGTTGTTTTCACTGGTACGCTAGCTTGGGAGGTTCAGACAGAGAACTGAGCGCTGAGGAACATGCCGTTATTACATAAATTTTTTGCATTCAACCCTTCGTTAATTAAAGAACTACAACCGCAGCGTTTCAGAGAGGTTTTGTAAACAATCAGTGAGTTTATTGCTGGGCAAAGTTTTGCTTTTGGCACAAAAGCTTCGTCAGGCCAAGTGAGTAAGTTATCAAGTTGACCGAGTTTTGAGGCAGTCCGAGAACCAATCAGTGAGACCTCTGGCGATTAGGCCACTTGATCAGCGCTAGGTGTCGGTCTGGGGTACTTTTGTTGGTAAGCTTGGATGACTAACACTTACGGTAGGGGGTGTTGTCATCACGTTGGGTCAGGATTTTGGGGCTTTGCTTTTCCGGTTTAGGACATAGTGAAGTATTCCTCTTGGGTGTCGTCCACACATCTTGTTGGTCTGTTTGGCTTCAGGGCTGCCAGGACATTGTCTTGGGGTTGGGGGGGTTGATTAAATGGATCTAACCACGCTTGGGTTCAGTACTTTTAAACCCAGACCGCCACACCGATAGCCGCATACGGCCTCGCGACATCTCGGCTGATCTACAAGCGTTCTCTATAGCCTTGCCAGCCCTACGCCCTCTATTCTGTTCGCGCTGGAAGGCTTGACGATTTCCACCGCCTCGGCCACCAGCGCCTGTCATGTTTGTCTTAGCACACCAACAATGGCTGTTGCCGGGGCAACTGCTGAACAGTTCTGTTGATCCGACCAGCGCCTCTACCACCGGAATGATCCGCATATCTGTATTCTCCAGTCCAGACACCAATGATTAGAGTACCATTCCTCACTTAATGGAGTTGTACTGCTGTTTTGATCACATTGACAGGATGCCACCCCACTGGATGAACACATGAACATGGCGCGTCCCGAGTGCAGCTCAGATTTTGACAAATCGAGTCATAATATTCGGTCCCCAGTGTTGCTCGGTTGTTGTAAAGTCAAAATCGACCGTGGGTTCACGAGAAACTGCATAGACTAAAGTGTTCACAAAAGTTGGACGTCATCAGTATAATGAGAATTAGTAGCCTTAAAACACGAATGGTGTTAGCGTCTTACGCAGTACATGATAATTCACTGGAGGAATAACCGCAATGGCGGCTCGAACTCGAGCCTCTTGCTTACCACTACATTCTCCAAAATTTTGACGGGCTACCAGCTTTGATTCTGCTCGTTCTGGAGAATGGAAATGGAACTTTGGTTTTATATCCCTGGCAAGACATACTACTCTTAAGGTTGCTGATAACTTGAGGTGTCATGGACCTAACTGAGCTCAGATTGTATTAAACAAATTGAGCATCATGTGGTATATACTATAGAAAATTTAGAGTCAAGAGAGCCTATTGGAATAAAATAATCTAATCCGATGTTTCGGGTACCGCGTACAGCCGTTTTCAGTCGACTGCAAAATAGCACTGTCAACTGCATCCGAAGAGTCCGATCACAACATCTTACTCCACTACGCTGTGTTTTGACCTTAAATTTAGCATACTGCTGATAATTCTACGACGAAGACTTTTTAGCAGCCTTATGGGCGATATGTTGTGCAAGGAAATACATTTCGATCTCTCATATATTAGGGCAATCGGAAAACTGGGAGCGTTAGACAGTCATTGTGCAGAACATCCAGTTGAGGGCCACCATTAGTACTGATCTAACCTAACTTGGAATTCGTTTCTGATTTTATGCTCTCGGGGATTGTCAGTACGTTTTCTGTCGAGGTTTTCGGTTCAGCATACCTCCGAAAAGTTGTAGTGACAGCGAACAGGTGGTAGTGAGACT
Organism: Opisthorchis felineus; assembly: GCA_004794785.1. NCBI lineage: Eukaryota > Metazoa > Platyhelminthes > Trematoda > Opisthorchiida > Opisthorchiidae > Opisthorchis > Opisthorchis felineus. Next base: position 1,898,041 of record SJOL01007141.1, read on the forward strand.
TTTGGGAGTTAATACGATCCTTTGAGTCATGCAGTCTATCTCAGTGAGCATTGTGAGATACATATTTCATCATTGATCAAATTTACTGTCCCTTACGTCCATGAAAGTCCAAGCGGGTGAACGTTTGCATCATGTAACTTATAAAGTGCAGCGAACATTCGTTGGGTTGTTGGGAAGTAAACAATAAACTTACTCCGTTGGATGTGAAGATCCCTGGGTAACATCGACTGTGATTCACAAAAAGGTATGCCGACGCTCAGGTGAAAGTTTTTTACTGCAGAAAATACGTGGTGCTACCTAACAACCCATTTTTGCACTGAGCACTCACATAATATTACCAAGGTCTTTGCATACTGATCTGTTTATAAACAAAAACTTTTATCCCAGTTCGAATAAAACGACTAACGGCATTTTTTTAACGTTTTTGTAGAGGACTCAACTCCTGCTTTTGAACATTTTCTCGAACTTTTGGGAAGGAAAGTCAAATTAGCGGATTACAAAGGATACCTTGGAGGGCTGGACACGAAATGTAAGTCCACGCGCAGGATCTTTCACAATCATCTGTTTATTCGTGGCGCATTGCCCTGGGAAGTCACCACAAGAACAGCATGGGATGAAGAAGCATGGATCTGGAGATGTCTGTCAGGCACAGATCCGTTAGAGTAACATCATTGTTGTTCTGCTGGAAAGAGAATAAAAATGGGAAAAACAACCATGTAAGATAGCTTTGTTACTTGGTACTGCTCGTCATCGTTTACTTATCGAACAAATACGTCTGAAGATCGCAGTTACCGTCTTTTTCAGGAAGTAACTGTTCTGCTACTCGGGAAGAGAGTGGATTATAAGATGACAAGTAGACGGAGCTAATTATCCTTAGGTTTGGACACAATGAGGGGAGTCCAACAGTCAGTTGGTCTTGACTTCAGTTTCATTCAAATTTCATTCTTAGCCCTCTTAACTAGAGAGCACAAGAAAATGTTCACATGAATTAACAATAAAAGTTTGTTTAATTTAATATAACCAGAAATAAATTGGGCAAAGAGGTAAGGCAAACTGCATTTGAAACTACATAACCTTTACTTTATCAAGCGATACAAAATCATTTATTGAGTGATAAATGAGGCTGAACGGAAGCAAACCGGAGACAAACTAAGGTTCTCCAATAGATTTTCGAAAGCCTTAAAGTGCGTCCATCTTTGATCACGTACACATGTCCATGCAGATATAAAAATGACGGAAATCGATGGAACATTTTGTGACAAAGTAAGAAGAAAACGGTGCAAATTTTCGAACGCATCTGAAGGAAAATTGTAAGATTATTCTCCGCTCAACGTAGCATTGTGCAGATCCGTAGTGGGTGTACACACTACGATGGGACGCGACCGATTTGAATCAAATTGAAGTCCTAACAATATCAAAAGCATGAAATCGTGGAGAGCATTGCTCAGTCTCAAATCCCCTACTACCACTAACATCGCACCACAATGTTTACATTCCCGCTGTTGTTGTACTCAGTTATCCAAAACTTAGATCTAAAACAACCTGATTTGTTTGGAACAATGATCAATAACCGACATCGTGCACTTGAAGACAATGGTAGCGTATTGACTTTGAAAGCTTACTGAGATGGATAACAACACAGTTGTTTACTGTGATATCCTCAAGCATGACCTCAGCCCAAAAGAATAAGCTCCCATAAGTCTTGAACGGATTATTCCTTATGGCCTGAGCAGCTTCACATTTTCGCTTGGCAACAACGTTCTCACGGTACTGATTTACCAATATCCTATGCTGAAGTCTTTTATTCCATGGAACTTTCACTGAGTGATTTCGTTCAAAAATTGCTCGGGAGTACTACATATTCATTAGTCAACAGGACAGCCGTGGAACTTTTCATCATCCCGCGATCGATGGAGCACTTCCACGCATCGAATATGAACACGGTATCCTGGGTATACAGTTTTATCACTATAGACCGAATTATGAACTATTTCATCAACGATATCCTGACAGAATGACACCCGGTCTCTCCAAGCTTCAACTCAGATTCAGCTGGTTTGAAATGGAAGCATCCAATCCACCATCACAGTTTCGATGATGCCAAGACATTTGGTTCCTCGATTTCGATCATCTCATTGCGGATTTTGGTGGGTGTTATGAACAAAGCAAAAAAGGCTAAGCTCTCATTGTGTCACTGGTTATGGTGTTGCAATCGAACTAGATGACAGTGCCCGTTTTATACCGAAATACCGAAATAACAACTAATCAGGCATTCGTAATGAGGTTTAATGGTGTCTTCACTGTGCGCTTTCTGCCCGTGAGATGAAAGTAAGCAGTTAGGAAGTTTGAAGTCGTTATTGGTATGAATCGGTGTAGATAATCTAGCTGGTGCCACAATGTACACAAGGTGAGGCTGATTCGGAATGACCTGAAGGAGCGGAAACAGAACAAACAGAAAAATGATCAGGCAGGCGGACAGTTTACTTGTATTGAGGACTCAACGCGTTTCATCTTGAAGAGCTTGATTCACGAGTTGTTCCAAAATGCCATCTTCAGCTGTTGGTAGCATACACAGGTGCGTCTTTCTAACTTTTTCCTGGACCTTTTTTGTAAATCGAACAGATGAATCGTTATAATCAAGCACTTATTTGTACAGCTGACATGATTTCGCGCTTTTTCTCTGAATGGAATTTACGAAGCAAGTGGTCAGTTTGCACCTATGTTTCACGGAGACAAAACTGTTAAAAAATTTTATTTGCCATTCCGGGCTCGTTTTCAAAAGTTTTCATTGAGAAAGCGTTTTATACGCAAGTAGGGAAAGCTCCTAAGTGTGTATTCCAATCTCATTGTGTTTTCCAAAATTACTTTCGTTTTCTTACGACCAGGATACAAGAAGCTAGTGGATAATACAAAGTATCACAAGGAAAAAAGGCGTTCAACACACCTGTTTTCGGTGATACTCTCCAGGGTTAAATGCACTTGCTTTTATCGGTTAAATAACAAAAAAGAGCACAAGGGGGGCCAGTTACAGAAGTGTCAAACGGTTATGTCAAATGAAGGTGTTACTTATACGCACGGTGGTTCGAGTCAAACAGACAACTACTGTTTGCCTGAGCGGTGTTCATCCTTCCACTTCCATCTTTGAATATTGTCTTGTTTGATACAGTGAATGATTCATTCATTTCAAGCTGAGACATAAACATGGGGCTGTTGGTTGACGTGATACTTTTGATTCAATTGGTTTGGTGTTTTTTCGACAGAGGTCTCGTCCTTCGACCGATGTATTTTTTTGCAGATAAAGTGAGGGAGAAACATAAAAGAGGACTGCCGAATCAGGCACCGATAATAGTGTTGTAAGTGCCGAACTGGTGCTTTTAAGTAAAGTGTGAAACTTTGGAAGATGCAATGCTTGTGGTAGTTCGCCATAGAATTTCCTCCTGGGCTATACCGTAAGTGTGAGTAAATCACACTCCTGATCAGTGTATATGTTTTGGACGGTGTTTGAGAGTCTGGCAAGTCAGTTTTCAGGCTGGAACATCACTGCATCACCTATAAGGACAAAGCGACATACACCTGAACGACAGAAGGCGTGTACATCTGGCTAAAGGGATGGTTATTTCATCGTATGCTGGAATATTTCCATAGTTTAAACGAGAACACAGTGACGGATATTGATGTCTTCTGAACCTCGTCGTGAGGTTAATACATATCTACCGGTTAAAATAGGGGTAAATGATGGAATAAACAGCTAAGATTGGTTACCAAATTAGAAAACGCGGAAACACAGACGACTGGTTGTTAGCGCATCTCATTTCGCATTTAAATGGATGCTGTGAGACGACCTACGGGGCCGCTGAGTCAATCGATTCGTGTCACATGACCAAGGCAGACTCAACGCTCGTACGAATCGTTTTTGATAGCACAGAACCTGATTTTGCAAACGTATTGCGACTGCATCGACTGTAGTCAAGCGACGCCGTTGCATTGATACTGCCAGTGTATTGGGTACTCGGTAGATGACGTGAAACGACTCGTTCCGATTGATCACGTGACCGGTGTCAATTATGTGTGGAGCGATCTAGCTTTTGGTTGAACCGTTGAGTCTAGTGATGTTGGGTATTCTTGCGTATTCTTTTAGCAAGTTTCTGTGTCATGCGCCCCTCATATTCTCCTGAACAACAGTGGGCGAAAGAATACACAACCGTTTGTTCGTGGTACGTGAACACAGCAGGCAGTGGACCTCAAACGTATTTGAGCTGCTGCTCATTGGCGCTACAGAACCATCAACCGTACAGGATAGCGTAAAAAATTCCCAAACGGACCAATTAGGGAACGCTTGTCCGGTTGAGTAGCGGGGACTGCAATATATATATGCACACATGGGTACATGCACATGTCATCCGCACCAACTACTTACGTACCTTTCAATCCATAAATGAATGATTGAATACCTCTGTCCGATTGATATCAATTTTCATCCGTTGAATCAAATAGCTATCTGTTGCGTCCACCTCTCCAGAACGAACAATTATCAGCAAATGCTGTGGAGGGCTCCAGTGAATTGGTACGAGCATGCAACGTAGGCAGGTAAGTAGGCAGTCCCCACCGTCATCTAGGTGAAGACCATGACCCAAACGCGAAAGAGCTAGATGTGGTTGGTTATTTAAAGAACCTGGCTTGGAATGACCGGTAATGCGTTTGTGTCTAAGTCTTGGTTTCACATGCATTCTGTTAAATTGTACTGTGTCTTAAGAAGTTAGATTGTTTGCTGAATATGTCCCTTGATACATTTCATGTGTATATAGACCAACCCTATAAGAGCCCGACGTGGTTCGCCAATGGAAGACCATGGCGCGGGTTCCAGACTTGTGGTTTCAGATATCTTATCTGTCTTCCCTCGAGTAGATATCTATATCAGACACCATTTACTTCAAGGAGGACCATGTGGATTGGCCGGATAGTAGCCAAGCATGGAACGCGTATAACCCCCGATCATTGCACTTCTGGGACAACCCCAAGAGACTGAAATCGGTTAGAGTGTCTCAGACCAGTGATACATGCAAACACACAGGTGGAACATCTAGGCAGTTCCAGTATGGGCTGGTGATAATGGTTAGCATGTTCCTTCCGGAGACAAGCTTGTCTAGAAGCATTTATCTCATGTTGTACAGTGTCCCACTAGGGAGCCGATGACATCTGACATCCAGTTGCCGGTATATTTTGTCTCAGGATTCAGGTGGTAGATGTCCCTCTGTCATCATTTGACTCCGACTGTCTTCCAGGCATGAAGTGCTATGCATACTGAGGCCGTGGTCGCTCTGCATGTTAGCGCCAGCCCAGATATCTCCAAGAAGAATCCCCGAACATCGCCAGCCGTTCCATGTATTCTCTGTCGACTTCAAGAAAGCTTTCGACCCCGTCAATCGAAAACCTCCGTAGACCGTTCTTTCGGAAATGGGTTATCCTCCGAAATTTGTCAACCTCATCCGACGCCTACAGGAAAAAGTAAAACAACGGTGCGTCTTTGCGCATGCTCCCTTCACTCTGTGTCCAGCGGTCATCCTAGATGTAGCTTTCATGAAAGGCAGTGCTGATATGTAGTCCGAATATCGTCTTGATGGACGTCTTCTCAGTATAAGAAGTTTGAGTGCGAGAAGTTTGATCCACTAGACAAAGTTCCACAGCCTCACGTCTGAGTACTGTTTGTAAATATGCACAGCAAGCTACACTTCCTAACGTAATAGCTTAAAATTGCCACTCCGCAGTTTGTTCTGAGAAGACCTGAGAAGACCTTATGCAGCAACTGGTACCAGGTGGAGTCTTCAAAAATCATCCTGACACCATGAACTGAACGGTGTTTGTTCACTACTGCACGTACTTTCGCTACCTCGGAAACACACTCTCTGATGATCTGACAGTCGACCGTGAGCTTGGATCCCGTATAACCAGGTTTAGTGTGACATTTAACGAACTCCGGGGAAGATGTGAAAGGAACCGGAGCCCGCGACCGGAAATGAAGCTGCTAGTCCACATTGCGGTTGTTCTATTTGTCCTCTTGTACGGCACTGAAACACTGTAAATGTGTCGGTGCGGAATGCCTTTCCTGAACAGCTTGAGGGGAATACTTGGTGCTTAGTTAGCTGAAAGATGGCCGGACACGGAGGTTCTCCAATGGGCTCGTTTCGATGGTCGGCGGATACAGTAAGCTGATCGGATCTGCCTAAGGTCCCTGCGGTCATTAGAAGTCGCTAGAAGTGATTTTCTCAGATCATCACCGAATTGACCAAGACCGACCAAAATGCATTTATGCACTGAACACATCGGTGTTATGTATCTGAAGTGTGTTTCAGTGACCATGATCGGATGAACGGAATCAAGTCAAACTGTAGCTATCTACGGAGTTTCACGAGAGTTTGTTCTTTTTCCGGCGTACTGATACGACTGGTCAGAGTCTACCCTAGTCGGACAGTATCGTGTTCAACTTTTATATTGTGCCTTTACGTTCTTTGATTTTTGAGACATCAGCGGTGACCATCTGTGGGTATCATTGTGCAGACCAAGCTGAATAGCAGCTGGCATTAGCTGCCTTTGTATACGTGCCGTGTATGTGTCTTACGAGTGGGGCGAGTCACCACAACAGTTTTCGCACACCCTGTTCAGCTCGGTTCAGTTTATCAGCTACGAACCATATACTGAGAGTTCGTTGGTTCCAGCTCCTACAGTTTCCGCCACCGGGAAATGGAAGGGTGTGGGAGGTATAGCCAAGCATTGGAGACGATTGCACAATCAGACAGTTCTAAAATCTGGGCCTACCTATAGGTGTAGCAACTGTTCAGTTGTGCCTACCTGTTCTGGCAATCACAGGCCACCGTCCGGCCCAGCGCAAACAGTGTGTGGCATTACTCACTGTGCGTGGAGGATCATCAACTTCATTCGACGCGATAGGCCAACCTGGAAGCGGATACTATCCTCTCGGGAATTTGCTGGACTTGCCCATTCTCCGTCTGCATAATTCTTTGTGGTGTACACATTGAGATGAATACCATTTGATCTAGTGGACATGTAGTCTCACCGAGGGAACCTGCCCTTCACGATGGTTTTCTTTCAATCTGCCTTGTTTTTGACTGTTTCTGCAGCGAACCCATGTATTTTACTTTAGTGATGCCAGTTTCTTTTCAGAATAGGAGTCCGGAGGAGCACATATATCGGAATGACTGTAGTACCTTAGCATTCCTGCTGTCTCTGCTTCTGTTTTTTGCCACTGTGATTTTGCAGTGAAGGAACTTTCCTCAGAACTGAGAATAAGCTCTCAGTGACGATGAGGAGCACAACCACAGTGATGCTGTCGATGATGATCATATTGTATCCACACGATATCTTCCCGTCGAGAAACTTGCTATGCTTATGTGGACGACTTATAATGGTTCATACCTCCAGTTAATGTAGCAGTTCACTTTTTTACGATGCATTCAGAAAGGCTGCCACACTGCGTGATCTGAGAGATGGGGTCTAATTGGGTGGAAGGAAGTTTCAAACTTGATTGTTACTGAGGATTGAATTTTGGGCAATTTCAATTTCAATTTTTGGGTAGTTTCAAGTAAAACATGCAATAACATTCCCTCACAGACAACCATCTTCGAAGATCGGTGCTCGAATTTCTCTCAGGAAGGGTCTGCCAGTGGCCACTTCTATCAACGGTCTAACTAGTAATAAAGATCTTCAGTTGGCTGGTAAAATTGTAAATACAGGTAACAGCTTTTTCAGTGTTCCGAAAATACCCATTTTTGCCCAATACACCTGGGCCTCTCCATCGATAACTTATATGGGGCTAAAATATGTTGAACCTTCGCAATGCTCGTGGCTCCTGCCATTGAAGTTATCACAAATAAGCAACTTTTTAGACGCCCAGCCGGGCCAGACTACAAATTTCTGTGACAAATGCATCAGGCCAGTAAAGCAAAAGTGTATCTATTTGATAAGTGTTTCGTGTTACCTTAAATTCAGTCAGTTTTGAAGCTGTGCGGTGGTTTACAAACCTGTGGCATGCTGGAATGCGGACCAAACTAAATCACGTCATCTCCAGAAAAGGACTGAATGGTAAAAGTGATGGTAAAACTCAATGTCTGCACTCCATTTGAATGATCACACACGTTTTTCTGTCCTACCGACCTTAGGCCATGAATTTCTTTGCTGTGGTTTCTGTAGCCAGAATTCATCAAAGTTGCTTTTACGACGAGATACCCATTCCAATCTCCCTTGTTCCACTATTTTATTCTGCATTGGCTTTAGGTGATGAATGTAAATTAACCATCTTCGGACTAAATAGATCCAACGAAGATGAACCCAGTTATAAGGACAGTTTACGGTTAATTCCGAAAAAAAGCAGTTGCGCACCTCGCCTGGTTTACAATCGGTAGCAGGAATGATCACGTAGCACTGTGGATGACGCTGTCTTAACCTTGTCTGTTGCACCACATATTTTGAAGATGAAGACTATTGCACTAATTTGTAGCAGAACTATTCGGACTTTTGTACCAAGCACGTATGGCCCGTTTTGTAGACAACCACGACAAACAGTCGTAAACGCAGAAACTCGTCAACTACCTCTGATTTGTCCAACGGTTCAAGTGTATTTGGTTGCTGGTCTGTTCGCCGGGCTTGGCAGTTTGGTTACAAACGTTTCAACACCAATCGAGGTGACTGCGTCAGTGCAGAACTGAGTGGATCAAGATTATCAGTATCAGCAGATTCAATTTGTTAGGCTTTTTAATCTATGTTTACTCAGTGTTCCATTGCGCGTTCTCTCTCATCAATGTGGAAAATCCGCAGCTAGTTTTCACAAGTTTTTGTAGTACTGATCTGATTTGGTCTATAAATACTCCGAGAGAAAAACTTCCACTACCAAGTAGGAATTATCCGAACAGAGACTTCCAGGAGCTGCGTTTAAGGAACTCAAAGTGAAATAGATACAGATCAATCACTGCCTGTCAGCCACCTGGGTCTACTTGGTAGATTGTTGAAACACTGGTTTGCAGATTCGAACCTACTTTGGAATGATGGCGATTTCCGGGGAATGATAAAACCCGTTTACAGAACTCCCTGGCCTTTTGTCATCAATAACTTTCACTTAGATGATAAAATTTCAGCCGGTATTTGAACCTTATTCACTACTTCAGCGGTTATTTTCTTATTATTCGCGCACTTAGAGGCTCAGAACCGATTCACTGAGATCGAGTTGCTCGATCGCTTTCCGTACATTGGATCTAACTTCCCTTTCCCTCTTACCCTGTCCAGCCCAGCCAGATATCCAAAGCTACGTTACCGAATTCGCCGGGTTCGATGTGATGTTTTTGGTTTCAACCATGCTACCATACCAAAACAACACCGAAGACCAAGTAAGAGGAGTTGGATTAGGTTCCTCCTGTATCTTTGAATTTATATTGATCGGTTATAAAGTGGGTTTTCCTGACTCGAAGAACCAATTAGAACTTGTCTACTACCACCCAATTTTTTATTCATCGCAGCAGTATATCCGATATAAACTGAAGTCAGACGTGATTTTCCTTCTTGGTTATAACTACTAACAAGGATATTAGTAGCCAAAACTGCAGCTTCACTTCCATGCAGCCACAGTGTTGATTCATAGTAAGCATAGTTGAAGGACGGAGAAATAGGACAGGATAATTGGTAGTCTGGCTGATGTCTTAAAACACACCCGAAAAGGTAGAATTTCCCCAACTCTCCGGTAAATGCTATCATGAATACACTGTCTTTTCTATGCCGCCTACTGCCACGTCACTCTCAACTTCTGGAATTCTTTTCAGGAATATCGGCATTTATCAGCACTAGCCTAGTGTCAAATAGCCTAGTAGTGTCAACTATACAGTTATAGTTGTAGCCCATACCTGGATCGCTGTGGAACATAGGGATGGTCTCCGTTTAGTTAATGATATCACTGAAAATATTGCTGTGCAAACCATCTATTTAAGTAACGTATCAATCGGTCAAATGTAGGTGTTGTCAAATGCGTGGCGGTGCCACTAGTGACCCTTTATCCAGTTCACAAAACTACTTATGGAGTGTTTCTGGAGCTCTCCTTATGTTTATTTTATCGGTTAAGCGGTAACCATTATGTCTGTAGCTTCTCGTGACGGCTTCCCTCGCCTTTGGATGGAATGCTTCATCATGCGTAGCAGAAGGGGTCATGCGCGGCAAAAATGTCAAAACAGCCATTTTGGATTGATCGACTTCATAACAATTCCGCATCCATTCATCTACTCACCTCCAAAGAGCAACATTTTCCCTTCAAAATTGGCGGCGATTACACTCCTCGGAGTATTTGCTGATGGATCACTTCACACTTCATTCAGACCGCAGTCAAAGTTGATGCATGACTGCTATTCAAACTAATGTCTAAATTCGTACAATCCAGTCGCAACCGCGATGAAGGTGTTTGGTCTTTGCGACCGTATAGTATTATGGAGTCAAATGCCATGTTTTTGGTAGAACATGAAATGCATTTTTCCACTGTGTTCTTCAGCAGAAAATGACAATGCATTGCTAAGGTACTCAGCCTTCCATTACTTCGCAGAGCCTGGTTAGTTTCTGGGGTTATGGCGTACGTTGTTCCTAAAGACATCATGGCTGAGAACAACAACTTTGCATGTCAGAACCTAGATTTTGAAACTCCCTTGAAGAACAAGAGAAAAGTGATTTTGGTCCTTAAGTGGTCGATAATGAGATCGAAGAAGCTGACTGATGAAGATAAATTTCAGCAAAAAGTTATTATTGTTATAAGACCCGCCAGTGAAAGTGTTGGTCAGACGGGCGTGAAAACTCCGTCTATGAATACTGGTAGAATCTACGGTCAAAAGTGTGAACACATACGGTAATGGGCTGACTGACATCGGGTAAAGTCCTTCGCAGCATCAGAGGTTTCAACCTCTCTCACAGGTCCTTTATCAATCGGGTGATACAAACCAGCCAAAAGCTAAATAATGTGGGATCGAAGAAATACTAGAGAGAGAGTGGGACTGATGTGGTTATGCACAATGGCTAGAAAATTAGCTTTTTCTGGGAGTGAGTACCGCCATATGTGACAGTGAATTGATGTTGGGTGTAAAAACATGCACAAGTGGTTCGTGTCAGTTGTAGATCAGGAAGATATGGCAATTGTAATTTTCATGGTAGTTTGAAGAGATTTGGTAATTTTCAACTGGGATTTTGTCCAATAAGTAACGTCTGGCTACGCTGAAGAGCCGAAAAGCACTGTACATCTGTTCCATTCTTAGTAAGACTCATCAACAGTGCGAACCTCAAGAAACTCAAGGAAGTTTGAAACCCGCAATCTCCAGGCTAGTGGTTTGAAAGTTCAAAAGCTCGTTAATTTGATCAACTCGCACTCAGAAAGGATGTAGAGCCAGGTAAATTCTCAGTTCGCCTGTCGACACTTTAGAACTGTGGACATTTGCGTAATCCTATTAACTAACTTGCTAAAAACCCATTTTATGATTAAACCTAAATCTTATTGTCCTATATTATGTTATTCTACATCCATTCAACCAACTCAGAATCCAAGCTGTACAGTGGTGGTATACGGTTCTTGTCTAACACAAACGGCATATTGACTTCCCAGTGAGTAACATCGCGCTAGAGAAATGTTTCTAATTGGTATACTTAGATTTGATTACATAATATCGGCCTTAGATATGGAAGTACAGAACGAGTAGCATGACATGTTTTGCAATCTTAAGTTGATCTGTGAAATACCCAAGTTTTGAAATGAAATGCTGACTAAGTTCATCCCAGTTGTGGCCTTCTACATAGGTGCAAATTTCAGCAGCGCAAATTTCAGCAGCGCAAATTTCGGCAACAAAAAGAGAGAAGAAAAAAAGCTTGTATACAATTTGCTCTGTCGTGATCACTTTCAACCTGTTTAATCCTCCGAATATGAAAAATCATTCTATGACGAGTGCGCAGCAATTTAGTCAATAATCTGGTCCAGGTAACAAAACGATTCGTATTGATATTCGCTTTATATTTGTTGCTATAAAAAAGAAAGAGCTATTATTGAAATACCTGTGGACACATTGAATGGCAATGTTTGTGGTGAAAAATCATGTAAATTTAGCCATTCCCTATTTTGAAAAAAAACAGTTATTCAAAGCTGTGCGTGCTTTCAACTCAGGTAATTAGAGGATTATTCAAGTGTGACATCACACCTTCCTGGTGAGTCTAGAGAGCTGAGTGTATTTTCAGGGGGAACTACCAGAGTGCTTCTCAGCCGCGCATGGGTTAAATTTAGAGACTTGAGAGCTTCTGTCAGAAGTACGAAATGTGTTCTCAGCCGTACCTCCTGAGTTTCGTATAAAAAGTAGTAGTTCTACGCTTTGGGCATATAACAACAAGTGGTGAAATCAGCTTGCTTTGCATTTCCACAGAACGTAACCAACCAGTGAAAACTGGGTCACTCTCAGAGCTCACCGTGTACACTGATGTTACGTAAACGCTGCATCAACTTGCGACAAACACACTCATTTGCAAAGCAATTTGATTTTCACGGGAGACTCAAGTGAATCTCTCGTTTATGATGCTCTTCAACTGAGTGTGCTGACAGAGGCCACCTCATGTTTCATTTGGTACGATATTCGAAACATCGCAGTATATTTTCTTAAAGGAAACTACTCACCTGGTTGCTGAAAACTCTTGGACGGCCCAAGACCGGTTTCGCTCTTCTTGGGGCGAACAAGATTTATAGAATCTCGCCTGGAGAATGCTGATGCTTCGTAAACACCAGCTGTGTGTGTATATCTTGGTTGCTTTCTTTATTGCAGATATTAAGAAAGCGGCATATTGGGAATAGCTCAGTAACGATAGTGTTTCAAGAGGAAGGGGCACCAGCATTTGAGGTGGACTCAATCGTCTCACGGTTCCAACAAGTGCTCATTATCGTTCATCTGATTCACGACGAGAACGGGAAACCTGGCTACAAGTAGGTGGTAGTCACCTTTTTATCAATCGTTTCCTTATCAGATAACACTGGCTGACTGTGAAGACCAGTGGTTATTTTTTCTCAAACTGTACACGTCGTATGCCCATGTTCCTGCTTTATCTTTACTCATTCAGGCATGGCAGACGAAATCACGCTGTCGAATATTTCCTATAATATCCAGTATGTGTTACCAGTTTGTGTGAAGAAAACGTTGTCTCACTTAATAGAACAGGCTAAAAACGCCGTTACCTTGGCCTCGTATCATTTTCCCTAATCGCACTCAGGAAATGATGAAGTTACCGGAAAATGATTGGTCATACCGCGCACATCAGCACTCCTAATATCTGGCTGTCTCTGCAGATTTCGGGAAAGAAATGTGGGAGATTTGTTTTATTTATATTGGTTTGGAAGAAAAACATTATGAACACAGTTCAGAAAAACAGTAAAGATGCTGGAATCCTATGACAGCCAGTGGCAAGATTTTCCATGTCGTACATGGAAACATTTTACCAAATATCGTGGAATGAGGAACAGCGCGTAGGGTGCGACGAAAAAAAACGCATTACAGTTTTTACTTTTTTGTGGAGTGCTTACAAAGTGCTGTGTTTCATACCAGGAGAGTTCTTCCCGCATACGTCGAAACTAAAAACGCCAAAGGTGCGTCAGCATTTTGATAGGTATTTCTCGTGAATGCTGGACTTTATGTACTGACTCACTCATCTTCCCGAGCCTAAAAGACAGAATCTCGGCTAGGTTTAGCTAGTCCTTTCGAAATTCCTTCGCATGTACCCGTGGTCTACGGTACATGGGATACAACTGGGCATTTTTCCAAACAGATTTCGGGACACTTCTCAGCTTACCTGCACTGGGTCAAAGTGAAATCTGGATTCGATTTTGAGAAGTTGAAACAAAGTGATGACCAACGGGACTGCTCGAACGTCTATTTTACTCGGCATATAAATCTTGCTTTAACTGACTCTGTAAACAGATGTTAACAGCAGCGATAGTCTTTGAGAGCATTTGAAATCTGAGGTGTACAAATAAGGACATCTGATTCAACCAATTCTTCTGACTTGTCTCTAGTAACTAAGAAAGACAATAATTATCCGGCCTATGATTGTCTGATGGAGTGGGTACCAGCGTCAACCGATATTTTATCGTAATCGCGTAATTGGTATTTGTTTCCCGTTGCTACTTCAGATGAAACTGCACCTCCATAGCCTAACTGAATGCTTCTGAAACTGTTTTGAACACGTACTTGTCTGAAGTAATTTCTCGGATAGGAATTCTCCCGAATCCTCTCAGACATTCGGTATATTCGTACAATTATATTGAGTATTGAGTATTACTAAATCTTCTCACATTATCATGAATCAATAGGTATCTCAGAGGAGCGAAACTTTCACTGGATGTATGAAACTCACTTTCGAAAAGCCATCATTCGAGAAGCCAGTCAATACGTTTTGTGGTATCAGTTATTGAAGAATGAGTGGCACTAAGTCCTTTCTAGGTGAAAGCTAATCATACTGCTGAGCAGCCAATCATGACCAAACGGTTTAGTGTTCAACCACTGACCGGAATGTCGCGGGTTTTAAACTTTCTGAGCTTCGTAGGACGCACAGTGCTGATGATTGCCAACAAGGATTAAACAACTGTACAGTGCTTCTCGGCCTTTCAGCATAGGTTGGCTTCACTGACAGCGCGAAGTCTCTAGTCTCTCTCTAATTATACACTACCAAGTAGCTTACAAGTAGACGAAACACCATTGTACTGCTGGCACGTCATGTGGTTCAATCTGTGGTGCTGAAGTTAATCTCAGTTTTAACACTTTTTATATGACATATTCTGACAGGGTTGCTGTTTGTCGATCCAGAGATATTCCGCCTTTCGGTCCGACATATTCTTCAGATCAAGTGTTTGAACACAACCAAGATTTTGCAGCGTTTCTGTTGGTCAAAGGTGAGTTGATGGAGTTGGATTTTGGTCGGTTAGTGTGGCAAAAGAATTTTACACGCAACTTCATCGTTATCAAAATAGCATCATGAAAGCCAAGATTCAATTAATATAACCAAATCCTAAACCAACGAGTTGAAATATTAGTCGTTATTGACAGAAGACACTTGAAGTTAATCAACAGCCTGAGAAAGTTCGTTGCAACGCGTCTCATCAACACTTTCCAAATGGTTGAGCACCCGTCCTTCAGTTCGGCGTGATCCGCATTCCACACAGCTTACTTTTACAGATCTGCTTGGCCAGGTCCAAGCATTATCAACAACTTCTCGTCGCATAAAATTGTCCTATTCTGAATCGTCCATCTTTTTTTATGGTCATTTGAGGCCTCCATTATTCCCCACAAGACTTCTCCCTGAACATCTTCAGAAGTTTACTATGGTTGGTATTTTCAGAAGAGAATGACTGCAATATAAAGTTTCATTTCTATTTGAAAGAAATGAACTGCCGCGCATTTCTGCCTTCTGATCGCAAGCGAAATCACGTATTGCTTGCTTTTGCTCCTAGAATCTATAGGATTTCGCATGCCATCAGAAAACAGTCTATCACTGCCCGAGATTTCGCGCTTTTGCAGGCTTTGACGCCTTGCGTTCTTATTTATTAGCCTCTTGGTTAATACATCAGCTGAGATTCCCTAAACGTTCAACAATGTATTTCCTAGAGGAAATCCGACAGGAGAGCACGATAATATGGCCAACTTAGACCGCCTCAAATCCGATTTGGTCAATTGCAGCTACCAAGATAATCACGCTAGGTTGGCTCACAACAGTCTTCTCACTAAGAAGCACCTAGACGCACTAAAAGCTTTACGAACAAACTGAATGGTATTACCTTATTAGGAACAGTCTATCTCAGTCAGAAGACCTGGAACCTGCATCCCTTTAACTTCTAGACTATAAACATTCTGGACGATTTGGGTGATTTTGGATGGATAAATAACAGGATGGACTTTGTAGGATGAGCTGATCCATTTTCGTCCTTCACTTTCAAGCGGGCAGCAATGAGAATGCTGCCAAAGCATTACCTCAAACGATTAGAAATCTAGTTCCGTGGACAAGAACGCCGATGCACCTGGAGAGAGCGGCATACAACACAATGAATCTCAATCATTTTGAAGTGAACACTCGGGGTCCAACTAAATCAGAGGTTAATGACGGGGATAACTTTGAGCTCGTTCTGTAATTCTGGCTTCTAACCAACCTGGAGGATATAATCGTCTTTCGAATAACTTGATGAACTTACCAATGGACTCCTGAATTGATGGTTTATCTCGATAGTTTGCTGTTAGACGCATTTTGAGTTACACTTAGACTGTCGAACGCGTAGACTCCTATCTGTTTGGTCTCATTTAAGCGGTAGGTGTGCACAAAGTAGTCTTTTGGGACCAAATCAACACCTTAGAACTTAGAGCAAACAGACTTGTTACATTCGACAAGATATCCTGCAAATGAATCTGGGGATATAGTCCGCATGAAAAAGTCAACTTCAGATTTTACAGCATCCACTGACACTATTTGGCGTGCACGAACTTGCCCGTGCTTGGAGGTAATAGTGCCCTGTACATTAGGGTTTTTTGGGTAAGTTGCTTCTTGTCGAAAGTGACTGTACTGTGGCGAAAAAATTGGAGGATTTGAAACCCAGAGGCCTTCTTTGTTTAAAAAACTTTTAATCTGGACGAGCAACGGTGCGGCTGATTATGCGGGGACCAGTTTCCTCCCCCACCCCAGGGTTTTTACAAGAAGGTTTAGAGACCTCGTACCAAAATTCGGCGGTATCAATCAGAAATTTTCAATGCAAAAAATTCGCCTTTATGGGTGGGGTTAAGAGAGGTTCGCTTTTATCGTCAAGTTTGTTGAAAGTTTTTACAAATCATCGTAGCTTGTTAGGTACTGCGTGCCTTTAAGCCTAGTGCAGTGTAAATATTTGTACACATTTACCAACTAAGGATAGATAACTCCGAGTTTTTTATCCGTCCAATTAAGCTGAAACGTCAGTGATCCAAAAGTCCGCTGACTGGATGCTGTGCGACGGAGATGTAACCTGTTCCGTTCTGCTCAAGTCTCGAATGTCAGGATTCGCATATCGAAGCCAACACACACGACGCACTCAGAAGAATCAGAAACGGAGACCTACTGCTGGATGATTCCGATTGTTCCTTCATGACAGCACCGACATCGACATGCTAGTTTGTTACGACATATTTCCACACATTGATAGAACACGAGGTAGCTCAGTGATTAGGGCGACAACTCACGGACTGGCAGGTCCGTGGTTTGAACCCATGCTCAGCATCTTGACTGCTCCTATCACTTGGCAACCTGGTGATTTCCCAGCCCTCCAGCCCCATTCAGGTGAATGACAGCTAGGCACCAAAAGAGTGTTACAGCTAAACGATTGTTATTTGTAGGTATTTGATAGACTAGAGAGTTCCTTTTTGGCTAAGATCCTAAATTGGGCGATGTGAAGTTCAGTAGTCTTGTGTATGCATCACTTGCTCATTATGCCTGATGAATTTTCAGCTATCAACGGGGCTAATGCCGCTATGAAGGGCGAAAAACTTCTCAAAATTGTCAGACGTTCTCGTGCCGCATACTTGGATCAACTGTTTCGTGATTATGCTTCCATACCCGAATCGGACCGGAAAAGGGCCAGTACGTCGGTGGTTTATCTGAATATGCTTGACATCATATTTTTGTGATGCTTTCAGGAGCCCTGTTCACGTAGTTATATGAATCCGTTCCAAGTCCAGAATTTCAGTCTGGGAAAAATAGACCGACTTATCGGAAGAAGGGTTTATCCTCTGTCCCTCCCGAAAATCCTTCGTTGTTTATAACGTATTGTTATTGAGTTTTTATTACTGTTTCGGTCATTTTTATCCAGAGCAAGCCGTTCATTTTCCGGGACTGTTGCGCAACCTATGGACTCCGAATTTTGCACTGTATGTGATTAAATAAACAGTCTGTGAGTGGTGAATTTCTGCTGATGGAATCAGAAAGGCATATGTGACCACCACCTGCTTAATACTACTATGATTCTCAGTCCAAGCGTTAAACGCAAGCTAAACATTTCTATCCGCTCGCTAACTTCTTATTGCTCGAAACTTGTTAACCAAGAAGGTGGTGTAAATTACATTTATTCATCCATTTGCTACGCTCACCCTTTCTACCTGACATGTACGTCAGTTCAATCCACCTAAGTTGTGTCCAATACTCCAAGATTATGTATCACAGAATGCCAGAATGATTTATTATTGGAAGGTTCTGGACGACCTGGCTGATTCCTTGATAACAATAAATACAGTGCGAAAAGTGGAAAAAGCCAAAAGGTGACTTATCGTTTGAGGACAACTGTTGAGAGTTCCTGAGTGACGGTCCGCACGCGGGACGTTTTCTCTGCAGTATAGCTGCTACACGTGTTCCGTACTTGTCCGTGGACTTGTGGGGTTTGGTTGACTTCCTGTCGTGTGTGTGTGTGTGCTGGGCCGAGTTGCATACCTATTTATTGTGTGTCCATTCTTGTTTGACAGCTGCACAAACTTGATTACAACTTGATCAAATGTGGACATATGGATGGGAAATTTTAGTGCACATGTTGTCGGTCAAGGTTAAAAGTGGGACAGGATTTTGTCACGTGATTTAGGTGTTTGTGACGCATGATCTAGTGAGTGCGGATGTACCAAACAAACAAAGCGAAGTTGGTTGAAGACACAAGGGAGTGACCGCTACAGTTTCACTCAAGAAAACTAGTGCTTGCAGAAGACAGTTTGCTTCGACCAGCCCTTAACCAGGAAAAGTCAGATACTTGAAGCTCCGTCTCATAAAACCGTCATCCACTCTGCATAGTTCAGTGTAACATATCTGGCCTCCCATTTAGTACATACTCACACCTTTTGCCCGATTTGGTATGCAACGCACTTCGCTGAATTGTAGCCAGTAGTCAGATGATGCCTCCAGACCTTATCATACTTTCCCTATACCCATCTTCGTGTTGTTCGGCTCCTTTTGTTTCTTTGTGTGTCTCGTCCTATTACCACACGTACAAAAAATTTCTCTACTGCTCATTCTCATGAACTTCATGAATCAGGATTTTATTGTGGTGAGGATAAAGTATTATTTGGCCTAAATATTATATAGTGTATACTTGTATACTTGGCGAAAAAGGCAATGCACGAAGGGAAAACAGGGTTCCAAATATATGGAAAATATACCACTTATTCATTGAATAATGTGAAAGAAGACTACGTTATCATCTTGACTGACTGATTAGAGTTGAGTCCTATGGGCCACCGCATGTGCTAAAACTTCTGTCCCTGTCGAAGTTACTAATGTCATCCACGTATATCTCTTGTTCTGAATTCATCCGAACTCAGGAAAGTTCTCACACTTGAGGTTATTCGGTCAAAAGTTGCAATCTCATTCTGCAACAGAGCCTCCGACAATACCAATCAGATCATACAGACGAATGGACAATGCCGATGGCTCATCAGCCGTTTGCTCCTCGGGACCAAATGAGATCATCGGTGGTGATGGTGGTGCACAAAAGTTTCTGGATTCAGGAGAGGAAACTTGGAAACATATCACCAGCAATATCGAAATTCAGCAATTTGCAGAAGCCTTCCCCGTTACCCTATTTGATGTGCACACCGTCTATGGCTGGCAAACAGCAAGTACAATTCATCGTTTTTCACCATCCGGTGATGGCCTGGCAACTTTCCCATGGAACACTTCAACAGACTGCCAAATGATTTTATCAGTCAGCCGATACTGGGTTACCTTCAGTTCACATGGCAAGGGTAAAACAGCCATGAACCGTCTGATGTTTGCGATCAAAACTAGCTCTATTTTTGCGTTCTCCGTGGGCAAGGATGAAGGATCGTGAGTAATTTTTGGTACATACATTTTAAGATCCATTTTAGGTTCATGTGAACGTCCAAAAGTTAAGGTGAAAATTCGATTCTTTTTCAGTTTGGAATCTTTCATTTACCAGAATGGTGGAATTCAACTGGGGCCTCAATGACAGTAATGGCTACAGTAGTTTCAATCGACAAATCTCATTCTGGGGTCAATATTTGTAAAGCAAACAGTGTCGGACGCCTTCCAATGATAGTGGGGGTTCTAAGAATGAAATTCTACTTTGAAGCATTATTTTTACCATAGCTTTCCAGATACATAGGTTCCTGTTTAAAGGTGTCAACAAAGCGTTCAGCTTGACGATTGGACTGCGGACAGTGGGGTAGCCTGCGCAAACGTCAATTTTTTTGAGAAGTGAAAAAAAACTGGAAAAACACATTGTCCGTAAACCAGGCTCCAGGATCTGTCACCAGAAGCTCTAAAACTGCTAATTACACAAACAATTTCCGCAGTCAAAGCTCGGTTAACTACAAAATCTCTTGCTACTCTAAGAAGGAGTGAACAACGATCAGGAAGATAGGTCCTCTCAGTGGACCAGCATAATCCAATGGCTTTTCAATCTGTGGCAAAGAAAATAAATAATGTTTCGCCGGAGATCTGGTTGCCATTACATACACCAACACCCACAGACAGGTTTTTCATGACCTGTATCAATGGAAAGCTAATGAGCATAACTTCCGCCGATCGCTTTTATTTGGATGTCGGAGTTTGCGTTATATCACAACACCATCGCCCAATATTAGATGCTCACCCACTGTTTTTAAAGCCTATCTGCGAAGAAACACGTTGTCACTAATCCCTTACCATCAGGCTATCGGTTCGGAAATATCCATTAGCCACGCGCTTCAGAGGATCATGTGTAGTCACTCTAGCGATTGTTTGAGCGGAAATAGGAAAATGCCGAATGGACCAGGAGAACATTCGTTGGAGTCTGCTGTCGGTGGAATTTGTTGCAATTGCCGTCAAGTATTCCGTCCTGAAACATGAGACGCGATACTGCACTGGCATGGTAAAAAGATGGCGCTGTGCTAAAATTGCAACCCAGAATCTTGGTAGCCAAGCATTGGGGGGCGATTCATTAAGTGAGCTGGGTGTACATTTTAAAGGTCCGTCAATGGCTGGCTGATAGTGGTTTGTGGTATGTGTGGAAATGTTGACCATACAGCCTTTTGTAGAATTTCTTTATAGCAATGATCCGAACTAATGCTTCTCGTCAATCTAGTTTTAATTTCTAAGTCAACCAGCCACCCGACAGACAACATTTGGAAACCGGAGAGCGCCAATTTTATATTCAGAAGCTTAGGCTGTAACGATGATCAAAATTGTAAGGTTTCAATGGGTTAACGATGAATCAGACGTGAGTAACTCGCGAGTGACTAGCTCCACTCAGACATAAATGTTCGTTCAGTATAGGGGTAGGCTCGCCGAAGTGTCGGTGAAGTGGTGAAATCTGATGATCTGAGCTGTGCGCTAGTATCTGTCTATACGAGCTTTGTAACGTCGGGAACAAACATATCCTACACCTAAAGTGAGTACCGTTAACATTGTAAGTTGTGTTTTCTGATTACTGACGAAATGAACTAATAATTATTTCAATCAGCCCGTATAGGAAAGTATGAATAAGTTTTAAAAAATGCCTGCTGTCATCGCTTTCGTCGACTATTCAGCCACTGTGACATTGCTAGCTCGTTTGTGATGACTTCTGGGATGGAAGTTCCACTAATCTTCACCGATAATCATCACTTTCAGAAAATGAGTGAAACCTCCATCTCAGAAGTCATCACTAGTGCAGCCAGTCAATACGTGCGCGCATGATGTGGTCCCTGTGATTGAAGGATGAGTGGCACTATGTCCTCTCAAGTGAAAGCTAATCGTACTGCTGTTCAGACGCTTGCGGCCGAAAGGTCAATGTTCAACCACTGGCCGGAAGGCTGCGGCCAGTGTTTGAGTTTCGTGAGATGTACACAGCTGATGATTCCCAACAAGGATTAAACAGCTGTAGCGTCGTTCTCGGCTTTTCAGCAATATGCTGGTTGTTGATCAGTTGATCTGTTGATCTGTTCGTCGAGCTTGGCAATTGACTTGCAAAAGTTTCATCAACATACGAGGAGGTGTCACCACTGCCCACCGATGATGTCCCCTCGTGTGGTGACTAAACGTTTTCAAGCTCGACGAACAGATCAACAGCCATCTGATCAACAACAAACAACCTTACCCGACTTACCAATAATTCACAACCAGCACTATGCACTTACATGTCTTAGGGACAGGTGGATATACTTGAATAAACAACCTATCCCATTGTTTTGAAGGTCAATCTGGAAACTGGTGTGATCAAGCGGCTCTTTCATCATTACAATGAGAAGTGGTGGGACCATTTTGACAAAGCAAAGTGGACATCTAATCGATTGTTCCACCGCTGACTGCATTAATCCTGTTATTCGAGTAATTTGACCGGAGTTGAACATGCATATTCACTGTCTCTGCTTTGTCTAGTACTGCCACCCGCTTTCCACTTATATGGACATACATTCGCCACTTTTGTGGTAACAGATAAGTTCTGTTCCTGCCTTCACAGTGTACGCCTCGTCGCTTGACTCATCAGGCACTTGCTCTCTTGTTTTGTTTTAGTAACTATTCCTAGTTCATGACCGACGCGTGAACAGTCCTCGGGCGCATCGAGATGATTTAGGTAGACCGGTCAGACTGAACTGCTGTGTGTTTTAGTCGCACTGAATTTCCCGCTGTCTTGAAAAGCTTGTGAGCATCTCATTTTCGATATGCTCAGGGTATGGCGGCTCTACTAAAACTACATTGGACCGTGGAGGTCGCGCTTATTTATTGCTAAGTGTGGGCATGCCAGTCTCGAGGAACTGGAGTTACCTCTCCTGATATGAGATTACTTAGAAGATAGACAAGACTTTTTGACAGCCCACAAACGGTTTCACCTTTTTGGCTGTATCAGACAGCTCAAGCCCCCAAATTTCCATAAATGCTACCTCGTACCTGGAAACCAAATTTTACGCCATTGTAGGCAAGATATCTAAATGAATCTTCATGTGCGGCATGCTTCAGCGGGATGTGTTGCAGAACGCCAACCTCAAGTTTTAGTTGGAACGACACTCAGAAAGTCGAAGTATTTCCAATAATGACATTACTTATGATGTGGTCACTTTGTCAGCTTTTGCAATGTTTTTCTCTATACAAACACGATATTTTCCATGCTGGGACGATCAGACCAAAAACGTCTTTGGGGAGCACTGTTTATATGAGTTGTTTTTGGTGTCCATGCGGTATCCCTGTAAAATTTATCTGATGTTAAATAACTGGTATTGGGGGAAATAGCCCCCTTTTGTGAGGAATTTACTTTGCACAATCGATCACTGCTCCAGATTGGCATACAAGTGAATATGTTAGCAACCTCATGCGTGGAACTGTCACTTGGTTGAGGAGCACCTTACCTCTATCAACAGAGGAGCCCTCACACATACAAACATCTGTCAACGTTTGTAACACACCTGCAGCAGACCTGACTCATGCCTGGCAATATTTTACTCGGTATGCACTCAATACACTAGTCAGCCCAGAAATCTCCCCCGAGAGCGATTAACTCCACCTAAGAGCAATTCACCTCGGTTCCTTGAAGTTCGGCTTGAAATTGACACATGAGATCACTGCCCAAATACTAAGAGGGTCAATCGTAATATCTCCGTGGGGCAAAAAAGAGCAGAAGGGGCAATGTGGGTCCTGGACTTTCACGTATTATATCGCCATGTATTATGTTTCCGACTTACGGTGTGAGGACATAGTGGTTCCCCCCAGTGACTGGGAGTCCTATCCTATGGTTTCAGTCTGCGTGGAACGCAAGTACTACAAAACTAGGAGAGGCTGCGTATCACAAAAGGACTACCTTTATTAATCTCCTGGAAGTGGTCTTTCGAGAGGCAAAAACCTTGCTATACTGTTTGCTTCCAAACTGTTGATTGCAGACGAACTGTGTCTAAAGATAATCTGTTTAAAATGACACAAATCTATATTTGGTGACTCAGAGAGGAAAACTTCAAAGCGGTCTCTTCTAAGAAGGAGTTTACCATTAGAATACGCCTTCAGGAATCAACTGAAAGTTGTCCCTCGCAGGCAGTTTATCCTGCTGTTGTTTTCCCGGAAGAGATATCTTGAAAGGAATGATAAATAGTGAAGACATAGGTTTCACTAGGCATAAAACGGTTTGTTTCCGGATCGCTTTGAATGTGACAAATTTTACTCAGGTGCAACATTCCTCCACCCCTGGCAAACGCAAAAAGTGACATTTTGAAGGATGATGTTGGTAGGTGCTATCGGTGACGTGAGTGAACCTGCGCGCCTGAATAACTATGATTGAGCTGAAAATGTTTCAAGCACACCTATGTTAATACGGACCGTCATGATGGTGTTTAAGACCAGTTTGCCTCTGGAGCGTGTGCCTGCATTTTGCTGTGAGATAGCCACGTCAGTATGACAAACTCATCATTTTATGGAAACATATGCGAGTATTTCGCTATCTCTGGAGTTTGCGAATGCAAAATAAACATAGCTAACTCAGGCGGGAACCTCTTCTACTCTTTTGGTTGATGTATTTAAAACTGATAGCTTCTAGAGTGGTTTACTCTCATTTTACAACGCTGATGGTGTTCGTGATCGTAAATGTAGTCTTTGCAAGTGGATATTAGTTGTATTGCAGGTATTATAGAGCAAAGGCAAAGTAATAATGTGCCGGCTTTTGTGTTGTATCGTATTAGACTTTGGAGTACGTACATTAATATTTGCTCTTGTGGATCACACAACGTGTCCCTCCGCCATAAATGAGACTGCCCATTAAAAACTTTCAACCAGGCTGTTCCCCATGAGCATTCTTTGTTCGGATAGGCCACTTTACGTTGTGCTGTCCCCAAAAGACCAAAATAAAACAGGATAGAAAATGTCCGGGTGAAGAAAACCAAATTTATAACATCTTTGTGAGGTTCATACTTGCCATGCTGTTGAAATGAACAAACTTGAGCAAGACGTATGTGTCATGTGCTTTAGCAAAGTTGGACAAGGCAGTGAGAACTGTAGGATTCCGGGATGAATTCGTTTCGTACACTCTCGCGCCACAAAACGTGTAGAACAGCATAAGATACATAATACATTACAGCTTACAACATTTATATAGGCCAAGGTAAACTCAGAGTGACCTTTAGTTATTTCTGAGCGTAAAGGACAGACCTAAAACGAGTAATCAACATGCCTCAGGGAACTTCAGTCTGTGTGATCACATGCTTTTTTGTGAGACCTGAAACGATGAGCTGAGGTCATACTGGATCTTGTGTCGATAAGAAGCCTGGTGATCGACGATTTGACCCTGAATTTGATCAGATTTGAATTAGGGTCAGCTGACCTGGTATGAAGTTTCTTTGGCACGAGCTCTTTCGCTCGCTTTTCATGCCTCTTGTCAGTTCCATAAATGTACACATCACAGCAACTGTAGACGAACTGATAAGTGCAGTGAGTTATAAATACACAGACTATGCTACTACAACCGTCAGTTTTATCTACAACTCATTGCACATATCAGTTAACCTGAAGTTGATATGATAAGTATACCGGCTTAATTGAGAAGGGGCTTGAAACGCGAACAAACGAGCACGTGCCCAAGAAACTTCTTACCAAGTCAGTTAACCCTAACGCAAATCTGATCAAATCCAGGGTCAAATCGTCGATCCTCAGGCTTCTTATCGACATAAGTATGAGCTCAGCTCATCGTTCTAGGTCTCACAAAGAAGCAAGTGATTACAGAGATTGAAGTTCCTTGAGGCAGTGATGTTGACTCGTTTTAGGTCTGCCCCCTGAGTTCAAGAAGACCTAAGGGTCCTTCTGGGATTGCCTTGGCTTTATTGATTGGTTAGTTTGTTTTAAAAGTGTATAAACGTTGTAAGTCGCGTTGTATTATGCATCTTATGCTATTTTACAAGCCTTGCGGCGAAGAGAGTGTAAGAAATGAATTCATCCCATAAATTTGTTCTTCTCACTGCCTTGTTCAAAGCTGGACAAGGTGAAGTTCTCTATGTAACGTGACCGTCTGTAATAAACCTGCGTCCGTCCCTTCCTAACCTAATCATGAACGCAAATATAAAACACTCAACCCTAAATAAATTGCGTATAAACAGTTTTCTAACAGTAGACGTTTCCTTTAACTCGTCCCCCTCTTTGTCCCTGTTTTTGTCCAACAGCCTTGCATTGTATTTCGACTATGGACAATTTATATGTCTCCGGACGGTGAGCAATCATCTAAACACCATACGGCGAATGCTTCAGACTATCGATATGGCTCTGTGGCCGGAAAGACTGGCCAAAGTAAGCGCGCGTTTTTTCCTTGTGTTTTAGAATGTGTCCTGCATACCCCAAATTACCGAGAAAGAAATGTAGGAGTCGAATTTATTAGCGTTCACTTACCGATTTTGGGTGCCTGTCAGCAAAAACACTATCTAGCAGATAACACAGACTCACCTACATTGGCTTACGTGCCAATGATATGTTCATTTGGATTATAATGTTCAACTAAGCTGCTGGGATGAATAAACTCTTGTTGAACGGAACTTTTCCAGGATTATTATTAGCCCTAGCTGATGCCTTCCAAACTGTGATAGGATTACATACCTTTTCACCCGAGCTGATGGACTGCTTTAAGCAGAGTCCATGTTAAATGCTGTCCCACCGCTCATGGTTACCCAGTTGAGGAATCTTTTATTGTTCGTGTAAAAGGATTGCAGACGATATGGGAACCCCTAACAGGAAAACTCCTGTAAATGTGAGATAAAAGTAAATCCTAAATGGAAATCGAGACACCTAGAACACACAGGTTATGAGGGAACAAATACGACTGGTATAATCAGGAAAGTTCGGACTGGTGAAACTTTGGAACAGACTTGAACAACCGAAGGTCATAAGAGAGGGAGCTTAACGGCTCTAGGGAAATGGGAGAAAAGTTCCGTGCGAGAGCGGAGGACTTTAATCTGGCACGAGAGGCCTTAACTCAATGGAAGTTTTAAGCAGGTGGATGGCTCCGTAAGCACAGCTGAAGCGTTAAGTTCTGGAAAGTAGTTCTGACCGGATACATGGTATATTTTGAGTTGAAGCGTATAGAGTTCCCAACATATCATATTGAACGCTGATCCTGAACTGCTCGGAGATTTAAAAACTGATGTTTCAGGATCAAGTGATTTGGACCATACCTAGCACTTGTTTCTGCGTTGCGTTCTCAACGTGACCTTCATAACGGTTCGTTTAGGGTTTAGTTTACGTTCGTATGATATGGAAAGGGGGGAATGGATTCACGCATAAAAGTGTCGTACGTAAATAGAGAGCTCGAAATGGTTAGAAACACATGTTGCTGACTGTTGCCTTAGAAAGTCCCAGTGTAGCAACTCCCTAAGTGGATTGAGCGAATCAAATATGAAATGACCATATGTTCGTTAAATCATAAAATCAGTATCACAATCGATTGCACGTAGGGCTGAGATGATAGCGAGGGAACAATCGTCAGCACTTCTCCTCTCATTCTACACAATTATTCCACACAATCACTATGCTTACGTGTAGCACTCCCGAACAGAGATTAGGTCAGGCTTGATGAAAGACACCGATAGAAGTGCTCCCAACCCTTTGAAGACAGTGTATCCTGGATGAGTTCCGAGTTCCCTTACAAGCTGATCAGATTACCTCTACCATACCGGCAGCACCGTTCAGCTAGTTGCACTTTATTGGTGGTGTAAGGAGATTTGCGAATTTTCAATAGTGATTTCGTCCTATAAGTGAAGTCAACCTGTGCTGAAAAGCCGAGGACACAGTACATCCGTTTCATCCTTATTGGAAATCATCAGAAGTGCACATCTCATCAAACGCTAGGGAGTTTCGAAAGCGCGACCAGCACCGGTTTATATATCAGTGAAGCTCGTGTGACTATACAACAGTAGTCATGTTACTTATTAGCCGACTACTTCGTCAACTAAGTGTATAAATCTTTAGAACTAGACTCTCCAATGCCGAACAGGTTGTGCCTCTCATAGACTTGAGTTCCATCGTCTAACAATAGTGTATGGGGATAAAAATTGTAACTACGATCCATTTGGCCAGCCTATTTCATTTGGTAAGTGGGACTTGTAAATCTCTCATTACTCCGCCTAGGAATGGAAGCCGCGCTTACTAATCTTGGTGCGCGTGCTACAGCGAAGACTGCCATTGTTTTGATTTGGCCTAATTTTTCTTAGGAATTGAAGATATGTGTTGATCACTTTATTAACTGTGTTGTTTTAACCAGGTCAATCATCTAACTGTCCGAGTAACAGAGCAGTTCCAAATGAAGCCTGTCTCTCTCAGCAGAAGGGATTTGATGGGCAAAGTAAGAACGTCTCATAATCAAGATTTACGACCATACACGCTATCTGACCTGGGGATTTGTATCACAGTCGCAGACGTCCCGACCCGTTTGATTGATATGTCGCCAGAAAATCCCGTTGGTCTACCGTGCATTCACCAGCTTGAACGATCCGATGAATCGGAAGGGGAGCCAACTGGGCTAACAAAAGGTCAGTTGCTGTTGCGAATCAGCACATACTCTTTGGTCGACTTGTACAGGACCGTTCTTCGTACACCTCCTGGACCGTCACGTGCGATGTGGAAAAATCCATTTTGTATGACTAATGTCCATCGTCCGGAAAAAGTCCACCTGACGGCGGAACTCTTGAATTTGATGCGGAGGTTACAATTCACACAAGAAGTTATCACATTCGTGGTATGCAACGCTACTGATATAAAACCACTTGTGCAACAACGGGACTCAAGTACTCCGCAGCCCCTTTTCCCGGATCATTTTCCAGTTCCCCGAATGGAGACCTCCCAAATGCTTGTGAAGCCGTATGAGGAAGAAACCTCATCCACGTCGTATGCAGAAAGACTTGCTCCCCTGCATAATCCCCAAATTATTCCTGGCGGTTGTCTAGATCTTGGCCCAGACCCATGGAATGAGATGCAAAACAAAATAAACCAACCCTTAGAATCTGTTACCGGGAGGTTAGTAAACTCTGTTCCGACATATGTTGCAGATTTTTATATGTAGTCAGGACCCGGTCCATGACATTCTATAAAGATTTTGCGTGGAGTTCCTCATATATACGCACGTTTTGCAGAAACTACTCTACTGAACACTGTTAGACCTAGATTGCCATATGTCGTAGCCATCAACTTTGGGTGGTTGAGCACTGAATCCCAAGATTTCTTATTACTTACTGAGTGGCATGGAGTTCTGGAATGAGTCAACTCAAGTAAGCATTTTCCACCATTGGTCGCACTTACAAAACAGGCAAAAGATTTGCGTGTACAGCAACGTTCCATCCTATAATAACTTAAACAATTTCAAAGCCAGATTTATAAAAACGTAAAACTTGGTAGTGAAAAGAAAAAAAACATAGAAGACTACCGAAGTCGAACATTATCCCGCATATAGAACATCCTATCCACCCGACATTGAGGCTCGTATAATACGAGCCAAGCTGCGTCATATTACACATGAATTAGCTACATAAGTCCGATCTTGGTATGGCTGGCGAAAGGTCTGGGCCAGTAGTCAATCCGGTGTGCACAGTATAAACTCCATGGGTTCACTCCTTCCTGACTTACTTGGCAGTTACGTTTTATCAGTTATACATACCACTGAGCTGCCTTATCTTTTTGGCTCCGGTCTTCGTCCCTTCGAATCACACAGACTAAAGTGCACTCATGCTGGTCCACATAGTACTTTGCGCACAGTGGTAAACAGCATTAAATTTTCTGCTCGGGACATGATGAGGCAGGGGAATCCCGAAATGAACAATAGACTCCTAAAGTTTTGCATCTCAGTAGAAAACGAATGCTCTCCTGTGACAAATGATTAGCTGTATGACCTACGAGTTGAACTCACTTAGCTGAGGGCGTAATCCGTTTCGCGCTGTCTAACTTTTCCTAAAACTTGTTTCCGGAATGTGTGAAACGCTCCAAAACAAGGTCAGTCATGGTTACGCTATTTGACTAAGCTGACTGGCTTGGAGACAAACATTTACAAACTGATGTTCGAATATCGAAGCCTAACACAATGATGAGCAAATCGATCGTCACATTTAGCCTAGTTATGACAAGCCGCTAACGGAACCTCTGAGTAGCACTGCCTATTTGCTGGTTGTTCATACACTCAATCACAAAAGAAATTTCACAATCAGCCATCATGCCGAACAGTTAAGCTTGGCGCGCGGTCAAACCAAATGGATCATACAATGCATAAACAAGACACATCTCATAAATATAACTGATATGCCACATGGCGTTCTGGATGGTTTCCCGACATAGGTTCAAAGAACGAGTTATAGGGCTCTGAGTGGCTTCTGAATGAGATAGCTTTTCTGAACAGATGTTCTGTCAATAGATATCAAGACGTTGAACACAAAATCGATCGGCTGTGTGGACAGCAGTGGATTTTATTTGATCCGCTTACGATCAACCTTCCCCCAACTGATCAGTCAAACCTCTCTGATTACTGATGCAAAAGAAACTGAGTTTTTTTAGACATAACACTGACTTGTTGTTTTCGCTACATTCTTATTGATCTGCGAACAACATCTGCTGATCACGTCTGAGATGATGTATACATCAGTTGCAACCGGTTTAACAAACCAAACAACAAAATGCGTTTTGCAGAATGAACAACCATCGGCTCCCTTCCCGTACCACTATGGTCATTACATACGAAGACAGCTAACGAGAGTATATGTGATGAACTAAAACGTCGGAAGACTTACCACACATCAGGCCTCTGAGCCTCAAGCAATGTTCGGTAGTACATTGATCTGATTCAGCTCATCGACAGCTCACTCTCATTGGTCCATAGATTACTGTCAGCTTCGTTCGCCATAGTATGAACGCTACACAATGTAGCGTTCCAACCCTTTCCCCCACCATGTACTGTTCGGTGAGCTGATTCAGAAGCGACCGCACAGTATGCAGTTGGTTTATCATAGGTCTTTGTGCTGCTGACTTTTTCCAAGCTTTTCTGAACCGGTTGTGTTTTGTTGATCTCTCACTCGTCAGATCATTTTGATACTGTTAAAAAGCGGTAAACATGAAATAGAGAAGTCGATTATCAGTGGAGCGTAGTGAGAAACCGGTTGAGATGTCACTGTTTCGAAAGTTTTGATTACTAATTTCCGGTTTCAATGTAGGGCAACGTTTCTTTTTTGACCCAAAGCTTCTTTAGGCCAAGTGGGTAGGTTACAAGATTGACAGATGGAGAAACAATCGGCAAGATCTTTTTTTGATAAATGCACGAAATCAGTGTTCAGTATCTGTTCAGAGTTTTTGTTGGACATCTGCATGGAGGTATGAAAGCTAATCTGACCAAAAAAAAACAGTACAAGCGCACCATTTGACCTGCATTATTTCGATACGCTTCCACAATGCTCAAGCGCCGATCTCAAACAGAACAAAACAGGAGAGCATGTGCTCATCGCGTATGTTGTGAGTCCACAAACAGATCATTTAACTGTTGGATCAATGTCTTTCTGATCTGTGCTCATAACGTCATCATCATCATCGTCATTGACGGCAATACTCTAGCAACACATGG
This sequence comes from Opisthorchis felineus, assembly GCA_004794785.1. Classification (NCBI taxonomy): domain Eukaryota; kingdom Metazoa; phylum Platyhelminthes; class Trematoda; order Opisthorchiida; family Opisthorchiidae; genus Opisthorchis; species Opisthorchis felineus. The sequence continues at coordinate 1,929,620 of SJOL01007141.1, forward strand.
TTCTTAACTGTCATACTCACAACACTGACGAATGTACGTCTATGCCGGTAGAAAGTATGCACCCGTGTTCCTCAAAACGGGGATCTTGGCTGTGCATTGTTAATCTCACTCGAATTGTTTGAGTCACGTGAATGTGTTTTCACCGCCTTCATTACGGTTAGCATGGCTACCGTGAAACAGATGCGTAACCTGCTCTGTCACTGTTACAGCAGTCCCTGTAACTCACATTTCATTAATAACATGGCCGCACAACCATAATAGCATCTAGCAGGATGTTCGGAATAGTTGCGTAGGTTGTTTAAATATTTCCAGCCGTCAAGTTCTAAGATATAGAACCGTAAATGTGAGAGGACAGGGCTTAAAAACTACTACACTGTGAGCGCCCTAGCTCTTGTGTCATATTGGAATTTTGGTTTCCCCGTTATTTTCTGGGGTTAGATTCTCTGAAAAAATTCATCAGGAATTTGCGTTTGAAGGTGTGATCCGGATTCTAATAACCGGTTGATTTGTGACATCCAAATGAGCAATGTAACGTATCGATCATCGAGGTGGTAATTTCATACACACCTAGTCTAACAGAAGATGAGGACTTGGAATAACATATTTATTCTGCATGTAACCTGCGTATCACAAGCATCACTGTAAAAACTGCATGTCCTGAATATTGGTGGGATCAACTAGTAACGACGCTAATCAACGTAATTTGGAAAGTTCGAATGGAGTGTAAAACACTTCCTGCTAATCAAATCAAGCATCCATCGTTAATTTGACTGTTTTAACAGATTTGGCCTTCGTGTGGTCAAACGTCACCTGAATTTTAAATTACCACGCGTCCGATTAACTAAGGTGCTGGTTACCTCAGTTCTTATTGGTGGTTGATCTGGTGGCCGTTGAACTGTTCACCGAGCTTGACAGTTAAGGTAAGGAGGAATTACCCACCCAACCGCCCGCTGATGTTGTTACCTCGATTGGTAAGGAAACTTTCGCAAGCTAACTGCCAAATTCGGCGAACCGATCAACGGTCACCGGATCAACCACCAATGAACGCACCCTAGTTGCAAGTATTCCAATACATTTACTCAGCTCCTAAGGCGGTTTGCACCACACATGCTCACTTACGCTCATTGTGACCACTACCAGTTGGTAACTATTTCACCCATTCGGCGAAGACAACTATTCAGACAAAAACAAGTTTATAAGCTCACCAGTCAATGAGGGGTTTGCGTTAGGTCGAATGAAGCTCAAATCTTATGAACCGGATTTTCGGACAACTGGTTATAGCATCGCGTCCACCCACAGTGGCTACACATCAAAGGCTTATAAATACCTGCATGTCTTTCATTTTGTCATGTGCCATCTCGTGCCATCTCTGCCGATCGTTCCGTTATTCTTGCGAAGAATAACTCGTATACCATAGTCGAAACAGAAATAGACTATTTGGATCGTTAGAACTGTCCGTTGATAATGGTACCTTAGTTGATGTTCGGGTCAGTAGCATTCCAACTTCAGGTGAAGCTAATTTTGCAGTCCGCATAACCTCATCTACAGTTCGTAGAACTGCAGTTCCGACAAATTCAAATGCGAAACCAACCGCGAGATTTTCTCATTCGGCTTAATAAATGTTTCGTTTTGTTCTATTGGTCGAATAATCTTTCGACGCTTCTCCACCCTCCAAGATGTGTAACAGAGGGCCTACTAAAAAACAGTAAGTACCCACGAAAGGTTGAGGTATGGTCAGAAAGGTTGCTTTGGCAACGTGTTTGGAGTATAGTAGCTCGGGAGAACTTGCAGTTTGTTGATGAGGTGACTGGTGATCTGCAGGCCAGTTTTTAAGTTCCGCGAAAAGAACAACAGCGCCTGATCAACAAGATGGTTGTTTTGTCTAACGGCTGAGTAATGTACAGATTTCGCAGGCCTAAAAAGACATTTTACACGTGGTTAGACCACAAAGCTGACGAAAGTGCAGACCAGGCGGAATGGCATGCACAAACAGGCCAATAACAATCAACCTCGTTCTCAATGAATATTGTGAGCAGTAGAAAAGAAATCTGAAATTTTTTTGACCGTTAAGCAGACGCCATAGCTGATAGAAGGTTCCGGGAAACTCACCGTAAAGTGATAACATTTTGGTCTGCTTATTTAACTGGTGAACCTTTAAGATTTCAAAATCGCTCGCTGTTGGAAGGCAAAAAAGCGAGTCTGGAGATTAGTAACTGTTGCTAATTAAACACCTTAATAAATAAAATAACTGAACAATTTATCTAGTTCCCAGGTTAAGCCATCCCAGCTTGTGAATGTATTCTTTCCGTAATCATCATACTGTAAGTGTATGACTTGCCTCAATCCAAGTGCTGTTCCCGTTCCTCTCTCTCGTCTTTCCCAGCGTTACAACTCCAAGCTTGAAAGAGATGACTGGACCCTTGTATGAGGGCATTGTAGTAACACGAATGGGGTCCATGTGTGTCGAGGATGATTTGTTCAATGAACAAGAGTGCCAATGGTTTTTCTCGGGTGCCGAAGTTAGTCCAGTTGCCAGTTTGGAAACGGGCAATTCACTAGAACAAATCAGTAGCCAAAAAGGTCCAGATCGTTCAGGATCCATTTCGGTGAGTTGCATTTATCTTCCTAACGGCGGATAGTAATCAATACTGACAACACTCTTTGATCGACCGGAATGGTGTATGGTGTGAAACAGCTTCATGATTTTCAATGGAGAATTCGTCTTGTCAGCGAAGCCAACCTATGCTAAAAAGCCGAGAGGCTGTTTCATCCTTATTGGGAATCATCAGCAGTGCACATCTCGCGAAGCCCCAGAGAGTCTCGAACTCGCAACCTTCCGGCCACTGGTTGAACACTCAACTGCTCGGCCTTGAGCGGCTGAACAGCGGTGTGATCAGCTCTCACTTAGACAGGATATAGCGCCGCCAGTCTTTCAGTCGCTTCTGACCGCAAAAAAGCTGCATAGGCTGCTCCAGCGCCAGTCTCTCGATAAAATCAGCAGGCTGAAATTCCTTCGAATTCTTGCCTCTGTTCGGGCACTCTAATACCACTATTTGAATGGAGTGCTCCTTACAAAACAAACTTCTGCCTGCTTACCTCCAGGAACTACAAGCAGCGATAAATAAAACGCTACGTATGCATAGATATGTACATCGGCAGACAGGTTTTCAAATTCCTACAAAAGACATTCTGTTTCATCCCGTCCTGAACCAGAAAACGTCCATTGTTGCAGTGGTTATAGACTTGATCCCAATATGCGAGTCGCTGAGTTTGTAATACTATGCAGAAGGGCCATATCAGGAACCAGTAGTTATAGTGACTGCATTACAGCGTGATGATGCAATGCAGTCATCAGACTAACAGTACAAACAGACATACCTAAGCCAAGCTGTCCGAAGATGAGTCCCATTGCGTTGCACAAACTGGGATAGATAAGGCAATCAACTACGTCTGAGGAACCACCGAGAAGATACTTCATTCCCCTTTGTCCCGTCCTAGTCTACTGCACATCGGTTTAGACGCTAATGAAGGAGTTTCTTAGCCATTAAGGGATATTTGTGTAGCACAATCTTTGTAGTTCGCATAGTCAACACTAACAGTCGGTGTAAAGATTTTCAAACTGGTCTACTCGGGTTGGATTAAGCAGTGTGTCCAAACCTATTCCACTCGCCAAAAACGTCTAGAGGCTGTTATCCATTGGCATGCATTATGCGATTTAGTTCCACGTTCCTATGGGACATTTAGCACGAATTGGTTGTTTAATTTACTTTAATGCTTTACTGAAGGTCTTCTGCAACCCTGCTATGCCGGACAACATGTACAGTTAAATCACGGACGCCGAGGCATAGCGAAACATGTCCAACGAATTGGTCATTTCAATCTTTCTAATCCAAGTTTCTGTGCGATTTGACCTAGCCAAATTCAGGAGTCACAACTAACCCACACAACTTAAATGAAAACGTATCTGTGTGTCACGCGAGCAGAAAACTTTAGACTCACCTCCACTTACCACAGTAACTCCTGTTTAAAGCTTAGACAGTTCGAAACTTAGACACCCTGAAATTTTCAGCCTCCTAAACCAGAAGTAACATGAGCGAGCGCACAAAAACCCTCAAAGTAAGCCGGAAAAACCATGGACCCATCTAAGCCCACTCAGCAGTTCACATCCAATCACTTACCACCCGTGCGTCCCGGTCGACTTAGCGACAGTTTACAAGCGCCAAGGTGGTTGTTCCCATAGCTCTCCTGCACATGAAGCTGATCTGTTCGCTGCATTACTGGTTCATTTGCTATGTCGACTATTTGGAGCTTTTTTGCCAACAAGGCAGTATCGTGTTTGTCCATAATGTTAATTGTTACTTATAAATTTAGTTTTCCTGACTCACCCGACTACTCAGACCAACAAAAATTAGACTCAGGATGGAAACGCCTTGGGAAGTTCAACTGTCCTATGGGGCATAGGTAAAACCTCACCGGTTCGCGTGACACACCTCAGTGTACTTGACGTCTCAAGGCAACTGAAAAAAAAATTGTGAGCCCCTTGTGACACTTTTTCCAGAGAGGAGGTGCTGCCAACTTAAAGTTTAGAAATCATGTTTTGTAGTACAGCCGAACCAGCCTAAACAAGGAATAATTTATTTCGCTTTAACACCAACTGTGTGTATCAGAGTTGGGAATAATGTATGCAATCACCATGCCTATTAAATCAGTAGAAAGGATGACTAAATCAGCATTATTTCTGAAAAGCACGGAAATGTGGAAGTGTTTCACAGAATATGAGATTCAAATCCGCTTAAATTGGGCAGAAGTTCTGGTCTTCTGGGATCATCATTTGGGCTGCGTCATTTTCGGTGGTGCGTGTTAGTCCAATCTGAGTGTATCGAATGGAATGACATCCACACGTAGGCACTTTGTGGTGTATCGGCGTACCTTCTCTAACTGTGAAGTAGGAATACCAAGTGTCACCCGACACCCCGATGCGTACATGGAGACATCAGATCACGCCTTGCAACTGTTCGCCAACAGTAGACAGGGGCTTCAGCGGGATAATGCAACGGCATATAGTTCATACCCCACACACATCCGGCTTGTGATCCGTGATATCACGATTAAAGACTACCCTACTTGCAACCCGAAACCTAAACCTACTGGGACATTTGGAGCATACTAGTACGCCAACGTGCCAAAATTCCATAACTCCAGAGTTGACATGGTGGTTACTTTCAAACGAGGTCGAAAAGCTTTGACCTGGACGTCACCCGGACTCTATTTCAAACAATAAATATGTTATGGACAGATGTTTTGGAACGATATCATAAAGACATTTCGTTCAAAAACTTCTTGATATGATGGTACCAAGAGGTGGAGCCTAGTTTTCAGCTTTTTTGTTGCTTCAATCCGTGTCTGATTAAGCGAAAAGTTGGTGTGGACAGCTGTTAACTAATTCAGACCATAATCTGAATATTGGTGACTCGCGGCTGTGGGTATTTCTGGACTTCATGAAGGCAACTAAGATGGGGAAGTGAGCTTTCCTTCCATGATTGTTCCTCTTGAAAAATGTATATAACACTCCGTTTTCACATTTTCAGTCAGATATTTGCCTTCGCGCAGGTATCTAAGAGTCCTCTGACTCTAGACGCGATCTCTGTCGAGCATCACATAAATTTGTGGTTCATTAGCAAAGAATACCAATCAGAGGGAACAAGCTCTTTTTGCCACTGCTTAAAAGTCAGAAAGTTGTGTCTGAATGATCATCAAACGTCGCGGAGGGTCTGACAATTACCTAGCCATGGGACCGGAACTTTGACCAGAAAAGTTAGTATGACCGACATTTTGAAGTCTGGGGAGGTAGTGGGGTAAATTTCCAAGCCCTTGGCCTGGTACTGACCATAACCTCCGCGAGGATAGACGACTAATCAGACGACATTTCCCGATCATATACCAGTGTAAGGAGGAAATACCTCCACCACGAAGTCGCTTACTGGTAAACACCAACTAAACAGTTACAAGCTATTGGACAGGCAAGTAAACATCTCATATGCACCTTATTTTTAAAAACCGAACATCCTCACGCGTCTTCTTGAACTTTCGCGGATATTTATTGATTATCACGCAACTGTAAACGAACGCTGCGAAGTAGTTCCACAGGTTCCGTAATAATCCTCACCTTCCATTAGACGCGAGGCGGAGTTACGAGAAAACCACATACTACTCTCATGCCTCGTCAGTAGTATCCACCGTCACATCGGCAGTTAGTGAGCTACTGGTGGAGTGGGGAGGTATGGAGATATTCAATGGATGCTTCATTTTTAGGTAAAGCCAGTTCATGCTGCCAAGCCGTGAAGCAACGCGCGAAGTTTCATCCTTATTGAGAGCCATCAGCAGCTCCTATTAGCCCATTGGCTTGATCTCTCAAATAAGTGACATACAACCTGGGGATATCAGATGAGCAAAAAATTCCTGACCCGCTGATTCTACGACATATTCACTAGACGGCTTGAAGTCAGCTACGAAGACGCCCAGACTACCTGTCACTTTTGTTTTTACCAAAAACCTGAAATGTTTTCCAGTAGCGTTTACGGTTGAAGCTGTGTGTACTTCAAAAGCGATTCCAGAAGATCATGTGTGATAAGTAGTGTGTGATAGTTCTATTGAACTTCACCTGTTACTGTTTTGTAAACTGGTTGGCTACATGCCATGTCCACCTCAAAAAGTGGCCAACTCTTCTTAATGATAGAAATATGGTCTCTAAAAATGTCAGCGAGAAGCGCGTGTAGTTTCCTGTGTTTTTCGATCTATTCAAAGGTGGACCAGTCTGTGAGAGATTTCCGTTCATGTAAGAGGAACGCTTCATCGGTCATATTATATCTGCCATGTGATTCCTTCGTTTCTTCTATTCCTTCTCTTAGGGTTTTGCGTGGAGTTCGATGATGGAATCTCCAATCCGTATGTCTCACTACACTAATATACCTGCTAGGCTTTCTTGGTGTTATTTTGCTTCAGTATTTTGTTCGTATTTCTGTTATTCTATCCAAAGCAAACTAATCAAATTGATAGTAGCAATTGAAAGCAATGATAAATTGCGTGCTGCTTACTGCCGGCCTCTTTATCTTGCTTTCAAAATACTTTCTTCTGTCTCTATTGTGGGGACCACTATTTGGCCTGACGTTTTTGCTGGATGAAGTCTGATACCGGACTTCATTCTCTGCTTTGTCACGACGTATTTTGCTATGACATATTTTCCCGACATATTTCACCAGCCGGGACACTATCCCCTCAAAAACGACATTTCCGGAGATAATATCACCGAGACACTACATCGTAGGAAAATTCAACGCTGGAGTACAATCTACAAAGTGATTATGTATGTACTAGTTTTACACATGTAGTTTCTTGCGCCCGTGTATATGGGATCACGAACCAAACGCTATGGTATTGTGACTTGACATAGCACTACTTATAAGGTTGATGAGACTCTTCAGTTATCATCCACAAGTTCAGTTCCCAGGGCGGATCATCAGGTGGGCCTTATTTCCGAGATCCCATCAGTCTTATTTCCTAGATGAACATCGAATTTTACGTGAATGGGGTTATACAAGCCTTTGCAAATGTAGCCGGTGTTGCCAACATATGGTAGTATACGCCAAATTACTAGTTAAAAGTTACAACACTTGTACTCGTTAAGTTGGATTTTCGGAAGCAGAATAATTGAAGGAGAGGAAGAAAAATTTAGTGTGAATTAATTAATCCGTTACGCTTGAACTTCCTCTCCGTTCAGAAAACAGGTCGTGTGGAGGATAAAGTCTTAGTTTACTTTTCAAAAGTGAGTGAACTAGGAAGTGTTAGGTCAGTGAATGGGCCTCAGTTGTATGTATGTTGTATGTTTCTCAACATGGCACACTAGTGAGGTGCTCTGGGGTGAGGAAAGTCGATTTACCATAGAGAAAGCCACTGTAAGTGACAAAAGTTGTCAGTTTGATCCACTAACCTGATTGTACTGTTTTACCTTTGGTCCCGAGCTGTTTAGTTCACTTGCCATTTTCTTGTCCTTCAAGCTAGTCTACAGTGAATTCCAGAGGTTGCCATCTTTCCGTAAATACACAGAAGTGAATTGTTATGTTCCCCATATGATTCCATTCTACTTTTTAAAAAACTGCTCCTATTCAATCGCTAATTATCTTTGCCACTCCGCAGATTCTCATGCTTGAGGCCACTACTATCATCATAGTTTTGTTGATTGCAGTAACCCGCTATCCGACTTGTAAGAGAGAAGAAAAAGAGACCACTTCCCTCTGCAACCAGTCGAATGTCAATCCGAATTGTCAACTTGAAAAAAGTTAAATCGACCTAGTGAGAAAATACCAAGCTTTAGAAAAGGAATAGAGCAGTCGATATAGTGCGTGGATCAAATACTACTTACCAGAATAACTGATGCTTATGAGAATACCCAGATTAACAGGCTTTAAACATTAGCTGTTTTTAACATCCCTTTCGGTCAAATTAATCCGTTGTTGGATACGGGGCCTTAGAACACAGGTGACCGTTCCTGTTAACGCGTATGATGACCACAGACCAAATGGGTGACCTACGATTGAAAGTGGTTCAAATGGCTTTGAGGTTGTTCCCCGTTAATACCCCCGCACTCAAGCTAAATTTTCGAATGTCATGGAGATGTGTGGTGGCTTCTTTAAGCAGCCAGCCACCGTTGCTCTCATGTTCACTACTTCAGCTTTCTATTGGAAGTGGTAAACACTTGGGATGATCTTGGGTTAGAGACACTCAAACACAAATTCAAAAACCAAGCAATACTTGGTTGTAGTATGAGGGGAGTTTGTAAGTTTCAATTAGGATTTCGTCCTGTCAGTACGGCCAATCTACATTGAAAAGCCGTGAAACACTGTACCGCTGATTCATCCTTCTTGGTAAAAATCGGCAGTGCGTATCTCATGAAACTCCAGAGAGTCTCGACACCAGTCCCGCCAGTGGTTGAACACAGCCGTTCGGCCACGAGCAGCTGATCAGCAGTGTGCGTCTCTCACCTAGACAGAACCTAGCGCCACTCATCCTTCATTCAAGGAGACCACATCATGTGGTCACGTGTTGAGTGGCTCCTTCAGTCACGACGTCTGAGATGAACTTATTAGTCACCTAGCGAAATTATTCTTTCTCTTTGAAACTGAGTTTTGTAAGATATGCACTGCTGATGATTTTAATAGGGATGAAACAGCTGTAGAGTGCTACTCGTGTTTTCAAAATATACTGGCGTTGCTGAATGGACGAAATCTCAGTTAAAAAATGCTTATATTCGACCACGAAATTCCGTTTGACCGGGCTTATACATTGCGAATAGCGGCAGAGTAATCGAAGCTTTTGCTCTGTAGTCACGATAAGGCCAAAGCGTGGTGGTGAGTTCTGAACGTCGCTTCAAGGTTACTTTGAGAAAATGACATATAAAAGTGATTCAGTTTAAAGCTCTATTTGCTGCACTCTGAAACAGCATCAAAGTCCAATTAAATTATACAAGTAACAATGTTAAGAGTGAAAAGCAGTTCTAAATGTCATTGGTCTGTATGATACATGCCCATTATCGGCAAGGTACATCAGTTCTGAATACAATTAATGGTTTACCGAAACGGGCTTGGCGTAAACAAAAAAATCACAGAGTCAGCTATGAAAACCCCGTTTGTTAAATGCCTCGTGCGAAGTTTTGTTTACCTCAGGATCTGTAGTCGTTGGTATATCTCTCCAGCTAGTTGAGCAATAAGGTAGTTAGGGGCCATGAAATTTGGTCGCATTTGGAAAGCTCGAATAATCTGGAACAGTAATTCTTAACCAATCCCTTCTTGCGCTCCCCGGACTCAAGGACACCGACTCGATATAGAAATCATACCAATAAATATGCGAATTTAAATACAGTTGCAAACTGAAGGAGGTTTGAAGTGAGGCCCAAACGAAACCCTTGTTATGACAGCCTCGAACCGAATACGCTGCGCAGATTCAGTCTGGTATTTCCGTTGGGCTGATATTCAAGGTGGGTGTCTTTTCTTCAGAAACATTCTTCTTACAAGATTGTAGGAGTTGTACGGTATCATAGGTCGGTAACTTCCATTTGTCATGTCTGGGCTCTGTCAACTAAACCGCTCGTGTAGTAAAGATTCCTATTTTTCCGGGAAGTATATCAGCTTGAGGCTTACGTCAGAGTATTCGCATCCATGAACATTTCTGTGGCATTTTTACACATTGACGATTCCGCAAAAGCACATTAAAATTGACTGTTGTAGATATAGAAGAAAAAATTAGGAGAGGAACAACAATCAAAACAAAATGGGAAATCGTAAATGTTACTTTCTTCAAGCACAGAGTGAGGCAGAAAAAACACAGGTTATGGAAAAAAAAGCTGCTTTGGTGCTTCTTGAAAACTGAGAATCTTGGAGTTTCTTCTGAAGTTCACCTGCCTGGATAACGCACAGTCTGTATGATGGGAGCAAGGAAAGTAACCCAGACCTAACTAAACAGGTATCATTCATGAGGATTCATTTATGTAATGGGTCGCTATAGATAGGATACGGGAGACGAGCCAACGAAATCCAGAAAACTCCATCCTGGACAATTCGAATCCATAACATCCACCTTCTGCCACAAACTGATGGGTGGAATTTCAGCGCATTTGCATGATAGCGCTTACTCAAGTGATTCTGTCCAGATAAACTAAAGAAGATATTTTAAACAGAAACCTTTTCCTGCATCTACGTCATCTTGACATGTTGTTGAAGCCACGTTCAAGTTCCCGCTATGATGGACAAACCGGATTATGACATTGCGGTGAACTCGGATGAAGGTTACTCGGTGAGTGGGTCTTCCGAGAATTCTACACGAAGGAGATCGGTGACCATAAGTGATTGAGGACCGGTAGCAACCTACTGTCTCGTATTCCAGTGGCACCTTACAACAGTGTTTGCCAAAAATTCCAATCGGCCTTCCTTCTGCCTGGCTTTGTTAATGTTCGGATTTGCCCCTGCACACCAACGACAATGGTGAGCAAGTACTGCACACTGATCAACCAACCCGGTTCATGTCATTAGTTCAGAAGCCGAACGAACTGCTAAATATTCATTTGAAATGATTGGCCAGTTCATAAGAATATCAGTTCGTTATTTCCTTGAAAAAGCACTCCGGTAGCGTTTTCGGAAAAGTTCAGGAACAGTCGGTAGATTTATTGCTGGGCAACGTTTCGCTTTTGGCACTAGCTCATCCACACAGACGGACGAAAACTGCAAACGACGTTCAAGAGGGATCCTGACGTGAACCGAACCGGAAGAACTAGATCATAAGCTGGACCCAAATTCAATTAGGTTTCCCCATCGATCTTAACACTTGGTAACCCACCCCAGCGCACAAAATCCCTTGGCCGACTTAGCCGATTGGTTCTCCTTCCGCCTTAAATCTCGGTTAACCTCGTATCTAAGTCACTTAAACTGACGAATCCTTTGTGTCAAAAGTGAAACGTTGCCCATCAATAAATCTACCGATTGTCCCGATACTTCCCCGAAAACGATGACTGCTCAATCAGTTCCAAGCCTTTTTCTACTGATTGAACACTCCGTTAAGTTTATGCGTGTTAGGTCGAATTCTTTTTCAATTTACTTGCCGTTTTTGCAGAACAAATTTTGAAGAACCACCAAAACCCAACTTTTTTCTGCTACTCTGGATTATATTCAGAACATCTAGTCCTAAGGCTGTCATCTTGCTATGGTGATGATGCTTCTGTGCTGCAATGATCCTGCTGGCTACACTAGCTGAGACTCACTTCCTCAAGGGTCAGGCAGGCCTGGAAGGTCAGTGAAGAGGAGCCCGACCCACTTACTGCAAGAAATTGTATTACAAGGCAGTCTGGAGGTAAAGATGTACTGTCCTCTGCCACAGGAGTGTGAACTCAGTGAGGCGTTTCCTTTAGACGACCAGGATTTACATGTTGATGCAAGCAGCGATGATGCCCTCCGAGGAGGAGGACAAGTTAGAAAAGGTCGGCGGTAAAACCCGCTCACCTCGATCGCCCAACGGTTGACCGCGACCGCCTGCACATTATTCAATTCTGTTCAAATACCTTAAAAATCAAGGGGACTGGTGCTGCTAAGAATGCACCCGGTGTGCGCAGCCGCATTAGGAGTTAGACAGTTACGCCTAACTCCCTGCGCTCTCGCAGCAGGCCAAGTGAGTCGGAATATTGAGTCAGTGGCTCCGGGAAAGGTCCTTCAATAAAACTCTACATCCTCCCACTGCCTTTGGGTCAAACGTCAAGGTGGGAACCTCAGCCAAACCCCCTTCTTTGGCCTGAGCAACCGGGAAGTATTGTTCTTCGTTCCAGATCTTCATTCGTTGACTCCTCTCCACATATACCTCACCCAAGTTCTTCTGATTCATTTAGCTGTTAATTACCTGACCCTTAATTCCTATCTATGCTTCTGTCCAGCAAAGTAAATAGAAATAAACCTTTAATAAGTCCAAGAGACCTGTTCCACACTGCCGCTTGCAACCTCCGTACTCTGTGTTAAATTGGGCGACAGACAGTTCTTGCTCAGATCTTGTTCTCTCGATTAACGTTTCGTCTCCGAAACGCGCATACAACACCCCATTTCAGTCACACACCTCAAACCGCTCGGGACGAATCCAGATTTCTCATAATTTACTCATCTGGTGTCTGGTGATCCTGACTGAGTGGTTCAGCTTGGGAGTTGTGCCTAGCCCCAGGGCTGAATGCGCCTTACTGGAAAGTACTCCAATAAACAGTCGTCTTTGCGCTGTTAAGTTGACTGGTTCAGTCAAGATCAATACATCTCGAAGCGGTAAACGGTGTTTGTTCGTCTTGTCAGACGGCAGATTTGAGGCTGATAAACAATTTATCGAGATTCTTTTCATGGTCACATCGGTCACTAACGAGTACAGGTGTCGTGGTTCCCTCAGGTGATAAGAATGCCCATGTCAGCTGTATAATTCCTCTTGACGGCCGATTCGCAGTTGATGACGACCGCACACATAATGGAGATCAACCTTTTTCAGTCATCATCAACATCATTTATTTCTAGGCGCATAAACTTTCAGTACACGAGTTCATACCGTGTGACTTGCAGGCCATCAACTTCAAGCCACCAATGAACTTATTTGAACCACATGGCTGTCAGCTATCGACGGATGGCTTCGATACAAGACTATTGTTAATTTCAGGGGACACCTCTGGACCCTGAACACAGCATTGTGCGTGTGTCTATCCGCTCTCTCGGGGAACTGCCGGTTCATGCTAAGTCATTCAGCTCATCACCTGCAGAGCGCCTCTGTCGCTCAATAATGTCGAGTCAAGTTCGCTGAGGAGCTTCTAGAACTCGACGTGCACAATGTAGATTCGGGTGGTGACTGGATAAAGGTGAAAGAAACCGTGATCGCAGTCCTTACTGTTGTCCACCAGAGATTGCTCGTACACCAAGCGGATCTCTTCACGATCAGAATCTCTGATTGAAGCCAGCAAAACTATACTAGCAACAATAGACCATGATGGCGCGCAAAGGTCCCTCAAAAGTTGAATAATGAAGGGCCCAAGGATTGACAGGGAGCGCTGGTGAATCGCGAGAATCAAGCTGGGTTTCGCTCTAGCCAGGGTTGTATCGATAATATCTTCACTTTGCGACTAGTGCTGCGACTACGCCACTCCCGACGACCAAAATTGGTTGCCTTTCTCAATCTCACATCTGCTTTTAACTCCGTTGATCGTCAGAAACTGTGACAGTGCTCGCCTTTTATAAAGGCTTCCTGCCGTGGATACGTGCCTACGGCAAATTTCCTCCTGAGTTCACCGTATCCAATGGTGTTAAGCACCCATTCTCTCTAACCTCTTAATCGACGTGCTGATTGGGTCTTCTTTACCTGTCTCTACCAACTCGGTGAGCAAAATACCCGGAGGCGTTCGCTCACGTTCGACATTGAGTATGCCGGTGGTATTGCTCTCCTTGGACCAGGCCCTTTGGAAATACGATCTACTTTAAATGACCCTAATAATTTTGCTGCTTAGTTTGGTATGCGCTTCTCACCTGTGAAGTATAAGCTGCTGCAGTAAGGTTGGGTGGGATCAAACCCAGACCTCATGTTTGCAAATGAACCGATCAGAATGGTAGATAAGTGCTTCCACCTGGGCACCTGCATAAGTCCCGGAGGTCTGGCAAAAGAAACTAATTCCAGGATTTGGAAGGTCAGGACAGCGTTTGCCAACCCTTGAAATTTGTGGCGCCGACGGGACATCAGCTTGACTGTTCTGTGTGGAGTATACAATGCAGCCGTCCAATTTACCTGATATTATGGATATGAGACATGGTCATTGATTGTGGAAGACCCTCAAGGTGTTTTGTGTTTGGCCACTGGTGTCTCCGAAGCATGGCGGGAGTCTGGCGGGAACACCACACGAGTAATGTTGAGGTGCGCCAAAGTGTTTCCTGGAAATTTCATTCTCCATCGATAAAGCAACTAATCACACTCCACAGGTTACGCTCGTTAGGCCATGTGCTTCGTGGAGCCCCCTTCGTCCAGCCTTGTATCGGATAGAGATGACCCAGACGTGGTCAGTCGATGACTTGACAATAAAATATGAAAGCCCTTACCAGCTAAATCACTCAAGTTGCAAACTTGAGTGGTCACACAGTTGGGGATTGTGAAACTAGATGAAGGAATGGTTAATAACCGTGACATGTGTGGCTTTTGTGACGAAGGCAATGGCACTCTTGCATCAGAGCTATCGCCTTCACTGCGTAGTTGTCATTTTCTGCTGTTCTCGACAAAGAGATTCATCTGTCATCAATGCACAGACTGGGCCATCGTCTCCAAAGCGTGGCAGTCGTTTTTTCACTATCATTGTTCTCAGTGAACAAAGCTGTAGCAGCTGGAATCACTGGAATTCGTGAGCTGAAAAACTGAACTAAACTAAACCGTTTAGGGACAACGGGGATTGTCCCCGTCAGTCTCCTGCATAAGTTTAGGTTACGACGCGTAACCCACTACTTTGAGGGGTGTATAGCAAACCCAACTCAAGATCATCGCTGATCTATTCTAATTCTGTCAGTGGCCAATTACGAAGAAAAGAGGGGTGGTCGTCAACCGTAGCTCGCCCTAGTATCGATCGATGTCCAGTTCTACTAGCTGAGACTGCGCTGATTGTGAAAGACAAGTATGCTGGTGTGGCTCATAGGTAGCACACATTCCACCTATCAAACGAAAACAGGTCCCAATTTTGCAACCTGTCCCGGCATGCCTCACCAAGACTTCATTTATTCCAACGACGCATTACCAAGGCCTGTATGTTCACCCTAAGGCAACACCCAAAAGTGTTGAGGCCCTAAAAGTACAGATCCTCTTCACAGAATCAGACGAGAATGAATGCAGTCAGTTTGCCGAAATTTCGTGTCTCATTTTTCAGAAAAACACAGATCGACACCTCATCTTCACACCCGGACATACATGTGATAAAAACCTAATTCCTCACATTTTGCACTACCTAATAAATTAAAGTACTAAAATCCTATTATTACTCCGTGAAAGCAACTAACAGTTTAGCAAGTTTTGGCTAAAATGTTCACGTCCCGACAATTTTTAACGATGCTAATCGAACACTTTTTGAAGCTGATCGACAGCGTTTGAGGTATTCCGAAAGAACGCAACATTTTCCATTGAAAAATATATAACATTTGTCATGTTTTTGATGAAACGTTTATGTCCGTTGTCAAAGTATGCTGCAGTCCAACTGAAGATCGGCCCTGAAAATGCGATCGTTTGACTCATGGTATCAACAGCTGTGGCTGTTCGAATGGAAAGTCCTCCTCTTCCAGCGCTGGAGGCTGTTCTCCATGGCGTCCTGGCTGCATGTGCTGTCTAGCAGAAGTTACTGGTCGCCCGGCTGTCAATCTCGGTTTCATCATGCTTGACTGTCTGTCCGTACTCCTTGGCTAGTCAGCATGCTGCTTGAAACAGCTCGGGTGGTTTGCCTGGGTCACATCCCTAGCACTGGCCGATGGATGCGCAGTGCATTTGGGATCGACTGACTTTCCTGCCCAGGTGCACCGGCCTATCCGAGCAACAGAAAGACTGGGTTTCTGTCTTTCACACACATGCTCGAGGCTCCCCTCGATGGGTTTACGTGATAGGTTTCCGTGCCATTAGCATGTGCCAAAAGCATATGTGCACATGAGCACAGCTCTGAAGGAACGCAATACGCGCATCAGATGGCCGGACAACTAAGTTAACAACTTTGACATCTTAGAGGAGCGAAAGTATGTCGTTCACCATGCGAATTTTCGCCGGTATCAGTCCCATTATATCATACATACGGTAGTTCCCAGACGATAGCTGGTATCTATAACCTGTATGGTTAATTGATGTGAACAGTCCGTTTTAAATCTATTTTGAGTGGTAGCCGGGTCGCGTTGCAGGTGGATTCTTCTATTCCGATTGATTCGCCTGCGTTTGCTGTGTATGAGTTTCATTCTATTCTCCTTCCAACAGAAAACCTTTCATTTCTAGCAGTTCTTCTTAGCTGGTGTTTGATTTGATTGGTCCATACATAAGTTCCGTTGCGATGCGATCTGAGTTCCTGCCTTTTGATTACTTCAGAGGACTCTTTTCGTTTTACGCAAATTCCGCGTGTTGTTACGTCCAGTCTTCTGATTTATTTGTTTATGTTACGCCTGGTGTAGTTACATACGTAAGTCTCTGCTGGAACTCGAACTGTAAAGCCAGCTTCGCATGCACTTCTTTGCACAAAATGCCTCATCAGTGTACACAAAGCGAACAGGCTCACAGGTTTGTTCCTATGAAGAATGTACATAACACGTTGGATTGCCCAAGTACACATCTAGGGTTTTTTGTTGAATTTTCCTCAGAATAGTTGTCAGAGTTAACAACCTCGTTCTTCTCTGCAACGACTTCACTCAACCTGATAAATCTCTTCTCCAGAAAATTTATTTGTCAGACATTGTGGAATTACCAACTCGAAAGCAGGTTGATATCGCCTGCGTATTTACTAGCGAAACACACTCAGACGTCTGACTAGTTCATGATCAGAATTTTCCCTAAAGCGTACAAAAAGTCTGCCACATACCATGAAACCAGCAAGTAAAAAACGGATTTTAGCCTTTTCAATGATACCACCCTATCCGGAAATTGCGACTTAATCTCAAACTACACAGAATTCTGCGTTAACTTTGCTGTTCTATAGGAACTGTGTATAACAAACCAGGGACTTCAACATCACGTGTTCAGGAAACTCCCGTCACCGTGTGAAGAGCGCATATAATTATAGAGGTTAAATTAAGACGAAGCATTAATCTACCACTTTTAAGACCGAGATTTCCAGTTCATACTGTCTTGGGACAGAATACATAGTAGAAAATTCTGTGGGTGAATTGCGCTTTTGGTTCTAAAACCCGTTGAAAGATCCAGATATATAAATCCCACCGGACTATGTCAATACATGAGTCACCGCAGTATCTGCCGACAGTCTAGACAACGGACTCAAAAATCCATGCGAAAAAAAGTCAGTGGACTTGGCAACATCTTCTTTGGTTCAATGTTCAGTAATCAGTATTCAGTTAGTAAAGGATAGTTAGGGGATCCTTTTGAGCTACAGGTTCTGAAACAGTGCGATAGGACTTTCGGATCCCATCTGTCACCTCTTGAGTCTTGTCCTTAAGGACTCTCACGTCGTCACCAGATGGAGAGCCGCCGGATTTACACCCACACTTGCCTTGCCTTCTCTTTGTGGTGTAACCAATCACCACCCTACTGCAGGCACACTGGCCTCTCCTAAAGCGCTGGACGGAACTATGTTTGTCACGCAGCACTCACTGAACGCATATAGGGAAATATGAGGGATATGTCAGTTTGTCTACAAACCAGTGTAGTTGGTTTCCTAATGCTCTGAACTATCTAAACGATTGAAGCAAATGTGTCCGGACGTGTCTCATACATTTTCTTCGCGTTTTTGTTTCACTTGACTGAGCTTTACTTCTTCGATATCTTCTTGAAACCGAAATGCGTTGACCGATTTTGCCATTTTACGTGTTCATGTCACTGGGCGTAAACATGGTGTGTATAATGGTGCCAAATGATCAAGTGCCTCAAAGAGCTCTTCTGTCAACTTTCCTTTCCATATTTTTCAGGTTGTTTGAACCTCAAACCAAACATTGTAAAGGACGATGTCGACTTCATCATTATCGGCATGGCCTGCTATCCAGTTACGGATTCTAGGCTGCCTGAACAGAACATCCATACTAAGGGCCAGTGGTATTTCCTTCGATCTGAATCTAACCAAGAGATTAGAACAGGGTGGCATCTGGATGGTTTAAATGCCTACATCCTCTCAAGGGGTGTCCATCGTTCCAATTTAAATACACCAAGTTCCTGATAGTTAAGCAATATCCTGCGGTTTCTTAGCGTGCTCTCATGGGAGGCGATCGAGATTTTTCATCAAATGATTGATCGCCCATATATTTAGCCTTCCGTAACCGAGTCTTCCCTTTTTTCACCGCAAAGTTGACAGAGTTTGACGGTCTGGGTTGATCTCATTGTGTCTGCTGATAGAGTTCTCAGTTGAGTACCACGCCTGCGTAAATGCGCATTACCCCTAGACCTTTGTTCGGGTTACTATATGGAATTGGCTACTCTTTGAGTTTTTGTCCTCCCGGATATTAATGTACGGAGCAGATGCGAATCGATCATGTGTCCCAGCGACAAATCGTTCACGCCGTTACACACAGCAGGACATATAACACTTTCCCGTGAAGGAAATGTTGCGTCGAAAAATTCAGGGTTGCAGAAACCTCCCAAAGAAACCATTCCTTAGGAGCTCACAGAAAACCTTTCCGCTAGACTTCCTCCCTCTCAGAGGACCACAGTGTATCATCCCAGAAGACACGAATTTTTTTTCAACCCTCAAAAAATATTATCCTGGTCTCAAGCCGTAAAATAGATTAAAACCTCATATATTTCAAAGTTCCCATGAAATTTCTGAAAGAAATGAGTTGAAAAATTCAGGCAGACTAATCCATAACCCCTAGACTAATCAAAAGCGGGTTAAGCTTACCGAGACATTAATGATAAGTCCTAAATAGGAACCCCATTTTTCGCTAAGCCGTGAAAGTCCTCTCGCGTAGTACTAGATAAGACCCAGCTGTGATTTGAAGTGCAACTTTTTAAAACATTCGAGGCTTACGGTTGCCAGTATGCGATATTTGCGAATTGCATAAAATGTTTAGCCAATCGTTGATTTTCTTGAACGATGCTGAGCAAGTCAGTGCAGCTCGAATATACGCAACGATAGGTTTCTTAGCTATCACCCTGTGATGGGAGCTTGCTTAGGGCAGTACTCAAGGAAAGATGGCTAAACGCTGTTTTCCAAGTTGTCATGCTTGAAAGCTAGCCTTGTTACTGCTGAAGCTTAAGACGAAAGCCTTGACTCCCGACACAACGAACGTGGCTTTGAAGTGGCCAGAATTGAGCCTGTATTAGGCGGGATCCAAGGGCATATAAAAAATCTAAGATAACTTTCCTAAAAAAACTATATGTAAAGGTATAGTAAATCACATCCTGTATTCTTTACGTCATTCGTTTTACCGGGCAATGCAGAAATTGCTTTAAATCAATGGACAGAAATTCTGATGAGTAATAAAGTTGGTGGGACATCACAACACCTATATAAACAGATAAACGCACTTGTAGGCTACTGGTTATCTTGCCTCAAGTTTTTTCGTATTACCTCACTTTTCCGGGCTTGTACAAGGATGGTGGTTGTAACTGTTACCCCTGAAAGTAGACCACTTTTAGGAGAGGTCATGGTAACTCGTATTGCTGTCTTCAGGAAAATGCTGTTATTAAGCCCATCTCCCCATAGATTTCCTCTATCAGAGTGTGCAGAGTTCTCAGCACTTCACTTATGATGCTTTAGGTCATTTTTCCGAACACAACAATGGACCTGATGACTATCTCGCCAAAAAAACAGAGCCATTGAGAAGGTCCTTTTTGTATTCGCATTTTTGAATCCATCTTTTAAGCTATGTTCTGATAGCTGTGAAAGAATTTATGAAGTATACATGAAATAAAGAACATATAAAGAATACACTGAACCACGCAATTTTTGCTGGAAGCATCACAAACTGTGATCATTTGATTGCACGGATTGCACAGATAACAGTTTGTCTGAGCTGACCTGACCCCTTTTCACTGACGCCTCCAAGAGTTTAAATTGACATTTTTACCCTGTAGTAGTGAAGACAAAACTTGGTTTTTCACTCCAAACCTCTGACTTCTGAGGTAAAATCGATCCTACCATACCGTCAAATTTCCTACACTATCCCAGTTTTGACTGATGGCTGCATTGTTCCTGAGGCTTGGGTCAGTATCATGGGCTGATTTTCCAACCAACATACCAAGAATTTCCGGACGCATGTTATTACGTAAGCTTTAGATCACCTCTACATTCCTCTTCACGTATGTGTAGAGCAAGGAGTTTGATCCGGTGCGATTCTCACGAGTTTCGTTCGAATGCTTTCATTCTCTACGGTTAAGCATATCAGCTGCGCCTTTTGTTCACTTTGAGTGGAACCCAGCTGAGCATTGTGACCATGTTCTCACAACGAGACATGCTTAGTTCAGATGCCTAACTCCGAATGCGTCTTGTTGCCATTGGGTAGCGGACAAAGAGAGATTCAGCTTCGTCCTAATATAGCTTCAGGAAAGAAAGCCACACATTCTCACTTCATGTGAAAAGTTCGTGTCTGTGACTAATATATTTAGTTGAAATTCGTTCTAGCGCGCACTCGCCACGCACGACTGCCAACAAACTAGTCACTGCAATATCAGCGGAATAAATACCTTTTTATGCACTATTTCTGTTTCATCTACGTCAGACGATTTGCAGACACCATTTTCTGATTCAACTTCTCGTCCAAAGTCAAGAACTGTGTTCAACCTGTCGCCTACTTTGTGCTTACCGCCATTAACCAATCTGGTTCCCGGAGAATGTACGTCTCCGTCCAGTACTGCAAATTATATGGTAAGCATCGTATTGCTGCTTCTTGAACTATATTTCTGTATACATTGACTGGGTACAGATTGGCAGTGCTAAAGCTTGTAATAAATTTCCTTGAAATGCATGATATCCATTGATTCATCCATGCCTTCGGTCACTAAGACTTGCGTTATTGAAATTACAACCTTTAAGCAAGTCATACAGCGGGCAAATGTCTATGCGCTTTGTATTCCAGTCTATGGACCGGAAACTTCAGCCATCTTTAACCTGAGTGCCCTGTGACCACTCGAGCAAATGGAAGGTGAGGTCTAGAATGAATGGAAGGCCTAAGCAGTCATCGTTTCCACCGAATACTAAGGTGATTTTCCGCAGTGACACAGATGCATGTTTCTTGTTTCCCACATAGGCCTGGGCTACACTGTAAGTTGAACTTCCGGAGAGATAGAGGAAACATCGACGGACAAGTAGTTGTTCGACTGTTCCTAAGGGCCACTTATAATGTATCTATTCTAATCAGTTGGATTCCATCGAAAAGTCGTTGTTTCAGAAAGAGTTTCTAAATAATCGGCAGATTTGTCTTTCTTTATAAAGTTTCTTTCCTCAGGGCTAGTGCATAATTTGACAGGTCAGTCAAGTTTTAAGATTGAGGAAGGAACACTCAGCGAGATCTCTTCCGACTATCGGTGTTGAGTGTTGGGAAAAACTTCTTTTTGGTTAGTGTTGATGACTAAGTGTTACGACTGATAGATTCGGGTATGTTTATATGGGACCACATCGATTCGGTTAACGACTGTACTAACAACGCAGGGCAGTCAGGCTGAGCCAAATCCAGCTTCCCAGTTAAAACTATTTACGCTAGGCTTTGCTACTTCCATCACTTTTGTCACTAGGTGTTTTGGTTTGAATCTTGATCAGTATCTCTATATTTAGTGAATTTAGTGTGTACCGTGCCCAGTGAATGTCCCTAACTGCCAAGTCCCGAAAGTTCACTTGTTTTTTGGGGGTTTTCCATGCTTAAATGCCGATGTGCAGTCCTCTGGCTGTTTATCTAACGTTAACTTTTGCGCAGTCTTTATGTTATTTCGCAAGGGCAGTCCCTAGTCCAGGAGGTGACCTTCCAAGTGCTTTAACAACCGATGCTTGTTTGATAGAGCTGGCTAATAAAATCCGCATAGATGTGGGCTATTATGTAACTTCTGATCTAATCAGGCTTCCCGAGCGGTTGTGAATCTACAGGTGAGGTCGAAAACACACCTCCATAGGAAAACCAACTCGAGTGATATGAAAAATCCGGTTTTGAAGAATGTTATTCTTTGCACTGGTGTTGCAATTCATTGTACAAAACTACTCCGTGAGTCTGGAGTGTGGAGTGAAAGAAAAGGTGGTTTTAGCTATTATTGAATGTAGGAAGTTGGCATTGTCGAGAATATATCGCTTGATGGTGGTGGAGATGTCTTATATTTTGCGTAACTATTGCACCTCAGATGTCGAGATTTCACCAAAACATGTAAAGCAAAGTCTTACTGTTAGCAAATGCTGGATGGCCGTAATGATTTTAGACTTTCAGGTGAAAAAATGAACAAAATGGATGTAATATGGTGGTAATGATGAAGTGCAGCGTAAGATCTGTAAAGAATTCGTTCTGCTGTCAATATGGAAGGACTTTTGGGCCCAAAGAGGCCATATAGAATGCAAACTGAGATAAGGTTAGCCTGTAACTATTGCCAAGATCCGCCTGAATCCACACATTATAGGGTTTACCTTCCTTGCTAATGCATAGCGTTTTGGATGCTCACAGATTCCTGAAAGCCCACCCAGTCAGTGCAGCTCATACCAGTGCTGCCGTACAGTACCCGCCATACTGTCAGCTTTGCAGTGATGACCTTACAAACCACACATCCGAAGATCACTGGGATCGTACCATATTATCGATAGTAGGAAGATCATCTTGGTGGAGTTCGGGGATTGAATGTCTTCACTCCATCTGGCCTATCAGCGAAACGCACGGTTAGACAACTTAAGTTTCCACCTTGATTCACGGTTCTTATGGCTGCTCAGTGGAGTTATCCAAATGCCCGTAAGAATAACCCGTCACTCGGATCAGGTCACAAGCCCACATATCGGTTTACTACTCATCAACAAGACCAGTATAAACAAGAGTTTCTGATATATTCAGCTGAGTTTCTCGTCAAAAACAACTCGTATGCAAATGAGAGCATTTGGAGAGATCAGTCCTTCGTGTTTATGTATATTAGGCCGAACTCTTCCAATCTTATTGCGCCATTCTGGTATTACTACCTTTTGTGTAAAAGGAATTTCGACTAGCGACCAAAAATCAGCTGATTTCTGCTTCTCTGGAGAATGTTTCCGTGAGCTTCCTACACAAGGTTAGATTGGGACGTGTAGAACACTGCTCTGAGGAGTGGTTAACAATCCATACTCAAGCTCATCGCTGGCCACTTACGTTGCCCGTATAGCTCGTTCTAGTTTCATTTGGTGTCCAGTTCTTTTCTCTGAGGACTGTTTGAATGTGAAGGGCAAACTTTGCTGGTGTGGCTTATATACGTATAATCGCTGATGATCTCGAAAGTTTTACTCGGGTATCGCACTTCCCCTGTATCAACTGAAGATAGATCCTTATGTTGTAACATGTCTCGGTATGGCTCTCCGCGATTTGATTTATCCCAATGTTCCAGTACCAAAGCCTGCCTGTTTACGCTACGGCAACACCCAGAGGAGTTGGTACTCTAAAAGTGCAGATCCTGTCCAAAGATTCGGACGAGAATGACCGCACTCAATCGCCCGAAATTTCATGTTCTATTTTTCGGCACAACACAGATCAACACCCCAACTTCGTACTCGGACATATATATATATATATATATATATATATGCAAATCGATAAATTGCAGTGGAATCTCGTTCAGAATAAAACTCAGTGTTCAGAGGACAATTCGTGGTTGGTAAGGCACTAATACGGAGTGTGAGGGTCACCTGATTCTTTCACTTGACTGGTCGGCTTCGATATGTAACAAAACACCCGTAACCAAAATGCCCAGCTCAGCAAACAGAACAACAACTTGATTCTGAAATTATGTACCCAAAGATGTATCGACTCGACGCAGTATGTGAGATATTTTCCAGCTATATTATGGTGTTTTTGTGCTCCGAATTGACCGCAGATTTTCGCCCTCTTACCTACATACCGCAATCCATGAGGATGGTATTTTTCTGGTTATATTACAGACATTCCAGAACGACAAGTTCCAGTGTTCTCCACCATAGGAGCGTAGTTTACAAATGACCGGGTCAGGACTACAATGTGCAGTTGAAAAACGCCGTACGGTCGTACCTCTTGACGTCTGTGGCTATCATATAAATTTATGAGAGACTTATGGCTCATATCTACCCTCAGTTTGAGCGTGCTTCAGAACTGTTGTCCATGAATTTAACTGAATAGATCGGATAGAACCTCCAACTTGTTTGTAACCAGATGCATATCTTGAATCAAGTTTGTGGTATTCTTGATCGTCGCAGAACAAACAAGAGCACTCGAAAATGCCTGAACAAAGAGGCTACGATATTTCTGGCACATCTGTGGATCTGGCAGTACGTTTTTTTGCAAATGCTTCGTCTGTCAGTGGAACGATGCATTCAGTGCTCAACATTCCCTGTTAGCAACACGACATCATTGCGAAATGAGGAATAATTCAATGGCTGCCAAATCTATGAAGTTGATCGCTTCGTACTTATGTCTTATGATCCCAAATCATTTACTTAAATCAAAATGCTCCCCGGCCATCTGTTTGCACTGCAGCACTCTATTCTGTAGAATGTAAGGTAGACGTCGTTCGTCTCATTATGAGTTCACCCATATGCTCCAATTTTGATGGACCGCGTACACGTTGCCTCCAACGTGAACTCCGGAAAAGAAACCGAGTGGTGGGAGACGTATTGGCTATTGTCTGGGTCCGTCTCGACCTATCCACTACCCAGAATATTGTTCATCAGAAAATTGCGAACACAAAGTGTAGTAAGTGGGGCAGCTTCATTATGTTGGAACCACGTTAATCTTCGTTCGGTGAACGGCGACGCTTGAAAGACTGACCAGTATTCTAGAAGCTGCAAGGTCCTAAATACATACAGTGCGGTGAGTAATTACCAGCCCGTGACACTACCCTGCAAAAAGTACGAACCAAACAGCCGTGTACAATTAAGTTTGGACTGCAAATCGCCTTGCATGATTCCACCGCTTTTGGGTTCATTTGTGTCGAAATACTTAGATCTGATTTTCCTTCATTCATTCATGAAACATTGAGTAGTCAGTAAGTGATGCTTTCCGAGGACTTTCACTCTCCACGATCCGTGTGCGAAAGTTATCACAATATTCTAATTCAGTGGAGCCTAGTTCCTCTATTTCGTTTTCCCTCATAATGGCCAAAACGTGTCACCCCGATGTGGTTCTGTCTGAACGGAATGAAACCTCGAGTACCAGCGCACCATGTACTCCGGACAATGCACGATTACAGCGAATAACCTTGAGTGATATTACTAGGAATTTCATGACAGCACATGATTTTCTACCGTAAAACCCTCCAGCGAGCATCCGAGCACTTTTGCTTATCACTGGAAGCCTACTAGTGTATCTGGCATTGAAAATTTATGCTGTCTCATTAATGTTTCAATCATTCAGTGAGTCAAATTACATGAGCACGCGTCCCTGCCCCAACCCCGGATCACGGGGTTGCGTCTGGAACTAGTTTGGTCAGTGGATACGGCGGGCTAGTACGATTAGATGACTAAGTAGCTGACCCTTGAGAAACGGTAGCGCATGAGTTGAACCTCTACCATTTTGTCTCCAGTTCGGGTGTAACGGTGGGTACTACTGATGACGCATGCGAGTAGTATGTGTGTTCTCGTAACTTCGCCTTGATCTAATGGAAGGTGGGATTTATTATGGAATTTGTGGAACTGCTTTGCAGTTTTTGCTTGCAATTGTGCGATAGTCAATGAATATCCAGGAGAGTTTAAGAAGACGCGTTCAAGAAGAAGACGGATCTTCAGTTTTTAAAGACAACGTGCAAATGAGAGTTTTACTTGCCTGTCCAATAGTCTCTAACTGTTTAGTTGGCGTTTTCGTGATAACTCCGCAGCGAAAGGCTTTCCTCCTTACGTGGGTAGCCGTATTAAATGTTCCACAAATGATCAGAATTGTGCGATATAATGTCGGGATGTAATATTAGGTATTCAGGAACCATTGTTTGGTCGGAAAACGGTTCTATTTTTCTCTCCATCTAGTGCGAAATGCGCAATAACGCTGTCTCGATAATGCCAAGAGGCTGACAAGTGAAGTGTTTACGTTCCCGTTGTGTGTGTATGTGTGACATTCCCACGTTTGTGTAAAATCAAATCCCTCAGCACCCACTAAATCCTAAATGCTGGAAGCTCACCCACATGGACTTACAGAAAGTGTAGAAGACATTTAAGGGGAATTACAGAACCAATGGCCCAAAACCGAAAGAATAAAGAACCGATTCAAGTTGTCGGCATGTCCTCCTCTAAACTTTCAGCAGCAAGGCTAAGTCATCCACAGAAACTATCAAGAAGTTTATACCCACGTTCAACGCTGATTTAGTCCTCCACCTGAAAAGGATCCAGTATATTATTTCTCTTTCTACCTTCAAACCCAATCGACCTGGTAAATTACGTGAACTGACGAAAGTCAAAAGAGAACACTTGCCCAGTGACAGGTTAAATTTTATGAATAGGTATTCAGGCTAAGGTGAGTGTTTAGGGCTCAGATTTCGAAAGTGAGAATTTTTTCATTGATCCTTTATGTTTCCAGTACTTTGTCTCCAAGGCGTGCCTCACTGTAGGTAGTCATATTCATTGGTCAAGACTGATCAGTACCCGACTCGGAATGAACATTGAATTACTCTGGTGCGATTGTCCTTTGATAGGTTAGTTTCCTGTCGGGTACAAACGTCTCAGCCTCAGAGCTGTGATGCTTCTCGGCCACGCAGGCAGTTGTCTTTGCAAAACGCCCCGGTATTTTTCACTGGATGCTTCGAAAAACTGCAAATGAATCTATAGAACTAGGAAGACGACGTGAAGTGTCTCAAGCTATGCTCAACCGGTGGCACTTATCAGAATACTGTAACACAACATCAAGTCATCTCCAACGCGCTATTCATTTGAATACAGTGCAGCTGCGGCTGCCTGCTTTTAAAACTGTCCTAACGAAACGTGTGGCACCGAATTCATGGATGGACGTTTGGATGTGTATTTGCTATGGGAGCTGATATAGACTGACTCATTTTCGATATCATCTTCAATACTTACATACAGATCAGTGTGCGCCAAGTAAGCCAAAATGTTATGCCTTCCAAGATGATTTACGTCACAAGCGGTAAGAATGGCACCATGGTGCAGTTTATCATATAAAGACTTGAAAGTTCAGCTGCTGGGTACTGGATGCAGAAGCCAAGACGTTCCAATCTCCACCCTGGAAATGCAGCCCTGTAAAGCTTTCACTCACTGAGGAAAGTGAATGTATGCATGGGACAGCTAATGGTAGAATGAGCCATTTTAACTGGTCGTCCACCTGCCACATACTGATTGAAGAAGAGCGCCTAAACTATAACCAGTCAATACGTAATGCACTACTCATGAGGTTGCTGAAAATTCTTCGACAGCCCATGACCGGTTTCGCCCTTCTTGGGGCTCATCGGGTAGGCGCAGTCCCCGAGTTTCCGTTAGCCTTATGTTCTACTTGAAACCAGTCAACTTCCGTCTGGGTGTTTTCTTCATGGAGATCTCATCATTTCCAACAGGAAGAAATTCAGGATTTGTAAACTTATCTCATTGAGAATGTCTTCTTATGAGAGGAACATTTCATCAGCGTTACCATTATTATTATCATCACACAGTACGCCGAATGACGCTGGTTTGTCTGTGAAAATTCACGCGGCTGATAATTTCCAACATAGGTGATTCACTGCCCCTGAGTTTCAGCTTTACAAGTAAAAAATTCTTTTCTAAATTACCACTATTCACAGTTAGTCATCCTGAATAACGGTATTTCAAGCGGTAACCTCACAATCATCTAGTTTAGTTGGAGATGACACGTGGGGATGTCACTCGGTTTAAATTCATTCAATTTCGTGCCCGGAAATGATGGTTTTCAGATTCTTTCAACCGCCCTACGTTTTCAACCACATGTGACCTGCTTCTCTACCACTTTCTACATTCACAAAAAAACCTTTTCACTCACTCCTCCGAAAGGGTCGTAGGGCGAGCTATTCAGGGCAAGAGGAACAACCAAATGGGCGACCAAATTCCCGAGTTCCGGATGGTCTGCACCTTCCACAAAAGCATCCAGCTGATAGTCCTGCCTCCACTGATGAGCCCTGTCGTGACTACCGGATGCGGCCTCCAATTCCTCAACGGGACCATACGGCTATCAGTCGACACAACTTCACTAGGTGAGTTGGAACTGGTGGACATTGTTTCGACAGTAGTTTCCTTTGGGAATTACTGGTACCAGACGGGAACGACTGCATTCATTCTATACGTTTTATCACTGGTATGTCTGTCGGCAAATATGACCAATTTACGCCATACAGGGGAGCAACGCCAACAGTGACTTACTCAGTTAACAGTTTAATATATCCGGTTCCATTAAAGAACAGGCTTAAAACAAACAGCAATTGCATAACCGATTTAAAGCCGGCAAGTAACACGACACAATTCACCGACATTTTACATGTTTCTTTCCTCGACCAATTTTTAGCACTCTGTTCGAGGATACCGAAGATACTGTCCATCGGCTGCAAGACGCAACAGAAACGCGTACTTCGGTACCCCTTATACAAAAACCCGAAGAATGTGACCGACTAACACTACTTGAGGATCGGATACGGAGTCTGGAACTCAAGCTAAAGGCAGTAAGTAGACGTGGATGGGCACATGCATATCATAATCGACCGATTTCACTTCGAGTTTTATTGCGGGATGCTAACAGTGAATTTACTCTTAACTCGACAGCTAGCAACTGTCTGATTGTAATCGTAGTGAATTTTGCAATCATACGGCATGCATGAATTTTGGCAACTTAGAATACAAACCAAGATATAAGGATCCTGGGTGGATTTTTTCGTACATAAGGGTTAATCGCGAGCCGCCAGGTAAGACGGGAGAGGTATAGAAGCATCGGCCTATTTGAAAAGGTAAGGTAGTTCAGAACAACCTCAGAAAAGGTTGACCCAGTTTTTCTACTGTTTAAGTTGATAGACTAGATTGGGCGCAAATTTAGTTGAACATAATTAAGCCATTCGAAGAGTCTGTTCGGACGAAGATAATTAAAGCGAAGCTTGGTGTCACAGTGAAGTCCCGCCAAATTAGGCGGTAATTAGAACGTGTTACACGTAACATTTTGAAGTGTTGAAAACAAAGAAACATTATCTGCACCCACCAAATACTCTCATTTGCACACGACTTTGATGTGGACGGGAGACTCAACTGAGTTCAGCTGAAACTTGTTTATGGTGGTCTTCTTCAACTAAATGGAACGCGCAAGGTCACCCGATGCTTCCGTTTGTACGATACTAGGCGCAACACACTAAGCTTAAGTGCTTTATAAGTAGTGCGTTGCATTTAGAACAGTGCCATTAATTTCTCACATTACAAAATAATGAACAGAGGGCGGGCCAGCGAAAGACTTCGGGAGCACAATATTCCAGAGAATTACGGATTATGGAATGCGCGCAGTGGTGAGAAAGTTGGGGTTACTGCTACAATAGGACGGAGATATTTTGCGACTAACAGTCCGCAGTTTGAAAGATGATTTATTTGACATTAGTCCAGGTGGCGGAACATCTGATGGAAAAAATTCTTTCGGCTTACACCACCAACACATCCTTGCACGAGATTCAGAAAAGCACCTTTAACAAAGGTCAAGCAGAACAAAAAAACTAAATTCGGTGCGAAAATACGAACGTCCTAGGAGAATGAAGGTGAAACGACTTGGCGTTCTGTTCTTGAAGAAGGGACTCTGGTGACCGTGATAAGTCAACCACTAGAGGCAAACGAAAGTAGCCTCTCCAAAACCATGGCCTTCTAAATAACGAGACTTATGCGTGTTAGGTCCAATCCGACTGCATATATCAGTAGTCTCATGTCAACGCCGCTTTGTTTAGGCGAACTCATTTCCAAGGTCACCAAACACCGATACTGCTATCTTCAGTTTGCATCCGAAAATCCAAAAGAAATGCGGTACTGTTTTTCCCTGTGCGGAGGAATAATGATAAACTTTCTGCTGTACACAGTAAACTATCAGTCGTAAACTGACAGATGTGGATGCTTACTTAGAATGTGCCTGTATAGGCTTATGACCAATCAATTTTCCGATCAGCCAAATCCATTTCAGAACTGATTATCATTCTTGGAACAGTTATTGGTGCTAAATTATACGGTCATGCAAGTAGGTCATGGTCATATTGACTACAGTAGGGAGACAAGTGAAAAATGTGGGCGTGAACCACGGCCGTAGTGCGACATAATTGTTCTCTTTCTTGATGTCTTTTTTGAAAACACCTTTATTTCGTCGTAACCCGAGTAAACTCATATGTACTTTGGCGTTGTTAAACTGCGGATGGATGATATTCGTTTTATCTGACTGCTGTTCCCGCTCCAGTGCCCAGTGCCGGAAAAAGACTCATCGAAGGGAACACAACGGCTTTATTCCGAACAAGTGAGTGTGAGAGCGTGAGTGCGAAAATACAACGGCCTTAAGCTATTTTATTGGAGGGACACTGTCTGACCTTGGTCCAACGCTGTCTCGCGCTGCCTGGATTTGATGGAGGGCTGTCACACGCTGCATATTGAGAGGGTGTTGTCTGACCTTGATCCAACACTGCCTCACGCTGTCTGGCTTTGATACAAGGCTGTGATGCGCTGCATATTGAGGGGGCGTTGTCTGTCTGGTCAGCATCTAGTGGAGTTGAGGGTCTCAGCAGATTTCGGACATTCAGTGGTTGCTTTCAGGAATCTGACCTTCCTGACAATATTCATCGCTCAGTTCGCCCAAATTATAACACCGTCAGAGCACCAATAATATGGTGCGATTAGGTGATATCATGGCAGCTCCGCGCATCAAACCCAGGATCCCTGTACACCAAGACATCACATTATACCACGAGCACCATCAATACCAATGTCAATAACAAAAGTTTGAGCATACACTTGTTTAGCAGCACCTACACGGAAAGAGATCTGATTGATATTTTGTGTACTTGACGAACGACTCAAGTTTGAACACGGGTACCCAGAGATAGACAGCGATGTAATCTCGCAGCTCAACAACGCCGACAGAAGTTGCGACGTTTTGGTCAGTGCCATCTGGTTACAGCAATTTATCTCGTTGCAAGACGCTCATGTGGGTCTTCAAATTTGAGAAGAATCTAGAACAACCAAAATTATTCCCAACAATAAATATAAACGATGATCCAATTATTCAGCTGCTAAACTGTAGTGAATAATTTACAACCAGTTCATCTGATATTTTGATACCGGTGGCGACCTATTGGTCTTGGTCCTTATATACGTCTTTGGCACGTTTCTCCAGGTCTTTTTGGAAATAACGATTGATTTAAGAACGATCGAAATTCAAAATGGAAAGAATCAAACCTTGGTGTGTTATAAGCCGTAATGCTTAGTCTACGCGTACGACATAACTACACAGAGTTCACAACAGAGGAACGAGCAGGTACTCGAAATCCAGCGCGAAAATATCAGTCTGCTTACTGTGCTCCTTATTATATTCACAAAGCAATAAATCCACCAGTCCTGTGGAGAAAAAAAGGAAAAAATGTAACTTGAGTCCTTTTTAGAAAAATCACTCAGGGCAACAAGAAAACAACACCAAAATTACGCGAGTGAATCCCATCAGGGAGCCTGACAATCGGTCCAGCGACAACCATCAACGAACAAGTGAAACTGAACTGGGTTTTAAATAATCAGTGTACACGAATTTTGTCAGAATGGTGAGAAATGAAGGCAGTCTAATAAATGTTACGTTTCTGAGCATAGTTTTATAGCATAGTTTTGAGCATAGTTTTATTTCCGAAGCTTCTCGGTTTTTGATGCAAACTGTATGCTCCATGGACTGCAATGAACTTATGTTCAAACTGTAGCAATCACAAGATGTTTTAGACGAGCCAAGCGTTTGTATGACTCTCGTTTCGTCACAGTTATTTGCTGATTTGAGAAATTGAACTTCCTGCTCCATTAGTTCAAAATGGTAAGCCAAGAATTCATATGGTTGGAAAGAGTTGTAAGCGTCTATGTTCTCCTTCAGAGAATGTTAGTTGTTGGCAGAATCAAGTTTCCAGAAATTAGTGAAACTCCCGTCTGTAACATCGTTACTCGAAGAACCAGTAAACACGTGATTACGTGATGTGAGTGAGGGATTACTGGTTCTGTCTTCTGCCTGAATAAGAGTTAATCATGCTGCTGCTCAGACACTCTTAGCCGAACAAACTACTGACAGGGCGGTCGCCGGTTCTAGATCCCCTATGGTTTCGTGAGGTGTGCACAGCCGATGGTTCTCAATAGGGGTGAAACAGCTGTACGGTGCTTCTGGGCTTTTCGGAATAGGTTGACCTTACTTGTAGGATGAAATCTCAGTTGATAATGAAAACGTTTCCAGCAATTTTCAAGCGTCCATGGCGCTACCTAACTGGTAAGTCCTGACAGATGGGGCAACCGGTTGACACAAACAGGCATCATTCGAGGCGTTGGGCAAAATCGGGCACACGGCTTAAGCGTGAACACATTCGTCTGTTCAGTCGTGATAATTCAGATGAGTTCAGTGTGCATCGGTGGAGTAGCAGTAACATGTCACATGACCGAAGTTCAAACAGCTGCATGTCCAAGGATATGGACTGCTCATGAGCTTTAATAAGAGCCATACTCGAGCCTAGTGCTCGACAGAATTAGAGGAGGATTTCGCAGAGGACAGTGATATGAATGTGCAATTCCTCTTCAGATTTCCTATTCCCAACCAACCGCCAAATGGTCGCCGGACTCATTTGAGTGCACGGTACACATGAATCCAAATTGGTCTTGCATCGGAATTTCTAGAACTCTAACTAAGTTCTAATTTCTTTACACATGATAACTACAAAACATGGGTAGGGGATCCTGGAAATGCAATGCATAAGGATCGCGGAAAAGTTAGGAACAATTCTGAATTCTCACTAGTAGTAAGATTTCTAACTAAGCTCGAAGTGAGTGCTAAGCCAATCAGAATCTTCCATAATTCAGCGTATTATTCTCTTGAGTATCATATTTCTCCATGCCGTCTTTATGTTCCGTAATGCAAAACATCTTGTTGACAGCAACTTGTGTTTTTTCTGTTACGTCTTTTTCTATACCGAAATCATCGTATTCTCCTCGAAAATGTTTCTGCGCCACCTCAGATATAACGTCTGCTTTTTCCGGTTCTCTTTGTCAGGAAAGACAACTTCGTCACAAAATGAGGGAGGCTTGTGTGGGTCTAATTAATCAAAACAAAGAAATTAGATATCGTGGAAGCGATAATTCGGAGAGCCTCGGCCGTTCATCAGAAAACCAAAGTCCGTAAGGAGCGTTTGGAATTTCGCGAGCACCATAAGAATGCCGCTCAAATTATAAAAATCCACAGTACACACGTGACACAAAGCTTGTACACCTGCAAACTGTTTGACATTTTGTTGAGTTTTAATTATCAAGGTGTATGACTCACTCGTATTTTCATAAAGTATTGAATTTTCACGCTTTGATCGAGCTTTCCTGTTTGAGATGAAAACACACTTTTCCGTTTTGTTTTTGTCCATATTCATGGAAGCAGCGATGCTGCTTTACCCCGAGGAATAACGGGTTAGAGAAGGTCGGTCCTGAAAACTGCGCACTCCAATCGCCCAAAGGTTTACCGTGATCGCCGGCGCATTGCTCAATACTTTTGAAACCAAAGAGTTTGGTCCCGCTCAAAAGCTACCGAATGTGCACAGCCTCACTAGGACTGAGACATTCATGCCTTACTCCCTGCCCCATGGGGTTAGGCCAGCCCGCTGCAGCCGAGCAGGTCAGACTGTTGAGACATCGGCTCCGGGCAGGGTCCCCACAGAAAAGCCTACTGCCCGCTTCATCTCGGGTCAGACTTTTGAGTCAGAGACTGGGGGTGGGGTCCCTGGACAAAACGCTGTATCTTCCCACAGCCTTGTGGGTCAGATTTTTGAGTCAAAGGCTCAAGGTAGGGTACCTCAACCAGTGCCCCTTCATTGACATGGGTAAGCGGGAAGTATCACTTGCCCACACAGTTCTTTTTCCACAGATGTGCCTACCCAATCCCTTCCTACCACACAATCAAACGTTGCCGGGCCATTTCAATGTCAATTATCTGACCGGTGTGCCTTATACACCAAACCTCCCATTAACAACAAACGAAAACACACGCTGCTAAATCCACGAGAACCTTACTACATAGGAGCTTTCAGCGTCAAATTGCCAAATAGACGATGCTCTCCGAGACCTTATACTCCCTTAAAATTGATGTGTGCTGCATCTCTGAAACACGCATGCAAGACCCAAGCGTAATCACGTGACTTAAAACGTCAAGGACGAAATCAGCTCTTTCACATTTCACTCTCCGTGTGTCAGGAGCTCCAGAAGCAATTACTCGTGGAATATACGCCGTGATACTTAAACTCGGCCTTGGATCTGGACGCGCTTTGCTGGAGTGGATTCAAGGAAACAGTCGACTTTGCTCCGTTCAGTCATCCAGCCCAATCAAGCTCAATGGCACTCGACATAAAAAGCGGTATCTGTTTGTAGTGTCGGCTGATGCCTCAAAGGACTGCATTTATGATGTTGAGAAGGACACTTTATATCGACGGTTATCAGGGTTCATTCGTTAAGCAAGAGATACTGACACTGATCGTGGAGGGCTATACGTATGCCCAATTTAGTCGTCTGAGCTCTTTGGAACCACATCTGGGTTACCGATTCGGAGTGGATGATCGCCGCACAGACAACGAACAGCGACTCCTCCAGTTATGTGCTGATCATCATCTGTTTCTGACCAGTACAAACCTTTAGCACAAAGATTCTCAACACGTAACCCGGCGGCCAACAAGTGCAAATCAAACGCGAACCCGGTTGGATCACGTGGCCACCAGCCACCGGTAGAGAGCCACAATTCAAGACTGCCATTCCTTTTGGGACACAAAACTTGATTCCACTTGCGCCATGGTGCGAGCACACCTGAGCCTTCGCCTCCACTCAGACCCTCGCAGTTCAGCAAGAAACATGCCAATCCATCATCTTCGGAGATCTACCATAGCACAGCAGAGCAAGCTGGACTTCGCTCTGCAGTTAAAAAACATCATGCTGGTAGTGAGCACGTGGATGAAGCGTGATAAGATGTAAAAGGTGCTAAGCTAGCAGCGTTCAGTTTTGTCTGTCTGACTTCTCCGATACGAACAAATGATCACTAGATATGGTTCAGATCGTTGGCACTGATTGTAGCCAGGACATCTATACCAGCAGACAACGAGTATGATGGCGTACGCGAATACCTCAAACGCCAAATAGTGAAGAGCCTAAAGAATAACTGAGAGCTTTGGTGGACATCCGAAGCCCAGGAGCTAGAGAAGGCTTATGCCATCGAAAACAGCTGTGCCATATACCAGTTGATACGATCGACTGTCCACAGGCAAGCAACGGTCAGTGCAAAGACAAGTGAAAAGGTGGCTCATCAGTTCACTCACAAAAACTCCAACTAGAATGATGGACCGAACAGTTTAGCTGGCCTCCTGCAATAGCCTCTGGAGACAGTTCATAAGGTCAAATGGACCTTAAACCCTGATCGCCCGTCAGAATAAAACGTGAAATAACCGTGTTAAAAGGTTAGAAGGCGCCAGAACCTTTCGCCCCCTATCCAGAACTCTTCAAAGAGGGGGGAGAATTCCTGATTACGTATATGACAAATCTTTTTGGGCTAAATGGAATGAAGGGAAAGTGTCTGCTTCCTTCGGATCTGCAGAGTACGGCCCGTCAACAGCCATTCCTTTCTCCTAAAGGATACGTGGACGCTTTGTGAGAACCAACGTGGCATCAGCCTTGTAGCTGTGGCATCGAAAGTGCTCTCTGATCTTATGCCTCGAAGGTTGAATGAACACAGGGAGAGACAGATCCGTGGAAACCGAGCTAGATCTTGTCCTGCAAGAGGATATATCGGTCACATTTTCGCACTCCGACAGTTTCTTGAACAGTGGCACTGATTCCAACAACAAACGAGTCTGGTCTTTCTTGACTTGAAAGCTGCCTTTGACTCTGTGAACCGTCAGGAACTATGACAGTATCTGTGGAGCAAAGATGTCACCCATAAATTCTTGACCCTAATGAAGGCGTTGCACGCCAACTCGATGGAGAACTCTCGCCTGAGTTCATTACCTCAATTGGTGTTAGGCAAAGCAGTCCTCTTTCATCATTCCCTTTCAATTTCACCATTGATTTGATCGTTGAAAAACGACTCCCACCCTCTAATCCCGATGGGGTCGAAATACTCCCAGGGCATTCTCTTACAGATATCGAGCACAAAGACGACACAGCTCCTCTTGGATACGCCATCTTAGTGCAGAAACATTAAATAACCTAAGTAATTCTGTCTCACGGTTTGGCACACAGTTCGAACCTGTCACGTGTAAAGTGATGCTGCAAGACTGGGTGAGCTCGAACCCCAAACCCATAGTTGCGGGTGAGCCGACTAAATTAGCAGACAAATTTGTCTACCTGGGCAGCTGTATCAGTCCCGGTAGTCTCGCGAAAGATGATTTCCCCTTCCAGATTGGGAAGGCCTGAGCAGCTTCCGTGGACGTGCAGCACCTGTGGCGTAGACGTGATACCAGTTCATCAGTCAAGGATCGGGTTTACAATGCTGCGGTGCGCTGCATATTATTATAGGGTTAGAACCCGGCCGCTGCCCACTGGGGGTGTCGAATGCCTTTCAGTGTTTTATCATCGATGTTTTCGGAGCATTGCTCGAGTCTGTTAGGAACCCCGGATCAGTAATGCTGAAGTACGCCGGATGGTCTTCGGAAGAAATAACTCACCCACGATAGATGATCTGATCAAACTCCATAGGTTACGCTGGCTTGACCACGTGCCCCGTGTGCCAGTTGACCGACATTATGGGAGAGCCCTTTTTGCACAACTATGCGAAGAGTGGAAACAAGCCGATGGAGGTCAAACAATCATTTGGCAGAAAAGTATGAAAGCCATTACCAGCAAATTCAGCTGCGCTGGTCAATGCCGTCTCCCTGGATGGGGACCCGGAGAAGGGACACATCAATGGTTGGACACTGTCAGATATGATGCTTTCGCGCTCTTAGTGATGTCAGTGCATCCAAGCTGTTGCCTTCAGTGTATAGCTCCCCCCGATCTCCCAGTGCAAAGTTCACTGACACCTGTATTTGAGCATCAATTATATCACCTACCGCCTCCAATGCGTTTCGATCCACTCCAACTCCCCAAAAACCATCGGCTAACGAAACTCTGAAAGCTATAACCACTGTATGGAAAGTACGCGGGTTTTACAGCTAAAGATAATGATTATATTTTGCTTTCAATTTGACGACTGTTTAATCCGGTGCGATCTCGTTTCATTAGTATGTCTGTTTATCTACAGCGTAAATTCATTCAGATACACCTTCCACGCGATAAGAGATTGCGAGAAATTTGATCAAACGAACTTTCAGGGGAACAAAAATTAACCCAGATTTTCTTCTCGTGGACATGAACTGGAGCAGAAGGATGGAACCCAAGAGAAGTGGAAGGTTGGTTATTGGTGGTGCTTTAAAAAAGGTATTTGAGCAAATTCCAAGCAAAGAAGACAAACATTCACGGATTCCTCACAACAAAGTCTGTAAGCCAAGCAAAATGTACTACCGGTGCGTGAGGCATTATAAGATGTGGGCTTAAAGAAGAATGAAAAGTTGACGACTGTGGAGTGTAATGGCGAAATCGGAACTGAACCCAGTGGGACAACTGACGAGGCGAGGCCAATGTGCGATGGTGGGGGAGTTCCGTTTATGAATAATAATCCGCTAGTAAAGCACCAGTAAACCACTAATGTCTCGTAAAGTTTAGAGGACTGGAACCTCTTAATCTATTTGTCATTTAGCATTTAAAAACCATTTCACGGGCGGAAATGAAGTGTGGTTTATGTAGTGTCTATATTGTTGAGAAACACAGCTAGGCTGTAGATTTGGAGTCAACGCTCAGCATGCAGATAATGGAGGGCGACATAAACCCTTGTGTGATGAACATTGTCCTGGCTACTGGGGACATTCAGCACCAGTTATTTGGAGGCCGCAAACCGCGAGCAAGCGACGGATTCAGTTGGATCATGTAGCTGTCAGGCGGGCTTGGTTATCACTTAGCTTCCTCTCAGCATTGCTTGCGCCGAAACAGGGCATTTCTGTTCATCGAATTTGATGAGTTTCATTAGCTCAACATTATCCGACCGATTTGACAGGAAGGCTACTGGAAACACAGTCACGCTGATGGCGAAGATTTGAGGCTGAATGGAAGACAGTGAAATAAGCTATACTGTCAGCTTCGAACCCTGACTGTCAGCTCTTAAAACCGTCTGCCGAATCCATCCGACTGCACCAAATTAACACTTGATACTGTCGAGATAATCATATCTCACTGCTGTCAGAAAAGAAATATTAGGAATATGCGTAATTTTGAACATCCTGATCGATTATCGGGAAAAGCAAATTCGTGGTAGTCAAGCTGGGCTTCGTCCTGGCCGAGGATCCGTCGATCACAGCTTTACTTTGAAACAAGTTCTTGAAAAGCGCCACTCATTCATACGTCCAACACTGATCATCCCCCTTGATCTGAAAGCAGCTTTTGACTCTGTCGATTGTCAGAAACTTTAGCGGTGTCTAGCAATCAAGGGTGTCCGTTTCAAATTTACATCCCTTGTGAGGGCCATTCATGCGAATTCCTGTGAACCGGTACGAGTATACGACAGGCTTTCACCTAAGTTCATCACATACAGCTGTGTAAGGTAAGGTTGCCCCCTCTCACCATTTCCCTCCAACTTTCTTATTGATGAGCTGCCTGAAGCTTCTCCGTCTGCCTATGAAACCTTGGGATCAAAATGCTCTCGATGGGTTCGCTCACATACACTGAGTACCTAGTCGACACTGCGCTCCTTGGTCCAGATTCTCCAAGGTTTCAAGCCATTTAAACTAAATCGGGTCGGAAACGGCTTGCTCCCTGGATAGGAACCCTTGGAGTCAATCCGCCGATGGTTGGTGAAACTGGCGGACATAGCTAAACTGCGCAGTCAGTAGCGCTCATGCATCAAAATTGTCGCCTTCGATGTGTGGTTCCCAAGATTCCCGATTCTCTCAGGGCAATATACAGTACGAACTAACTGATCATGCAACTACATGCAATGGTTGACTATATCTCCCGTGCTCTCCCTCCTTTTGTTGACGGAAACTGCGGCAGCTGGAAACAACCTACCCTTGGTACACGGCTAAGTGTGATATGTGTTCGGTGTGTCAGTGATTTCTGTTTTATGTTGCCCTTGTCAGCTTCATCGTTACAGCATTCTTCCACCTCTGCCGTTATTTTGTCATTTATTGGCTCCTTCTGTTTCGTACTATCACTCTTAAGTAGAAAAAACAATAAATAACACAGAGAGGAAAATTGGCGGAGTATAGTGGATGAGGAAGACAGTAAAGCTGAATCTCGCCGCAGTCGTGCTCGTATTCAATAAAACAGAGGTACAGAGCATTAGCTAGA
Organism: Opisthorchis felineus; assembly: GCA_004794785.1. Classification (NCBI taxonomy): domain Eukaryota; kingdom Metazoa; phylum Platyhelminthes; class Trematoda; order Opisthorchiida; family Opisthorchiidae; genus Opisthorchis; species Opisthorchis felineus. Next base: position 1,969,542 of record SJOL01007141.1, read on the forward strand.
GATGCAAGAACGATAAAATTTCGTTACCGGTGGATGGAATAAATTCAGTCATTCTGAATATGTGTCCGCAGTTGTTGATAGTCATCTGCAGGCAGATGAGTTGAGGAGATCGAACCAGTTCATTGTGAATTTCTTCTGGTGGTTACACAGGTCGAAAGTGACTGATCCCCTTCTTCGTGTACTAGATCTGACCAGAATTGACTGCTGATGATGATCCGGCTACTGCTCAATTCTGAGTGTGGTGTCTAATCCACATGTTCCTAAGAACTGATGCACTTATTCATTCAATTCACAACACACCCCGCGGTGACGAACTTTGGGGCTGAGCTTGCAATGAATGGGGAAGACTGGCTTAGCCCTGATATCCTGGAATATGCGTTCAGTTGAGTGGTCGGACCATTAGGCATTAAAATGAAAGTGAATTTCAATAAAGTCCCTTTCGCTGGCAAGAATATGTGAAATGCAGTATCTGACGTGATAATTCACTGTACACTACCTCTCCAAGAAAAGTAGAGATTCTAGCGTTTCCATTCGTCTTCCTACTGTTGTACCATAAGTCATTCTGTTTATTGTACGTAGTGTATTCTGGTCTTTTGCGCAAATACGCACACTCCGGCGTACACAAACGTACGCACACAATAGCCAGCACGCTCAGTAAGTCAGTTCGTGGTATGATTATCGCTAACTTTTTAGACCTGTTGTTGACTGATCATCGTAGATTCTGACGTTTGTAGTACAAACTTAGCCAAACGGACTGTTTTGAGATGTGGAACTCTCAAAAGCAGTTTTGTGGTGCCGCTTTCAATTGTTCATCACAAACTAATCAACTTAACTGGCTCAAACCCGACTTCATTAGTCCCCAATCCGCCAAGCACGTTCGGCGTCAATCAAGGGTGCAAGCATAGTATCCATTAGAAAGGTAATGAGATCTCCAGACAGTTTAGGCAACTTGTAGATGGAAAAGTTACCGGTTGCTGCCACCTTTCACTTTTGCTATCGAACAATATGTTAGCAACTCTTCTTCTAGAGAAGATGTTTAAGAAGCAAGTGTCCGGAGGAGAGTTTGTCGCATATGCTACTTTACAGCTGGCTACTCAGCCTACTAGCTACCGGAGGGTGAAACAAGATCTAACCGGACGTATGTGTACGAACAAGTCACCAAGTTTGGCATAGCATGCAGGCATAAAAACACGGCACGCAACAGTTCATTGCCAGTAACGTCATCTGCTGAGACTTAGTTTTGCGCATTACAGAATAAGTACGTTTACGTACGAACCATTCAGGATATCCATTCTGGGAGAATGTGCATCCTAAGAACTTTCAATTACCCAATAGAATGTTGGAAGTGCATATCTTCATTCCCCTCTCAGCCCGACATCTAATTGGGACATATTTCCGTTGCACCGGAACAAAGCTATCAAAGTGAATATACCGACCTGATCACTTTTACCTTTGTGGACTTTGGACTTTATGGTCCCGTCTGGATTTTTTAGAATATTGGTACCGAGGAAACCTAACTCTCCATTCTGTTCTGGCTCGATATAAAACTTGATATCAGTGCAAACTGAACTGAAACGGTACAAAACGTCTGTTCTACTGAGAGTTTCTCCGGCAACTTCAGTTCACTTTGTACTGTTTAGGAATAGATTATCTTCAGTAGGTAACTGAAGAAGTCGCTTCCTATTATTCGTGCAATGAGCGCCAATTCCGAATGGAATGACAAGGTGAACATCCTCTGGACCTGGGCATTCATATCACCTGCAAAATCTACACTTCTTGCTGGCCTAAGTAACCATAACAAGTCTCGATAGAAGCTGTCTTTCTCAGCTTCACAGCCGCCATCCATCAATTCGTATTCTGACATAGGAAACAAGCACCGTTTACCATTTCGAGATTCATTGATCTTGGTTAAGCAAATCAACCTAACAGCACAAAAACGTCTGCTTACCGGAATTCAGTCCAGTAGAGCGCATTCAGCCTTGGGGCTAAGTACAACTCCCACGTCTCCACCAGTCCCAGAACTTAAACAACTGCCCAGGTTAACCATCAAGCAAGAGGCTTGTGTTTGATCCCACCCGGCCTTGTACCAATGCTTCAAAATTAGCAGGTGTGAAGCACATACCAAACAGTGCGGCAGAGTTATTGCGTAATATAAGATGACTTGCATCTTTGGAGAACCTGAACCAAAAAGAGCAATGTCGTTCGCATACTCAGTGTCCATGAGTGAAGACCCCGGGAGCATTTCTATCCCCGAAGTTTCAAAGGCAGATGCAGAAGCTTCAAGGGGAACACTGAGAGGAGGCAGCTTTGTCTAACACCAGCGGACTTGGTGAACTCAGGCGAAAGCCGCATGCGCCCACAGGAGTTCGATTACAGTGCCCTCATGAGAGATATAAATTTAGAAGGGACAACTTTGATCATCAAACACCGCCAATGTTTATGACGATCGACAGACTCAAGTCTTGACCTAGTAAAACGAACAAACTGGAATGATGAAAGGGTGGCGCTGTTCAAGAACTTGTCTCAAAGTAAAGCTATGGTCGATGCATCCTTGGTTAGGACGAAACCCACCTTGATTCCTATGGGGTTGTCTATCCCGGTAATCGATCGACCAGCGCAAATTAATGCCACTAGGAACGGCAACCTTTAAATGAAGGCTTCCATCGTTAACTAATAGCCACCTCATCCGACTGAGTCCATGACTGGATCGCGGTTGTGGACCTCCAAGTAACCGTGCGTGCTGAAAGTTCATATGGACCAAGAACGGACATCAATCAGCGTACGAGTGAAGTTGTCGCTCCCTGTCATCCATACGATGAGCATGGACTCAAAATCTCCCATCTCCCTGTGTTTCCTTCTGGCTTAGTTGTTCGTATCACAATATCCTATTTCGTAGACCTGAGCAGTCTTGACAGATCGCAGCAAAACATACCATTCTCAGACTCAGAATTGCAATCTGTTGGGACTGTAACACCCTTTCGGTGTCTAGCTACCATGAAATCCGAAGGAAGCACGAGGCCTGAGATACTTCAGGATTGCCTAAGCCTAGACAGGAGCAGCTGAGATCCAGATATTGAGTTCGAACCACGGAACTTGTCGTCAGTAAATTCGCGCCACCACCTCCCGAGGCATATTACGACAAATAAACAAAGTTTATGGTATCGATTTGCATTTATCTTAATTGAGCCGGACAACGCAAAGACATCTGTTCACTGGGATCCGTTCGAGTAAAGCGCTTTCAGCCCTGGGGCTGATTGCAATTCCCACATAATAGATACCCCGAGCATTGCATCAGGATCACCCGATAACTGAAGAGTGAAGTTTGAAACGCCTGAGCTCGTTCTAAGTGGTCTGAAGACACGTGTTTCGAAGACACAACATACATCGACAGAATAGCAAAGCAAGGCTTCAGCAAGAGAAGCCCGTTCCCCAATTTGATAAAGAGTACGAACGTTGAATGCTGCAACCTTTCGATGTTAGCAAAGAATTATTTTGGTTTATTATTATGGGCGATAGTTTAGACACGGAGTATAATGGCTAGGAGAACAGCAGATGGGTTGATCACACTGCACTATTCGATGGGTAGGAATGGAATACGTGGGCGGGTCGGTTAGCGAAGAGCTGCAAAGGTGAATGATACTTCCAGGTTGCTCAAGCCTAAGGGGTTTGGTTGAGATACTCCACCTTGAGCCTCTGACTCAAAAGTCTGAAACGCGAGGCGGCGGTTGTTAGAGCTCCCTTGAGGGACCCATCCAGGAGCCAATGGCTCAGTAGTCTAACCCACTTGGCTGCAGAAGACTGATTAGGTTTGGGGACGCAGGAAGTAAAGCACCACTACCTGATTCCCAACGCGGCTGCGCACAGCAGGTTCCTTCTGAGCAGAACCACACTCTTTGGTTTTGAAAGTATTTCGATCATACTGAGTAACGTGCAGGCGGTCACGGTCAACCGTTTGGCGCTCGGAATGTGCGGTTTTATGGCCGAACTTTATTAACCCGTCTTTCCTCGGAGGAAGGCAGTATCGCCAGTATCGTTACCTCCAGACCGCCTGGTAGTACGATTTCTCGCGGTACGCGGACTCACTTTTCTTCGTCGGGCTACTTTCCGTTGGCCTTCCTTGCACGATTGAACCTTCAAAAAACTGGGTTCAGCCGTGCACCTTGCAGAATTATTGAGGCACTGAAGCTCGACCACCATGACCAGTTGACAGCGTTAGGTGGGCAGGTACACAGATATGTACAAAGATAGGTACAAAGATATGTAAACTGCGCAACGAGCGCGCTTAGTTAATGAGTCTCAAGTTTGCTCATGAACTGATCTCTCGAAACGGGACCTAAACGAGACCTTGCCGCAACAGTATCCTTCTGCCGGTAAATTTGATTGTTGAACATTGTAGGTACAAAGTAGCAGTAGTTCTCTAAGGTCTGGGATAGGAATGCCAATATCTTTGCCACTGTACCCAATCAGGTAACAAACTTAGTCTATTGTTTCTATGAGTGGGACGTTAGTAAACAATGACATGACGTCCAAGGAGAACACAAAAGGTTTATCGACCCCCATATCTATAATCTGGTGGATGAACCCAATATTATCTCCCAGGTTGCGTCGACATCCCTCCTGATTGGTTCTAACAGGTTGACGAGCCATTTAGCCAAGGCATGATAAAAAGACTTGGGCATACTGAGGACAGGCCTGAGAGGTGGACCGAGTTTGTGCACATGTGGGAGAGCATAGAGCCGGTAGGACGAATGAGTTCAGATGTGTCAGCATGAAGGCTTTCTGATTGTTTTTGGCATCGCAATACTTTGGATACTACTGTTTTAATCACCTGCGTCTCGTCCTTCTCGGTTTGCAATTTCTTAAATTTAGATCCGCCAGAAAGCAAGGTACTCATTTTATTGGTGTAGTCAGACTTATCCGTCAAGACAATTCCTGTGGTTTGATCTATCTTGGACAGTGAGACTTGATCATCCTGTTGTAAACTTTCCATGGGGCTCGAAAGGAAGCCAGCTGAACTGTCCTTTGGAGTGTTTAGTCCGTCGCTCGAGATGATTTTGCTAGTGAATTATCGTTCCATCATCTTCGCACATTGTTTCACTGATACCTGTCTTCATTTGACCGGTCGACTACATCGGCTGAGAATGGACGCGGTGTTAGCTGCAGCGAAGTCGTTTTTCATCTCGTGGGCTTTCAAAACCCCCCAACATCCTCTGTCATCCCTGAAGATCTTGACCATCCGGCGTTTGAGGGACCTGCATGCACCGTCGTAGTGTTTAGTTGCTGGTAATGTTTCTCTGAAGGCAGTAAAATATGCTGACCTCGATGTCATCCAGTTTTTATTTGGTCGATTGGGATGGCTTGGGCAGACGATTCTGAAAGCTGAAAGTATAGCTCCTTTCAGTCTCTTCCACTCAACCGTCATCGGCGTGACAGTGTGTTTCCAGTAGCTTTCCAGCGAGATCAGTGTGTGTTGAGTTACTGAAAGTTGTCAAAGTTGGTGAAAGGGAATTACTCTGCATCGGCAAGCGTAATTCTGAGGGCAGGAGAACTGATGACCGACTGCGCACAATGGTATGATTTGGGCCAAGTTGATTACCCTAGAAGAAACGGCAAACCTTACTTGAGTCTTACCATCGGTCCATGATTAGTCTGTGGTTAGTGGCTTCCAAATAACTCGATATGAGCGCCTATGTTGAAAGTTCGTACTGTTAGGAACAGGCAATGCTCAGCACAAAAGTGAAGAAGCCTCTCCCTACTATCAGTACGCTGAGCATTGACCCCGAGTCTGCCATGAACCACGCTTGGTAATTTGTTGGAATATTGGTAGCTCGGGTGCATTAGTTGGTAATTGATCAGGTGGCTGTTGATCTGTTCGCCGAGCTTGGCAATTGGTTTGCAAACGTTTCGTCACCATTCGAGGAGACATCTTCAGTGCGCTGTTGGGTGGGTCACGCTTATCACGGGGTTAGGCTTCAAAATCGAGCGCCCATATCCCCGGTCAGGGCGACAACATCCATTCATTTTGCTGAAGAATGGAAGCAGTCGTGACATACATCGGTGAAATCCGTCGTTCCTAGCTTCGGAAATGCAGTCTTCCGGGGCGTGTGCTGATACAACAAATGAACACCGTTTGCCGTATCCACCTGCGTCGGTCTTAACTGAGCCAGACAACCGTGCAACGCAAAGACGACTGTTTACTGGGATCCAGTCTAGTAAAGCGTTTTCGGCCCTGGGAATGACTCCAACTCCCACACCATAAATAGCACAAGTCACTGCTCCAGGGTCACCAGATACCTGAAGATTGTAATGCAGAACATCTGAGCTCGTCCTAACCGGCTTGAAGTGAACGACCGAAGTAGGGGTCTTGTATGCGTGTTTCGGAGACACATGTTTCTACAAAAAAGGAAAGCAAGGTTTCATCAAGAGAGACCTGTTACTAAATTTGACACAGATTGCTGACACTGAATGTTTCAACCTGGATTACATCACTTTAGTTTACTAGGGGAGCGATTCAGTTTATGTTGTTGGGCGATAGTTTAAACACGAAATAATGGTTGGGGGGACTGGTAGACGGGTTGAGCACAGTAGAGAGGGTATGTGGATAAGCGAATGATACTTCCCGGTTGCCCAATCCAAAGAAGAGTGTTTGGTTCAAGTACCCTACCTTGAACCTTTGACTCAGTTTAACGCATAAGACAGTGGGTGGATGTAGAGTATTGTTCGCAGACCCTTCCCGTAGCCTCCGACACAAACGTTTGAACCGCGAGACAATGGTTGGTAGGATTTTATTGAAGTGCCCTTTTCGGGCGATCTGAATGTGCGAATGTTAGGGCCAGCTTTTCTAACCCGCCATTCCTCGGAAGAAGGCAGCATCGTTGCTTCCATAAGTATGGACATGGAGGTCGCCTGAAGGGAACGCCTTACTACCTTCGCACTCCTATTGCAGGGGACAGTACGATTTTACCTCCAGACCGCCTCGTAAAACGATTTCTCGCAGCAAGGAAACCCACTGCTATTCGGGGGACTGCTCCTCATTAACTTTTCTGAGATGGCTGAACTGAGTTTCTGCTACTATAGCCCACAGGATCATTGCAGCACCGACGCCAGACCAATTCGAAAAGGTGACAGCTTCAGGCCGGGATCTAGTAAGTAGTGGGAACTACGGGAGTATCAGAACGAACTTGATAAATACTGTAGAGTTGATGTTTTTAATTTTTGGGTTGAATGGAAGCTGCGAAAATCAATAAAAACGAATACCTCTGTTAGCGTTTCCGCTTATTAGCTGGCCGTTCTTTCGTAGACGAGGTTTTGGAAATGGTTGTGGTGAACCGTACATCAGTGAGTTGTCGTGTGCAATTCGAAGTGTGGTTCCTCCTATCACAGAATTCCCCTAGATTTAGGTTGTACCACGCATTCGCTCCTATCGCCGTTTTTTATTCGATTGTCGATCACCGGCCCTTGAAGTGGTGGTCTCGGACAAATATGAAGTAACTTAGCTGGCGGTCGATACATTTGGGTGTATCAGATTCTCAGTGAGGAGTACTGATCGATACAATCGGATTAGGTTCTGTATCCACGAATATTGTCCCTCATTGTGTATATGCTGCTGTGCTTTACACGAGAACAGGAAATGGAATAAGCCGCACCGGATCCCCAAATAAACTGATTAACCCGACTGATTAATCCAGTAATGTCACAACCACGGAGTACACTGGAGACAGGCCGATACCGATCATTCATCCATTAAAAGTAGAAGTGCTTAGTTAGAAGATCGCAAGAGTTAACCGACGAGCGATTATCTTGTAAGAGGACGATTGGCCACCGATTCAAAACGAAACCGTAGACCCTCAATTTTGTCGAGACCTTGAAGCACCATCAGCCGGTGGATACCAGACGCAGACTACATGCGAAAGCCGACAGGTCGCACCGAGCAGCGAAACAGAGTGCGAGCATTCGAAAATACACCCACTTGCATACCAATTAGGTTCTCACGGGACACACCCGAATCCCAGTTTCAGTTGCTATGATATTCGAGATATCACAATACCTTGTCTAAACGTAGCACACTACTCATAAGGTTGCCGAAAGCAACTCGACAACCAACGACCAGTTTCCTCCTTCTTCTGACACATCAGATAGACGCAGTCACACAGGTTCCGTCAACCTTATGTTTTACTTGAACCCCAATCACACGGAATTCGCCAAACACACCTTTTTGCATACCACTTTGTTCTCCATAGAACTCAAATGAATCCAAGCTGGATCTCTCGTTTGTGGTGTTTATCAATTTGGGTTCAAGTACATAAGGTTGACGGAAACCCGGTGAGTGCGCCTACCTGACGAGTCCGAAGAACGGCGAAACCGGTCGCAGGTCGTCGACGAGTTTCCAACAACCTTACGAATGGTTACACCTATAGGGTACGAACAGTTACAAATGGTCAGCTGTCTGGTGAACGAATGGGAAGCCGGTAAAGGGAAGAGAGCAAAACAACCTTACAGTTAGTAAACCTATCTGTGTTCATAGTTCCACCTCTTCCGCACCACACTTAGGGTAGCGTATATTTGTAATTTGTTGCATTGTGATATGCTGAAATCCGCGAACACACACAGACGCACGGAACTATCTCCTCAACAAGACCATTATAGTTCACTCCCCAGACACCAATCAGCTTTCCTCTGCAACCGACCTAAACCTGTCACCTAGTCGTGATGGTGGTGTGCTGCAATGATTTTGCGGGCTATACTGGCTGGAACTCAGTTCCTAAAGGTTCAAACATGCCAGGAAGGCCAACAGGGAGCAGCCCGACGAAGAACAGCAAGTCCCCGTACTGTGAGTAATCGTATTACGAGGCGGTCTGGAGGTAAAGTCGTACTGTTCTCTGCGGTAGGATTATGAAGGCGGTAAGGCGTTGCTCACAGGCGGCCAGCAAGTCCATAATTATGGGAGCACCGATGCTGCCTTCCCCCGAGGAAGGACGGGTTAGAAAAGGTCTGCCCCAAAAACCGCACACTCCGATCGACCAACGGTTGACCGTGTCCGCCGGTGCATTACTCAATACGGTCGAAATACTTTTAACACGAGTCTGGTGCTGCTCAAAAGGCACCTGCTGTGCGCAGCTGAACTAGGAGTGAAATAGAAGTGCCTTACTCCCTGCAGCCAAGTGGGTCAGACTATTGAGTCATTGGCTCCTGTAGAGTTCCCCAAGAAAACCCTAACAACCGCTGTTTCGCGGTCCAGACTCTTGAATCAGAGGCTAGGGGCAGGGTCCCTGAACAAAACCCTACATACTCCCACTGCCTGGTAGGTCAGACCTTTGAGTCAAAGGCTCAAGGTGGGGTACTCCAACTAAACCCCTTTCTTCGGCCTGGGCAGCCGGGAAGTATCATTTGCCCTTGCACCTCTTCGCTCACCGGCCTTCTCCCTCACTCCCTCCCAACCCACTGTACAATGCAGTGCAATCAACCCATCTGCCAATCCCCTAGCCACTGTTGCGTGTCTCAACCATCGCCAAGAAAAATAAACCAAAATAATCACCTACTAACCTCAAAAGATCTGATCCACGTTGCAGCTTTTAATGTCCGTACTCTATGTCAAATTGGGCAACAGGCATCCATTGCTGAAACCTTACTCTCACTCTCTAAAGATGTATGTTTTGTCTCCGAAACACGCATACAACACCCCACTTCGGTCGTGCTCTTCAAGCCGCTTAGAACGAGCCCAGATGTTCCACATTTCACTCTTCGGACATCCGGTGATCCTGACCCAATGGCTCGTGGTTTCTACGGTGTGGGAGTTGCACTCAGCCCAAAGGCTGAAAGCGCCTTATTGGACTGGATCCCAGTAAACAGTAGCCTTTGCGCTGTGCGGTTGTCTGGCTTAATTATGATTAACGTAGGTCGATGCGGTAAACGGTTTGTTTGTCGTATCAGCATACGCCCCAACAGATAGCAGTTCTGAGACTGAGAAGGACGAGTTTTATCAAGATCTGTCACGATTGCTTCGGTCGGTAGGGACTGATATAGTAATCCTGGTGAGCGATATGAATGCCCAAGTTGGACGACTAAGTTTGGAAGAAGCACAGTTGGGTGGTAGATTTGGAGTCGATGCTGAGCGTACGGATACTGAGGAGCGGCTTCTTCAGTTGTGTGCAGATCATCGTCGGCTCCTAGCCAGTACGAACGTCCAACACAAACGCTCACATCAACTTACTTGGAAGCTACCTACCACAAGACAGTCGTGGACTCAATTGGACCATGTGGCTATCAGTTACCGATAAGGAAACCTCAGTTAAGGATTGTCGTTCCTTCAGGGCACGCAACTTGACTCTGATCACGCCATCGTGCGGGCCCGGTTAGCACTTCGCTCTCCGCCAGCATTACGTGTGCCAAAGAAGAGCAGCTCCGTTCATCAACTTCGACAAGCTTCAGTAGCTGAAGAGTATCATGCTGATCTGGCTAAATAGCTACTGGGAACGCACAGTCATGCGATGACGAAGATTGCTTGGAGTTTGAATGGAGGCGAGTTAAAGAGGCAATGATTTCAGCTTTCAGAACTGTTTGTCCAGGCCATCTGATTCGACTAAATGAACACGATATCGCCGAGACCAGCAGATCTTATTGCTTTCAGAAAGGCAGTACCAGCACTAGCAACTATGATGGCACACGCCGATCCCTAAAACACCGGATAATCATGAGCATGAAAAATGTTATACAACGCTAGTGAATTGCGAAGGCCCAGGAGAGGAGAAGGCTTTCGTTGAATGCAACAGCTGACTCGACCAACCAGTCGAAAGAAGATTAGTGGCAGCGAATCGCCGTCCGAAAAAGATGGAACGGCAATTGATTGAAAAAAAGGCGTCTTTAGCAATGGGCTGAACGCTTCGAAAAATAGTTCGGCTGATCTCCTTCAACGCAAGCGATGGAAGAACCCAGCAGGACTGAATGGAACATTGACACCAACACACCATCAGCAACCGAAATCCAGCGTGAGATATCAACACTGACGCACGACAAGGCACCTGGCCCGGATGGTCTTCAAAGGTAGGTCAGGTCCTGGTGAACAGTCTGACGACCATAATGCAGAATATTTGGAACGAAAACAGAATACCGGCCGAATGGAGCCCTCAACCATCATTGCAGTTTTCAAAAAGGGCGCAAGAACGTCATGTGAAAACCATCGTGGTGTCAGCCTGCATCTAAGGTGCTCTCTGGCATTATTTTGCGCAGGTTGATAGACTATCGGGAGAGACGGATTCGTGAGGATCAAGCTGGGTTTCGCCCTGATTGAGGATGTATCGACCATATCCTTACCTTGAACAGCGCCATTCCTTCGAACGTCCCACGTTGGTCGGTTTTCTTGATTTGAAAGCTGCTTTTGGTTTTGTCGATCGTCAGAAACTTTGGCACTGTCTGGCGACCAAAGGTGTCCCTTCCAAATTTATATCCTTTATGAGGGCACTGTATGCGAAATCCTGTAGGTGCGTACGAGTATACGGCAGGCTTTCGCCTAAGTTCACCACGTCCAGTGGTGTAACTTAACTTAACTTTGTTAATGATATGCTTCTTGAAATTACTCTGCCTGCCTCTGAAACCTCGGGAGTCGAAATGCTCCCGGGGGGGGGGTTCCCTCACAGACATTGAGTACGGAGACGATATTGCTCTCCTTGGCTCAGATCCTTCCCAAATGCAGACGATTTTAAATAACCTAAACAACTCTGCCGCACGGTTTGGCATGCGCTTCACACCTGCAAAGTGTAAAGTGCTGCTACAAGACTGGGTGGGGTCGAACCCACACCTCATGCTTGCAGGCGAGCCAGTCGACGTGGTAGATAAGTTTATTTATCTGTGCAGTTGTATAAGCTCCGGTGGATTGGCTGGAGATGAGGTCACTTCTCGAACCGGAAAGGCCAGGGCAGCCTTTGCCAACCTCCGACACCTATGGGGTCGACGTGACGTCAGTTTGTTTGTCAAGGGCAGAGTTTACACTGTGGTGATGAGATCCATACTGCTTTATGGATCAGAGGCGTGGGCCCTACGTGCAGAGGACATACGGTAGATGTCAGTGTTTGACCATCGGTGTCTCCAAAGCATTGGTCAGGTCTGATTAGAATATCGGATTAGCAATGCTGAGGAAGAAGAAACTCTCCCGCGATGGATGAATTACTCACGCTTCATAGGTTACGCTGGGTAGGACATGTACTCTGCATGCCAGAAGACCGTTTGCCTCACAGAGTTGTTTTTGCCCAGCCCTGTGCTGAGTGGAAGCGACCGAGAGGTGGACAGCGTATGCCCTGGCAAACTTGGTCGGGTGGACAACTACCTACTCCTGGATGGAGACCCCGGGACTCAACCCACCAATGGTTAATAACATTGGCAGAAATAGCCCAATCGCGCAGTCAACGGCGCTCATGCATCAAGCCATCGCCTTCAATGCGTAGCTACCCAGTTCTCGAACTAACCAGATGTGTCATCGCCCCAAAGGCTTGGCTGGATGTCCCACACTCTCCCGTTTTCCGGTGATCGTAAACGTAGCAGCTGGAACCACTGTGGCTATGATACAAGGTTTATAGCTGATAAATTGATACTCTCCACACCAAGTGCACATGCATAAAATTTGGCTTCTTGACCCTCTTCGCCTCTGCCTGTAGTAAGTTAGTTGTCCTCTTCCAGCTTATCCTTCAAGTTTCCATTCTAGGTGTTCTCTCATTGCACCTACCGTTAGCCTCTTCTGTCCCCTCGACTGAAACGCGAGTACAGATGCCACAGGAGGATCACGATAATGACCGCTCAAGTGTGACGCCCTTCCGGCGTCCAACTACGATTTAACCCAAGGGAAGCACTGGCGCTGAGGTACTGTCACGGTGCTCAAGCCTATACAGTAGTCGAGGTGCTGGCGTTTGGTTCGAACCAGGGACCTTCCGGTCAGTAAGTTCGCACCTTAATCACCGTGGAATCCCGAAGACGGTTGTGCTCAATCACGTATCCAGAAGTCACTCCAACTTAACATTAGGAAAACTGGACATCCAACACCACTGACATCTGGCTGTACCTCGTGCTCTACCAACGTCCGGCACGCTTCCTCGGTTTAGATTTGTGTCCTAATTCCATAATATTATGCATGACCCGACGTAACTTCTGTTCGAATTCGTGATAGTATCAAATGCCGTCCCCACGACTTCTCTTCTACTTTTCTTATGTACAGAAACAGATCAATCTAATTGGTAATTTATATCCCGCTGCAAATCTGAAAACAGTATGCCGAAAAATCACCCTTTCCAAGGTGCATTAGGTTACTCGTGACTTCTAATTAACCTCTCAAAATCATACATGCTGAGTTATTTCTGTTGCAGTTTGACCGTAGAAAAACCCAAAGCAAACTTGCTAGTCCTAGAGGTTCGGATGGGTTAAGTCCACCGAGAAACATGACCTGTAAATCCATTTCGACCTGACCGAACTTCATTAGCGAACCTCACAGTACAGAGCAAAAAAACCGCAAAAACAAAGAAAAATAAGTAATCCAGCTGTAACACCCTTTCTGTGTCTAGCTGCCACGCTACCCGAAGGAAGCACGATGGGTGGGGTACTGCAACGTTGCCCAAGCCCAGACAGAAGTCGAGAGGCAGGGGTCGGGTTCGTTATGCGTCAAAGAACCGGTTGCAGTGTTGTACACGGGAAGCCACATCTTCAAGATAGGACGAGAAATGTACTTCAATCGTTGCCGCTGGCGAATTTCCTGACTGATTTTTGCCCCCATGAAGACTTGTGCAGCTGTACGTAGCTTTTCCGAGGGTTGCCGACGCTAACAGTGATCTCTCTCTTCTGTTCGTTAGAGAGACGGACAGTCTTGTGGGATAGTGTGCATATTTATGCTTATGCCGAGGAATTCTCTTTTCCAGTCAAAAAGCGAAGAATTCCGACTGACAGTACCGATGATCACACTGCACTCTACTGTCTCATTGCGCGGAGCTCGTGTTAGTGGTAGTCAGGATTTGTGACCCAGATAACAGAAGACGGAGAAAGCATGTTTTATAAGCTTGAAAGATGAAAGGCATTGGAAATAAGGGGTTACCTTACCAGGTACATCGTAGACTTTCAGGACGGTCCACAGGCGATCCCTCTGAATCGATCCCAATGCAAGCAGGTGAGGCAGGAGACAGGATTACTGGAATTAACAGCAAAGTGCATATCTCAGACACCCAGTGAATGGTTGACCGAGGGAACTTCCTGCCACTCTGAACAACCCTCGGTTTGGTCCCACTTAGATTTCTTGCTTAGGTAGGACAGCGCAAGATTGATGACAAAAACACTCGCCGCAGCAACGATCGACGGGTCACGAGGGCGGTTGCGGTTGTTGAGTTCTGCAACACTATTGTGCAAAAAGGTTATTGCAGCTAGCCAGGGTGCCATTTTTTAGGGTGCACCACGCGACGCTGGAATGAATACCGTCCCCAGGTGCTTTTGTGTTTAATCCATGAGCCGAGAAGACGTGGCATGGAAAACCCAGGCATTTGGAGGCTCGTGAATGTCTTTTGGATGGAGTTCAGTAACATCACAGTGTATGGTGTGTGAGAGAGCGTTCACTGAGGCACACTTGGTGAACTAAGTGATGCAGCAATATGAAAGACTATCGTCGAACTGGTCCGGTGTCAGAAGCTGGAGTTAAATCAGAACAGCAATCGCACTGGACACGTTTATACTCCTCATTTTTGAAGAAAACTTCTCTGCCACGAGAGGATATCAAGGATGATTCCCCAACAGGGGTTACTGAGCAGCAGTCTTTTATAAAAAGACGTCCTGAAGCGTTGGGGAGCCGAAGTCCTGCACAAAGGGTGTGCAGTTAAACTGTCTGCCTAGGTTGGAGCTGAAGTGACCCCACCCCCTTTTCAAAAGATCTGTTCGGTTTTCATAAACGCAGAATGGTTAACACTTGCAACTAACACAAGCAACTGAAATGCTGCAATCCCTGTGGACGAAATCCTATTTACGGTCCACCCTATTTAAGCATTGGTTGATTTCTACGATAGGAACCATGGAGTTTGGTTGTAATGTGTGGACACATACAGCCATTTAGGCAGTCGGAGGAAGAAAAAATAGGAACACTTATGCCCACAGAGAAAAGTCGCGTAACACATAAGATGTTTTTGCGTATGCTGGCAAAAGACGCCACCAGAACTGTACAATTGTTCATTGGGTCATATTGCTAAATCCATTCGTGTTATTCTCCACGCCACTTGCGCCACTGAGAGACAAGTGTGTTTCGGCGTTTCCATATTGCGTCCATACCACCACCACTGTAGTACCTGTGAAAGAGAAAGGGAATCCCATAGTTAGAGCCGTCGGCAAATGTGGCTCGTCAAAGGCACCTGAAACTTTGTCTTCAGAGCTCTGTTCTGAATACTAAGGTCTAGTAGTGGTGTTTAGAATGTCTGCAGTCGCCAAAAAACCCAGCAGACTGCCGACTGTCTAAGACTTTGGACGGTTCACCAGCCAGATGTTAGTAATCTTGTCGCGACAACCACTGATTGTTCATGGACTTGTATAACCAAGCTCACCCAGATAAAGTCACAATAGATCCGGTGTATCGGGAATAACCGAGGTAAAACTAAGAACAGCTACAGTAGCATTATTTTCGGAACGCTTTAACTTGGTTTCGATGTAACGTCTGGATCGCACTTCTTTCAGGATACGAATCACCATCACCTTCAGCTGTACTTGTCATAAGGCGATCATAGTTGCCACAGTTTCGTTCGCCGATGATCTGGGGAGGTAGGGGTAAATAGCTATGCATTGGAAGCGGTGGTTGATACAATTGATGCGTCAACACATGGGTGTCAGTTAACCGTTCATCAGGGAAGTCAGGAGGGACGCTATGCATTGAAGCTAGCAGCTTGGATGCATGTGCGCTATTGAGGGCACGACTGGGTCATGTTTGACGATGTCTCTAACCATTGATGTGTCCTATTTCGGGGTCCTTATCCAGGGAGACGGCAATGACCAGCGCAACTGAGTTTGCTGGTGGTGACTTTCCTACTTCGTTGCCAAGTCATTGCTTGACCTACCCTGCTTCGTTTCCTCCCTCTGCGTGGCTGTGTGAAAAGAGCTATCTGAGGAAGTCTGTCGAACAATCCAGAGCAACCCATGGAGCGTGGTCAGTTCATCAATTGTGGAGGAGTTAGTTCCTACAAGAACCATTGGACTTACTTCAGCATTACCGACCCAACGTTCCCACCAGACTCACGCAATGCTCCGAAGACATCGGATTGAATAGAGTAAACCCTAAATAAATGAAAAACAGCCATTCTCCAAACCAGAGACGGCGGAAGATCTAGCACGAGGTAAAGTTGTCTCATACGAAAATGGATGCCTCAGGAGATCTACACAAGGCCTATGCTGAGAAAAACCTTTCATTTGACTGAGACGAACAATCGCAAACAAAACAAATGAAAAATGAGATAAACGCGAAATACGGAACTTTGATTGTCTCCCATTAACATCAACTTACTTTGTAAATGAGTGTTTCTCGCCACAAACATTCAATTTGGTGTTCAAGTAGAAAATAAAGCTGAAGGCATTGGGGGAATAAGCCTGGCTGATGAGTCCCAGGAGGATCGAAACCAGTGGTGGACTGTCCAGAGTTCCTATGACCTTATGATTAGTGTCAATGAAGCAAAGATGTAGCACCTTTATTAATGGGTTTATTGATCAGCGGATGATATTGCCGAACAGAATGCGTTCGTCCACGGCCTGGTCGTAAGTTGTAACGGGGCGATTCGCACACAACCTCCCGATGCGCCTAGCTTTACAGAACAACGCTCGATTTTTTTTTGGGTCACTGAACCGCAGTGCATACAGGCGGTGCATCTTCAAAGGAGTTCTTCGTCGTTTGAAAACTGTTGTACACAAATTCCTCAAACGATAGCAACCTTAATCTAAAACAAGCTAAAACAGTCCAACAAAAACTACGGAATTTTGGCAACAGACGCCTGTTGGTCAAGGAAGCCAAGCTGTAATTTGCGGCATTCTAAAAGGCCCCCAAGCCTGTTCAAAGATGACTACTTAGTTGCAAGACAACCGCAATCGAATCGACTCACATTCCAAAAAGCAATCCACCCATATGAGCAGCATGATCAATGGGACTGCGTGCGGACAAAAAAATGGATCCCATCAATTCCAGGAAGAACAAACACCATACCGCACTCTGTGCTTGGAAAGAGTGTGGAAACACCTCCACGACGAACGGAACACACAAGTGAGCATTTGGCTGCAGCAGACAGAACGCACCGAGAACAGCACAAACCCCCCCACTGGATCCAAGGGAGGGTACGACCGAACGTCGTATAGACTTGTTGATAATACTTAGGAAACTGGCGAAGATACCTAAAAGGATACAAAGAGTTTTGGAATTAGCAGAAACAGGAACAGAAATACTAGACAAGGTCAACAATTAGGTCAGTTCTACTGGGAAAAGTTACCAATCACTAGCTCGAATTAGGGTGCACACAACCTTTCCTACCCAAATGGCTTAATCAGGTCCCGTTAAAGATCTATTCAGGTACTCAAACTGCGCCCACTAGAGTTTACTGGGAAGAACTCACTGGCATACACTATTAGCAAAACCAATACAACTAAGTTGTCAGCCACTGGTATGCAGGCAGAGTTAGTTTCCACGTTCGTGCAGAGTTTTGGACCGATATTTGGCCGTGGGCACTGTACAGTCTTTTTACTGTATCAGAAAAAGTGTATTTATGAGTAATGGTACCTAGGACGCACAAAAAACGGGTCTGACTTGTCTCAATCGACGATTCCAACCCTCGTTAATGCCTATCGTGCTACCTAGCGGCACTTCTATTTAAGCTCGTATTTTGGTAGGGGTATAATATATGACAAACCGCCACCGAAAGTAGCCATGAAGAAACGCCGGAATGGAAAAAAAGGCTGATTCGGGTGATTTTTCGTCAAGGCGTATCGTATCACGGTCTCATACTTCAATTCAACGGATGGGAAACGTCGGGAGTGATCGAACGAATGCACAGACACCACAATCCCATCTTTCAACGGGCAGCAATATCCATTGACAAACACGGCCCATACGGAAGACGGGGCCTAACGGGCAAAAACGGGATACAATGGACGAGTCAGTAGTGACTGCTACTTTATTTTACAGTATGGTGTTACGATATGATCAGTTGAGGGGCACGTCCAAAGAGACCGCAGTGACTTGGGTTGGGACGCCGAACTGTGGTATAGGGACTAGCCTTGTCAGGAAGATCAGATTCCTGAAAATAATCCCAGAATGCCCGAAACCTACTGATACCCTCAGACTCCACCAAAATCGCAGTAGGGAAGCCAGCAAGCATCCAGGTCAGTCAATCAATTCAGCAACGGCCGACGATGATGAGCGTTCACCCAACGCCGATCAGACAGCCTGGATCACGGTCAAAAGCGCACCTTAAACACCGCGATGTTCCTTGTAACATTTGCACTAGCTTATTCGCAATAAAGCAGCTGTGTTCCTTGTTGGCCAGTCTTTATCCGACAATAAGGCACTGCAGCGGGCACAGCAGTTAGTTACAACACTTTGGTATGGCCGAAAAATATCAATTCAAAATTGATCCAAAAACTGCTCTCAACTCTATAGATTGTCAGAAACGTTGGTAGTGTTTGGCAATCAAAGGTCTTCCTTTTAAATTTATGTCTCTGACTACGACACTGTATGCGAACTCCTGTGGGCGCATGCGGCTATATAACAATTCCAGTGGTGTAAGACAAGGCTGACCCCTCTCAATATTCCTCATAAACTTTCTTACTGACGTGCGGCTCGAAGCTTCCGTATCTGCCTTTGAAACGCCGGGGATAGAAATGTTCCTGGGGCCTTCGCTCATATACACTCATCATCATCATCATCAGCTGTAAGAACCGCGTACTTGCCATACAGTGAATATAGCTGCCACAGTTTCGTCCATCGATGATTTGGGGAGGTGGGTTGGGAGAGAGCTGCGCATATGAACAGGTAGCTGATATAGTTGATGCGAAAATAAATGGTTGTCAGTGGACTTTTAATAGGGGAGATTGGGACGGGATCTAGGAATGGAAGGTAACCGCTTGGATGCACGGGCGCCATTGAGGGCGCGACTGGGCCATGTTTGACAATGTCTCTATCCATTGATGTGGCCCGTCTCGGGTCCCCATCCAGGGAGACGGCAATGACCAGCGCAGCCGAGTTTGCTGGTAATAGCTTTCATTCTTCTCTGCCAAATGATTATTTGACCTCCCCTGGCTCGTTTCCACCCTTCACATGGTTGTGCGAAAAAAGCCCTTCGAGGAAGTCGGTCAGCTGGCATACGGAGTACGTGGCCAACCCAGCGCAACCTATGGAGTGTGATTAGTTCATCTATCGTGAGCGAGTTATTTCTTCCAAAAAACATCCGACGTAATTCAGCATTACTGATCCGGTGTTCCTAACAGACTCGATCAATGCTCCGAAGATATCGATGGTAAAACACTGAAAGTCTTTTGACACCCTCACGGCACAGCGGCCAGGTTTCTGACCCATATAATAATGTGCAGCGCACCGCAACATTGTAAACTCGGCCCTTGACGGACAAGCTGATGTCACGTCTACTCCACAGGTGATGCAGGTTCACGAAATCTGCTCTTGGCCTTCCCAATCCGGATGGATTTTTCATCTTTGTCTAGAGCACCGAGAATGATACAGATGCCCAAGTAGACCAAGTTGTCTACTTTCTCAATCGGCTTATCCCCAAGCATGAGGTTAGGTTTCGAGCCACAGACACCGAATATGCGGGCGATATTGTTCTTCTTGGTTCAAGTTCCCCAAAGATGTAAGTTGTCTTAATTTAGCTAAATAATTCTGACGCATGGTTTGGCATGTGTTTCATGCCTGCAGTGTAAACTGCTGTGTCAAGATTAGATGGGATCAAACCAACACCAGATGCTTGCAGACCAGTCAATCGACGTGGTAGGTAAATTTAACTTGAGCAGTTGTTTAGGTTCCGAGGGCTGGTTGGAGACTAGAAAAACTCCCTAATCAGGAGGACCAAGGCAGCTCCTGTCAACCTTCGGCAACTATGGCGGCGGCGGGTGTGTCAAGGATAGAGCATATACTGTGACGGTGCGGTCCTGCTTTATAGGTCAGAACTTGGCCTATACGCGGAGAGGACGTGCGGAAAATATCGGCGGTTGCTCATGGATGTCTCCGAACCATTTGGTTGGGCATGGTTGGTATACCAGATTACCGATGCTGAGGTCCACCAAATGGTTTGTGTGGTACGAAGAGATAAACATTGCATCAGAAAATTCGATTTGAAGTACGGTTGTGTTACCCATACATCAGAAATTAAGAGAAATACATTGCACATTTCAACTGAACATTACGTCAGCAACCTACCGCCTCCGACGAAGAGGTAGATGAAATCGCCCGGACCCAGAATGTTGATCAAAGTCGGTGTGAAGCTGTGAAGCACATACATGTTGATCGCCAGGTGAAAAGGACTGTGATGCGAGAATACACTCAGGAGCATAGACAAAGCGGGAGTAGCTGGGATAGAACAAAGGTAGAAAATGACGACGAAAAATTATGAACACCAACGCAAAGAGAATATTGAGATGATTGGTGTCACCTTTGGTAACCCTGAGAAAACATGTTACCAAAGATATAATCTGGGTGATACAATGATTATTTGCGAACCTATCGCTATTTCATTACGCTGATAACCGGTCGACCAGGTGTCGAAATTGCTGACTGGTCTTAGATAAGGAGCACCATCTTGTGCTATTAATCACTTCCGATGTCCTGTGTAGCTCTGATCTCGAGTTACCATCCAGACTCAGGGGACAAACCATATACAACTTCTTTCCATTCTTATCACACGATCGTGAGATTACAGACTTTCCAAAATTTAAAAAAACTATTGAAGTTGAACATCAATCCTCTACTGGTACTGAAGTATTGACCAAAAATTATGGGCGACCTGCGGAGCATTTTACCTGGACTAAGTCGTAACCATGAGATGCATGATATTCCGTCATACTTGCAGGAATTACCGACTATCATCGGCCAAGACACCTGTTAGCTCATTGGTTTTGACGAAGCTGTAATCTCCTTGTAGTACACAAATGACGATAACCTAACCACCATCTTCGAGCAAAAGGCAAAAGGACTGAAAACTGAACAATTTTAATAGAAAAAATCCCAGTTAAAAAATACACAAAATCCGAGGCTCATAGAAGTCTTTGTTCTCTCTCGGAACCCTGCTGATATCTGACCGGTTGGTTATGAGCCTGGGCATTGCTGCAATTCCAGAACATCGCCTATTATCCCCAAGTGGCTGGCCGAACCCACAACCAGGATCTAGCTTCTGGAACGAAGGGTCACGCAGCTCTGGCAAGGTCCATTCATCTTATTCCTTTGTTTTTCTGAATTCACTTCCAGGAGGTTGACAGTTCCGCCATCGGGGGCGAGATGGCTCAGTGGTTAGAGCGCGAATTTACTGACCGGAAGGTCCGTGGTTCGAACCCGACCTTTGCCTCTCGAATTCCCCTGTCTAGACTTGGGCAACCTGGCAGTATTCCAGCCCTGGTGTTTCCTTTGGGTGGTGTGGAAGCCAGGCACCGAAAGGTTGTTACAGCCGAACGATTATCCCTTTTATTTTTATTTTATTGCCGCCATCCACCTCCTAGAGGACTGTCGCTTTTCGTCAAATTAAAATGCATACGTTTAAGTCTAAGAGATGCTTGGCTGTTGGTCTGTTCGCCGAGCTTGGCAGTTGGATTGCAGACGTTTCATCACCAATCGAGGTGACATCGCCAGTGCGGAGTTGAGTGGGTGAATTTTCCTCTTCTGCCTGTGCTTATATAGTTTCTAAACAGCATCTGGTAGCTCTGGAGTGATCAGTTGGTCCCGAAGCGGTCTTCGCGTAGTTTGATTGGCCACCTGTGAATCTGAGTTGGTCTCACTCCCTTGTATCTGGTTGGTTCGTTGGGCGTATTCATTTCGACAGTTCCGTGCCGCTATTGTAATTGGGCCGTTTCCTTCTTGATTTGTGGTCTGAATTGGTTTCCTTGATTGAATGATTCAGTGGCCTTCTGTTTTTAGTAGTTTTCTTCCTTTGAACCCATTGGTCCGTTGGTTGTCGTTAGGTTTCTTGATTTCCCATGTGGCTCAGGGTCCCGTGACTGGATAGTTCTTTTGCTCGTAGCGGCTGATAGACTGGGTCGATGTCGATGTGTTTACTGACCGATGTTTGTGTGAAGTACCACGCCTCGGCAAACTCTCGCTCCCGTTTTGTTCATGCGTGAGCAAATATTTGGACATTTTCCCAATCGAACTGATGTCCTCTGTTTTCGTGGATTGAGACAAGTGACATTGGGTCTTGTCTTCTGCTGGCAAGCTTGTGTTCGTGTATTCTGGGAGCAAGTTTTCTTCCAGTTTGGCCAACGTAGTGTTTGTCGCGGTCGTTACACTTAAGTTTGTAGACCACGTTCGTCTTCTTCATTGCATCCAACCTTCCCTTTGGTTTCGAGAGAGTTCTCAACGTGTTTGTAGGCTTGAAGGCGAAGGCAATTCCATGTTGCCGTAAATGTCGTGCAGTCATCTCCGCGACGATTCTGATATACGGCAGCGTAATCTTCCTCTGTTCTGGTTGTGTTGACAAATCAGCTTGGTGTTGGTTTCGTAAGCACCTCCACATGGAATTCTTCGGGTGGCCGTTGTTTCGGCCACCTCTGTTGTGTTGTAATGCGCCTCGATCCGCTCAAATAGGGTTTGAACACAGCTTCGTTTGTGCTAGTTCGGATGGTTGCTGTAGTAGTTCAGAATCTGGTCTGTATGCGTTTCTTTCCTATATACTTCAGTTTGCAGTTGGCCGTTTGTTGTCCTTGTGACGAGCACATCTAGGAACGCCTCTCCTCCGTTTCCATTGTGAAGTGGATGTCAGGAAACACGTTGTTCAGCAGTTCATTCGCTCGTGATAGCTCATTTTTCTCTACAATAGCAAATGTGTCTTCCAGAATTTGTGTTTGAACAATAGCATAGACACTTCTGTATCCTGTGAGATCGCGTAGTTCTTCCAATTTTCCAAGAACGGAGTGTTCGTTGAGTGATATATAGGAAACGTGAATTGTCGCATTGTAATCTGACTTGCAGTGCAACGCGACACTTTCACTTCCTTCGCTTGTACATATAATTATTGTTGGAATATTGTTTTCAAAGCTGGTATCAGGACCTCTCCAACTGGCAATACCTCCACCAACCACGAGTTCACATCACGCCAGTTGAGCGTTAAATCCGGCGGCCCCATTGACGTGGTTTTATCACCTATATTTGTCTCGATCCATAAATGCATTTATGAGTGCAATGCACTGTCGATACTTTCATGTGACGTTTTTTATTGGTGCAGTCGAATGGCCATCGCCTCTGCTGTAGCAGGCACGTTTTGTCTAATTGCCTCGGAACGATTCGATAGCACTCGATATATCACACTGAACGATTCAGCCGGATAGATCAGATGATTTCTCATGAGAATAGATAGAAGACATATGCAGCGATATGTTAACATTTATTTTACTATCTGTTACGTTTCGATCACGCAGCAAGCAACCGATAATATGAGCGGACTGTGACGATATTCCATCCCCATCTATGTTGCTTGATCCCGACTCCTAGTACGGCGGAATAGTAAGAAGACGAAAACCTTAGACACAACTTTAATGCTCCGAACAACAGGCGATGTACGGAAAAGTGCGCTGAATATATATATATATATATATATATATATATATATCCTTAGTTTGACCTTGAAAAATGTCGGAAGTTCGTTAGCACACATAAAGATACAAAGTTTTTGGGGGTATTAATATACCCAACACTATCTTCAGTCTCGAAAGCAAAGCACGCGAGTTATATAAATACAGTAGACACTATGTTGAATAATACAACAAGAAGACAAAGGCTGTGGGATGTCGACATTTCGCTTTCACCTCTTCAGCCGCAGTACGTCAATTTTATATCATGAATAGGGATAAATAACAATAAAACAGTGAGATGGAGCCAATCGTATGGTGGAGCAATCAGGTCCGGTCCGCATATCATTTGTAGAGTATGGCACTGGATATATGATCAGAAAGCTGTCTTTCACTCATGCCTGAAAGGACATCTGCTAATAAAGGTCCAAGAGGGCTACCCATCGGGCTACGCCATCGATTTGCTCACACACTTGGCCTTCAACTTCAAAGCGGATGTTTCCAGTACACAGGAGAATTAGCTCCCTTAAATATATTGGGTAGATACATGTGGGACTTTTGTGGACGGTCATACCGTCCGTTTGCACAGACTGTAACCACTTTGAGAAGCTATACAACCTATACACCCAAACCTTTCAGTGTCTCCTGAGGCGAAAACTGGTAGCAGCCTTGCATTTTTAGATATTCTTATAGCCAGACGCCCAGATGGCACTTTTAAGAGTTCAGTGTACCGCAAGCCCACATGGACCAGGTAATGTTTGCAATTTCCCCGTTTTACTTTGTTCGATTGCGCCAGACGTATTTTTACTCCTGTCTCACTTCAGGAAGAAGAGTTACTGAAATGGACGATGACTTCTAACGGCTATCCAGAGAAATACATCTACGTCTACAGCGCACTACGGCATAAGCTGGAGACTGGCTGCCCGGTAGAAATGAAAGGTTATTTTCATCAGACTGCAGTTTGAAGGAGATTACCTAAACAGCCATACGGAACAAATTACGTCCTGTAAACGGTCCTACCTACCCAGCCTCTCAAATAATCCTGCTCTCACCGACAAATCAAGTCTATCTCCGATGTGAGCCGCGTATTGTACCCAATCTCTCTGTCCCATACATTGTGTAACAATTCACATGCAGTTGCGGTGAAACATACATTAGCAGAACAGATAGGAGTTTATGCGTCTCAGAACAATTGGTTTGTTATTTTAGCCAGATAAACAATAGACCAACCGATGACCTGCACGTTGACACCCGAAAACCCGTCTCATCCATTGTCACACACTTTATCCACTGGACGTAAAGCTGGCCCCAATACAGCGCTTCAAATTCTACTGCCCAATGTCAATTCAAAATTGTTAGCTTTTAGTGAGGCCATGTTGATCACTCAATACCGACCCAGCTTGTGCGCTTGGCTTATCGCTAAAACCTTGGGGTTGTTGTTGCGCAATACGACTCGGAAGGAGTTGACCGGATCAATCCCATGACCACTATCTAATGGATGTCTGGCTATTGAAGACGCAAGATTGCAAATTGGCCGTTGACCCAACAATTTCCCCGACAGATACGGATTACATGTTTTGGAGCCTGTTCTGCCAAGCGTTCCGCTTAGTACTTATCTGTCCGGTTGATGTAAGGGTCTCCGCAGCTGTAGAAAAGCTCGTCGACTACACGAGAGACAAATAGATCAGACAACCTGGTCTCACTTTTGTGAACAGCAAATCTTCTGATGGTCGGTTGCAGTACAAACAGGTCTTGAACCTGAAGCGAGCTTGCGTCTTATGTTTATGTTAACGTGGTCGTCCTCGAATCGAAGGAAGAAGTAGGTCTTTCGTGCCGCCTGAATGAACCGGCGTTGTTTGTGTCCCAGTTGCACTGAAAATTTCAGTAAAGTGCTTAGGATAACAGTTCTTCAACATGGTTTTCTTCAAAAATCCCTAATCTTGCTCTAGTTGATCAGGGTAGCATAGTCTCCTCGCACTGTAGAATAGTCTTTACTGGCACGTGCTTATTAGCTACTGGAGTGTAACTAGAGGATAGTAAATATTGACGCCCCGCGTGTTCTTGCGGTAGACAGAACACTGAAGGGACCTGTCAAGCTCGGCGAACAGATATTTAGACACAGTTGAAAATACAGCCAATAAATAAGGGCCACATATCGAGGCCACACGGCGAATATAAACACCGTTCTAAAAACTAAGTGGGGCAGTATAGAGGGAAGGACACGCTACGCTGAATGAACGCTTTTGACGTAATAAACCCTTATGCTAAAGAGAACAAGTGGTAGAAAGAACGCACAACAAATAAGCCACGTCCACGCGTCAACGAAAACCGTTAAACGGTTGAGAAATTTGTAACGCCATCATGAAACTTACGACCATAAGGGCTATTAACAAAATAGCGCAAGAACATCGATTGAAGTGGACTGCGATGACCAACAAAGACAACGAGGTTGCAAGCAACGATAGCTAGGATAGAGAACAAAAGGTTTAATGACACATTAAATACAACATACCCCAGAACACATCCTTTGCTTGGAAGGGTCTGCCTAACAAGGATTCTAGTTTTTTTCGAACCTAGTAATCTGAGTTAATCACATAGTGCAACCAAACGAACGCACCTGCATCGGGAAGCGCAAACGATCACCAGATACGTCGTGCCCATGTTTTAGCCTCCACGACTGCACTCGCCAGTGTTCGAAACTCCAGACCGTCGAACCGAATAGTAATGCGCTTACCGAAACGAAGGTGAACAAACCACATCGTGCTATGACTTTCCCTGAGACAGGAAGAGCTCCTTGGACGTTCGCAAACCGCTGTAGCGCTCGATGCTTGCTTCGTGCCCAGCTGGTATTGCCGGAGTAGAAGTGACAGAGATCTGAGAGGAACAAAAGTGTTGCATTAAAAATGGGTGAACTTGCCACCTGGTTGATTAGTTGTATTAATTAACCCATATAATATATATACATATACAATATTAATGGTGTTGGCAAACGCAGTAAGGATTATCTCCAGGTGCATAGTACGGTTAGGCCAAGCGGTTGGTTCCAGGTTAGAGCTTGGGCCCCTTGCCACGACCGATTCCCGAGCATAAAGTTACATTTTCTGGCGTATACCATTAGCATTGCAGTTTGATGTAACCATGCTGCTTCATGTGAATAAACGCGGAAGGTATAAACAAAGGACAAGAAACAAAAGCTGCCACCAAATTTATCATGATCGTCATATCCCGCAGGTACCAACGTCATTACGAGAATACTGGTACTCAGCTGTCACGGGACCATCGCACTTGAATAAAGCTCTACAATAAAAGCGGAGCAAAACGGAGGAAAAGAGATAAGGTTAGCCAACCAGACACCAGAGGTTTATACATCCCCGAACACTCACCTAATATAGACAGGAAATGATACCACGGGAACCACAGAGGTCTGCGGGGGGCTAGATCTTTCAGCATCTCTAGCCAAATTAAGTGAGGATTTCGAAGATCACATCCTGGGAAGCGCATCACACCGGCAGCACCGAGATGTTTCGCAATCTAGTTCGTTCCCTTCTGGCTAGGCCATTCACTTAACACGGCATGAGGATTGTCATAAGAGACTCAAATTAGCAAACGCGACTTGAGCTTTGCAGATTCGTGCATTTACCTCATCTGTCATCATCATCATCATCAAAGACAGCAACATACTGTTATACCACAGTCGGAACCAATACAACTTCCAAGATATGTAAAACGCTCCCCAACTTCGAGCGCCTTTCCCTGGACTGTAAGTGGCGCCTTCAGTGACTGCATATCGAGGAGCATGACCTCACACTTTCTGGGTGCAATGCGCATGCCAGTGAACGGAATGACTTTGGTGGGTTTAACAAAAAAAATAGCCTGCGTCTTCTCTCCGAAAATGAGAACGATGTCGTCTGCATATTCTAGATCGACAAGGTTTTCGTCAGCAGTTATTTGAACACCAGGGTTTTTGAAGGCCTTCCAGCGTCCGTCTCAGTATCTCGTGGATCACAAAATCAAATAGGAATGGAGAAAATGGGAAGCCTTGACGGACACCACTTTGTGTATGGAAGCTTTTGGAGAGCTCTCTGTGTACTCTCACAAGCCCGGAAGTCTGAGAATCCAAAGAGCTCACTATCTCCACGAACTTCCGGGGCATTCCTTGCTAGGCAAGCGTGTCAAGTAGTACATACCGGTCAATCGAGTCGAATGAGCACTGAAAATCCAAGAATACTAAAATTGTGGGTCGTTTGTACGTATGACGTTGTTCTAGCACCTGACGGACTGTGAAGATTTGGTCAACGCAACCCCTACCAGGCCGGAATCCCGCTTGCTACTCTCGAGTCAGTGTTTCACGAGCCACCATAAGGCGACGAAGCAAAAGTGGCACCAACAGTCTCGTTACAACCTGGGTCAAGCTGATCCCCCTGTAGTTACCACGCTCACTACGAGCCCCTTTTTTGAAAATGGGCACTATCATCGACTCTCTTCAGTTATCTGGGACCGTCCCCTTTTCCCCAATGCACGCGAACAGATCAGGCAAGCGCTGACTGAAGACACCACCCCAATCTTTGGACAATGTTGGTAGGAGGTTCTCCGGACCAGGAGCTCAGTGGCGATTGAGAGAACATATGCAGTCATAAACCTCCGATGCCATAGCGGGTGCCGCGTTCACCGTCCAGGGTTCCACGTCAGCTGTAGGCTCCAGATGCCTGGCAGCGGATGGCCACCAGAATTGTTGTTCGAAGTATTCGTCCCACCGATCGAGGCGCTCTTTTTCATTCAAGATAGTCACTCCAATCTGATCCCTGATGGTTTCGCTCACAGGTGGTTTCCGGAGGCCAGTCGCACGCATCATCTGAAATGATCTTCGTGCACTCCTGACTTTATGGGCCTCTTCCATTTCCTTAGCCTTCCGTGTCCACCAGACTTCACGGTCGGCTCGCACGCTCACTTTCACTTAACATCTGACAGTTCGTTGGGCCAAATTATTTTCGGGACCGGCGAGGACATATCTCCGAGATTCAAGCAGTGTCTCTGTACGGTCTGATATCCACTGCTGCGTGGACCTGGTGGTGACGTAACAGGCAAAACTCCCAGCACTGTGCAAGGAGGTGGTGGTCTCGTTCCAGCACGAATTCACACCCGACGGCAAAGCATTTAGGAGAGACTCTAGAAGACGATTCCGATAGATTCGTCTAACATCCGGATCTGCCAGTCTTCCAGTTGAAAAGCGACTTATCTGCACCCTACGCCGCCCTGGAAAACGAAGGGAGAAGCGAATCCGAACGAGCACGTGGTCATGGTCCACATGTGTTCCATAACAGGCGGCCACACGACTTTGATTATTTCGGAAGTTAGTGCTGCATAAAAACAGCCTTCAGTCGGCCCATAACTGAAGCAAGCGTTCACCATTGTCCGTACGTACCGAGTCCAGTCTATGTCAACCACCTAATAAAGCCTTAGATGCACTAAGCCCGCCCACATGTGCATCCAGATCTCCGGCAACTACCACGGTACTTGAGCTTCCAGTTCACCACAGCAGGGCGTTCAGTGAGTCATAAAACTTGTCTTTGATCGTGTCGGTTGGGGTACAGACGAACACGACAAACAGACAACGATCAAATTCCCGCTTGTGAGACTCCTTCACGGACGTTGCCAGACGAACCGCACAGAGGCAACTATCTACGGGTATCCATTCAAACAAGGATTATTCCGCCCGGTGACTTAGGACGATACCACCCCCTGCACATCCTGCTTCAGCGGCTTCTGGGTCGCCAGAGGTGCGCAGCCGGAAGTGAGTGGACAGTGATGGGTCATTTAGCTGAACCACTGTACTTGCATCTTGAATTCTTGTATCTGACACACAGCACACATCAATGTCAAGCGGGTCCAGTGTGAGAGCAAGAGCAGCTTATTGTCCTGCTTGCTTTAGGGAGCAAACGTTGAAAGCAGCCAGCTAGGACAATGAGTCAGTGGTAGAATGTACGATTTTGTTCGACAGCTCTTCCGCTAGCCTCTGAGCCGAAACAGCGCCCGATAGAATTTTCTTAAGGGACACATCGAGAAGCCAATGATTTGTCTGACCCACTTGGCTTCAGGGGACTGGCCTGCCCCGAGGGCGCATGGAGTAAGGCATAAGTGTCTGACTTCTAAGGTGTCTGCGCACAGCAGATACCTTCTCAGCAGTGCGACTCTTTTGTTTTAAACGTATTCCGATCGTATTGAGAAACCCGCTAGGGGTCACGGTGAACCCTTAGCGATCGGCATGTGTGGGTTTTATGGGCGAGCTTATCTAACTCGCCCTTCTGAGGAGGAAGACAGCATCGCTGCCCCCATAAATATGGACATGTTGGACGCCTGAAGGAAACGCCTGCTTTCACAATTCCTATCGCACAGGAGAGTACGACTTTACCTGCAGAGAGCATTGCACGGACTCATTGTTTTTCGTCGGGCTGCTCACCGGTGCCTCCTGGTATGTTTGAACCTTTGGGAACTGAGTTCCAACCAGTATGACCAGCAGAATCACTGCAGCACTGGAACCCGACCACAACAATGTAATAGTTTTGGGTAGGGGAATGCAACCTGTCCGCAAATGGAAGCACAAGTACCCGCGGAAAATTGGATTACAGGGGAACAGAGACCGGAAAGCCCGTCAAGAAGACACTGGACCTAACAACGGTGCGACGGTTCGTTTGTCTCCGTGACCCATTGAGTTATACTTGGGAGGAGGTGCGCGCGACACTCGCAGTCTCTCATTCCAGGTTGGTCAATGGTTAGAGATCTGACCAAAATAGTCTCCCGGTTCTCCAGGTTGGGGATTGGAACATGTCTGGCAACTTGTTCTATAAAAGTGGTGATGCACCTACATTTCCCGCCAAACACCGCTGCCTTTCGGTCAGGCTTTTGAGGCAAAGGCCTTGGTTGCGGGACCTAATCGTCACCCTGTCTAGGGGTGGGCGCCCTGACTGTATCCCAGCCCACACGCAACCATGAATTGCACACCAACAGATAATCTCATGCCACATCGGCCGTCGTGTAGTACCATCAGCCGGGTCACCTTACGTGCTGCATACAGCAGAGCGGGTAAGTGAAAACAGACTAATGTTGATGCCTCTCTTTCAAATACTTTTTCTCCCTCCCCCCACCCTATTAACAACTCTTTTCTTGTAGATCCACCAATTAGGACTAGTGACTTCGTTCGTCCTGCATCGGTTTCGCAAGCAACGTCCGGCACTGACGTCCTATGGAAGCTCGAAATCAATCTTCAAGCCTCGGCGCCCAGTCTATCTGGCTGCTTTCAACGTTTGCTCCCTAAAGCAAGCAGGACAATAAGCTGCTCTTGCTCTCACACTGGACCCGCTTGACATTGATGTGTGCTGTGTGTCAGATACAAGAATTCAAGATGCAAGTACAGTGGTTCAGCTAAATGACCCATCACTGTCCACTCACTTCCGGCTGCGCACCTCTGGCGACCCAGAAGCCGCTGAAGCAGGATGTGCAGGGGGTGGTATCGTCCTAAGTCACCGGGCGGAATAATCCTTGTTTGACTGGATACCCGTGTAAGGAGGAAAGCCCTTGGCTGCGGAGTTGTTTATTAGAAAAACTCCAACTAAACAGTTACAGACTATTGGGCAGGAAGGTCAAACTCTCGTTTGCACGTTGTTTTTTTAAATGAATATCCGTCTTCCTCTTGAACGCGTCTTCTTGAACTCTCCTGGATATTCATCGACTATCACGCAATTGCAAACGAAAACAGCAAAGCAGTTCCACAAATTCCGCAATAAATCCCACCTTCCATTAGATCAAGGCGGAGTTACGAGAACACATACTACTCACATGCGTCATCAGTAGTACACACCGTTACACACCTTCACCCTTTAAAGTTCACTTGCATGCCACCGATTTCCATATACCTCCGTTAGGTCGGCTCCGGCAGCTGGTGTGTTCGGCAGCTCTTCTGGTGCATCATGCCACTTCCGAAGCTGAGTTCCATTTATTCTTTTCGATCCCCGACCGTCTTGAAGTGTATAGACGTTCCCCCGGCGGTCGGTAACGACAAATGGACCTTGCCATCGACTGCCCAGCTTCCGCGACCCCAGTCCACTCCTTCCAGGATTCTGATGATCCTTCCACTTGACCTTCGCGCCTATGGGGAATGGT
>SJOL01007141.1:2005089-2070246 GCA_004794785.1 Opisthorchis felineus
AGGTTCGTGGTTCGAACCCGACCTCTGCCTCTCGACTTCCCCTGTCTAGGCTTGGGCAACCTGGCAGTATCCCAGCCCTCGTGCTTCCTTCTGGTAGCATGGCAGTTAGGCACCGAAAGGGTGCTACAGCTGAACGATTTTTTTTATTTTTTTTTATGGGGCTATAGCGTTATGTTCCTGAATGTCAGGTGACGTGTTTATCGGACTTTAGTACGGGCTGCTTTGTTGAACGGCCGTAAGCCTTGGCCTGTTCGATTAGCTGAACTGAGACATCTTTAGTTTGGTGTTCGGTGGGCGATTCGGAGTGGTGGAAGCAGATTGGTGGCCGATGACCCAGAAGAGGGGTATGGAAGAATTACGAAAATCTGGGTGCTGTCGGTGCGGTCCTGCTTCCAGGATGGCGACCGCGTGGTCTCGCCGTGTCTGGTTGGTGACGCTGCAAAACGCGGCTGCTAATCGATGAAAATGGAGTCCTTCGTATCAATTTCTAACCAGATTGCCTGAATTAGTGTCCAGAGGTGTACGCACCTCAGAATGGTTGTTGTGGGCTAGCACTAATTCCTTTCCCCGTCCACTTTTACTCTTTTCTTCAAAATGTAGCTTTCAGATAAATCATGTTTGTACGGCAGTGGAGCATGAGTGTCGAACACTTATGTCATACTGTCGATGATGGTGATTGGAAAGCGGTTGGTTCTGCCTTGCCAGTGGCGTGGCCAAGCAACTTACGAAACAGTTTACATGTCTGAGGAATGTATGTCGGCCGGCGAATTAAAGAGTAACCCAATGCGCCAGTAGGCTCACGACATCCTGAAGATTTCACCAGGTTGCTTCTGAACACACAGTGGCGGCTCTGATCCATTTAATGCAGCGGTCTCGACGAAACTAGCAATACATCAAGTTCGATACCCACTCTCTGTTCAGTCACAGACCGGAGGATGCGCGGCAACTGCGGTCCTAATTTCTAAGTCCTCAATAACACTGATTACCTTTACCCCTTACCTCGCGACCATGAAAGACATCCGTGGTCACCAGTTGAATATTGCACACCAGCCCAGTCACCTACATTGCAGACGCTGTTTCGTTCTCAGCATATCACTCTTCTCTTGGACGTACTGCTAGCGCCAACAGCGGAGGCGTTTGAAAGTCTGAACCCCTATCTGCGGGATCTCCACCACCACATCGTCTAACCCCCACAAATCACGCGCCCCAGACCTGCTAGACACAGGGGGACTGCGAGAAGCCCGAGCAGAAAAAACCTTCAATCACCCAGTGGACACAGCGAAGCTTGAAGTGGTTGTAATGTTGGGCATGATCTTTGGTGGATAATTCAGTGCAACTATCAGGTCAACAAGGACATGGGGATAGGCCAGAAAGAATCCCACTAGGCGGCTAGTCGTTGAGCCTGGCCAAGTAACATGGACGATTGTGAACGCGCCCACGAACAAGTTAGTAGGCCCTAAGGTCGTGAACGTTTCGCTGTTGCTCTAGGGCGAGTTTTCAGAGGCTTACGAGCGGTACAAATTTGTAAAACATTAGCCAGTCAGGCGTCTCGTAATCGCCACCTAGCATTATGCGCCGACGAAAAAATAGTCTAGGACACAGCCTGGTAACATCTCACTTACTTTTAAGACGTTTAGGTAACCCGCCATTACGTGAAAAACAGGCTAACAACATCAGCAGGTCCAAGTAATACAGGCGAACACAAGAGAGGACTCAAGTGGAATCGCAACGACAGGCGCAACGGACTCCTGACAGCTGATTGGTCCATACATTTCACGGGTCCCACGGTTTTACCTGCAGATCCACCAGATCAGTGGCTATTAGGCCGTGCATTTTCGGCATCGGGAATGTTTGGACCATTGACTAGTTTTTGGATTAGTACTCGGTTACGACAGTGGTCGGACGCTGCTGATTAGAATCTGGATCAGGAGCAGAAGGGGTCCTGGACATCCTCGAAGACCTACAAGATTATACCGGTTTCGTATCTAATTTGCTAATGGGCCACCGGGTTGTTACAGGTAAAAACTAGTAGATAAGAATGTTCTTATTCTCTTCGTTTTCCTCATATTTTTTTTCTTTTTCGTCTTTCGTTTTTTATTCATGCCTTTTCTGGTTTACTCCTATTTTTCCCTCTTTCTTTTATTCCATCCCTCTCATTTCATATTTGCATCATTCGCCTAACCAGGGAAAGTCCACCGCACATCGTATTATGCTTCTTCATAGTTTGCAACATTGCCAATAGCGTCCCGCGCTGCTGGCACAATAACTGCTGCACCCCTCGAGAACCACGGGGCAGACAAGGCTCACCAAGGAGTAATCACTCACCATAGCTGTGTCTGGAAACACGTACCCGAAAATTCACCTGGCTTAAGTTCAGAAGCCGATGGATTTTAAGCACCGGCATCGTCAAGCAGTAGCCTCGTTGCCCTCTGTATGAAAAAACTTCTTAAGGTTCTGTCCGCGCATCTCCTAATGATAATCCATGTGTGTCTGTCCAATTCTGACTGCCTCTGCGGGAGGCCGGACGCCCGCCTATCAGACCCCGTTTTATTATCCTCTTGTCAAAACAGGTGTTGTCCAGCGACCTAAGCTATCTTTCTCCAGTGATTTTCTAACTTGCCGGGCATCGATATCTCCAGGCAAGTCATGACTTCCAGGACGGGAGATCAGGCCCGTACGTGTTACTGAAGATGAGGACACAAAAACCTTGAAGAGTGTCAGGAATACCTTCAGCCCTCCAGCTTGCGCGGACCTGATTATTTGATAGTGACCTGCCCACATCATGCTTTCTCAGCCCCGGAGTCACTGTAAACAGTAGGGCCTGCCCCGTCAAGAGTGTGGACTCCAGAAGTATTCTCGAGAGACTCTAGGAGGGCAGCTGTCTGTTGGTCTGGAAAACAGTATCTGAGATCACCTATTTGAAGCACCCATAATATCGAGGAATCCACGCTGGAAACCAGACCAAATAGATTTTCCAGAGTTTTATAAAGATTGGTCTTCTCTAAAGTATAAGACAGCGTACACATCACGCCAACCAGTCGGCAGCTTGACAGCATGGCTCAATTTCTACTCCGGTACGTGGCAGCCAGAATTTCCGTTCTCAAGTGTTCGAAAATCACCCTTCGAAGACCGAGTGACTTCGCTGAAGGTGGAGAAGAAGAGCTGAGATTTGGGCCGATATCCTGAGAGAAGCCGGATGTGGATTTTCGGACTTCGCAGTTTGTATGGATCTCGGCCTAGTAATATATGATACACGTGCGTCACGCCAACCCTAATGTTGAGCACAGAGTCAGTGCCGAAAGCACAAGAACTTTCGATGTGGCATGGATAGACTTGTCTGTATCTTGGCGCTGCACCATGGTCTGCGCGGTCTGGAAAAGGCACTCGTTTTTGGAACATATGTTGAAGCATACATCCCGCCATCACAATAAATTTATGGTGCATCAAATTCACTCCAAGTTGGCACTGTCAACGGAGCTGCACGAACTCCCCAAAAAGGTCAGTTGTCACCGATTTTCGTAAGTTATGATAACAGAACCGCGGTGCAGGACCACAGTGTGCTGTATTTCGGCCGAATAATGATATTAGTGATCAACTCACCGTTAACTTTTCTCTGGGGCCTTTTTTGCGTTTAGGCTGTCTCTTTGTGCTGTTTCTTTAGTTGCGTCAGCCTTCAGGCCTGCGCATCTAGTGTTAGGCTTCAATTCCGTCTCCGTAGCCTCACCTCGACTCGTACGTCTCCTCCTACTTTTCAGTTTTGGTTCACGAACTGCTGATTGCTGTTGTCCTGAAAACGAATACATTCCTACCAGAGGTTTTGGGCAGTTTATTGATAGGTGCGATCAATGAAATACGTTTGCACGGGGAGCTTATTGAAGCATTTTTGTAAGTCGGAACAGTAGCCCATTTCATCCTGGGCGAGTTTCGTTGAGTTGGCATAATCTGATCAGGAAATGGGGTTTTGTTAGCCGGACGTGCCAGTCTTATTCGTGCTTAAAGGCCAGTGCTCTGAGGCAGTACCCCTCAAGCTGGTAGTACAACCCACTCCCTTATGGTTCCGACTGGTGGGGATTTCTCTCGACAGACCGAAAGTTTTTGTTCTGGGGTTAGATTGCGGTCCCTCAAGTTAGACTTGGGTCGTGGAGCGAAGACAGTTCTTCACGCATGAAGCAGATTCCATGAATTTTCGAGCAAGCATCACGCCAAATTTTAGTCTGCACTATCCAAGTCCTCGAGGGTTTATCAGATCTGACAACTGCTGCTAAGGCAAGAGTGTATTTTTTATAATTTCTACGGCTTCCTAATGCGCTGGGAAGGCTATCAAATGCTCCTTTTTGAAAAAGGAACGGTTCTTGTAAAAAGTACCTGAAATTTGGCCCCATAAGGCAGTTTTGCATCCAATAGAAGCAATTCGGTCCAAATATTCGTGGGCTGCTTTCCGTAAACCTTGGGCCTGTGGACGCCGTTATCGTCATTTTTACGATGCTGGTTAATGGGTCTGGTATACCTAATGTATACATCGAAGGGCCACCTTCCTGTTAGTTTAGCCGGTCAGTAGACTAGCCTGACCGTATGCCCTGCTAGTGTTGATCCGAATCTGTATAAGTTTACACTTGTTAGTGCTAACAGCTCCTTGGGGTTTTTTTGTTCTAAAATTTGTCGAGGCCAGTTTGCAAGATCGCAGCATCTATTGCGTGCGGGATAGCAGGCCGTATCCCTTGTCGCCCCGGAATTTTAACTCCAGATGTGTGACATGCCATGCAATCCTATTAACGTTACACCACCGCCGCACAGTCGACGGGCCCGGAATGTCACGTCCTTTACAGGAGCACGTGTTCACTCTTGGACAACATGATTAGTTTGCTAAGCGGGATCCGTAAAATTTCAGTGTTTTGAGGCCGATCCTTGGAGGCACACCTCAAATTTCTTTGAAACCGTAGTTTGAACGAAGGAATCTTTAACACAAAGTTTCAGTATTTGGTGGTATGTATTCGAACCCGAAAAATCTCCCCGTGCAGTGGCAGTTTCGTTGGAAGTTGTTCGAACGTACTCGAGTCCACTATGGGCGCGAAATTCATGTTTTGAAGGCTGTCCAAGGCTTCGCATGATTCCTCCATGAGGACGGTGGAAAATTATGTGGAAAAACTGATTTCTTCACGTGTTTTCTTCTGTATTTGGATTTGGAAATAATGTCAAGACTACGTGAACAACAATTAAGCCCTCTTTGTCCGCACAAACGAAAAATGGAGCAGAAATTCGCGACCCGTACAGGAAAAATTTTCTATCGTTAGGGCAGACACGCCGCCAAAGAAAGCTAAGGAATTCGTCGTAGCTAGTAAGTTTTTAGTTTATTTTATGATGGTCAGCATCCGCCTTATCGGGCGCAGGCAAGGTTTTATCTTCACCTATATACTGACCTCTTGATAGTGCCATATGAAGAATTAGTGGGTTTATGAGCAGAACAACCAAACAGTACAATAGGATGAACAGTGCTTTGAAGTTCTGGCGTAAACCTGACGGTTTGGAATGGTCTTGTGGGCGAATGTGACGCTCGGTCAGGGGATGTCAGGGATACGGTCAACTACGGACAAGACATCAGACTGGGTGTGACAGTCGCGGTGCAGTCATCGCGACGTCGTGCTTGAGTTCATGGACAGCCCTGTACACGAACATCTTAGGTGAGCCAGTTTGGGTTGTCATTTTGAATACGAACACACTCTTCACCTGGTTCCAGCCGCCTCCAGGATGCTTTCATTCGAATCTGCTGAACCTTTCGTTCGGATTTAACCATTCGGTGGACTTCAGTCTGTGTTCTCCACGAAGACGATAATTTTTGTACAGTTCACGATCCGGCTTGTGTATCGTCACCAACTCACTTCTCCAAGGAATTTTTACACTGGACTCCACTACAGCAGCGACACCACTGAGTTTCTACAGTTTCACTGCACACCATGATTCTGATTCCTGCTACCATTTATCCGCATTGCTAATCACTTCAATTCATAATCCCCACTTACGCTTTTTGTGACTCTGGCCATAAGCCCAAAAGTTCAGGGCCACGAGGCCTCAGCGGTGGCTTTAGGTTTTAGTTCAAACCGACCGGCTGGATTACGCCAACTCTGCTGTTTCTCCAGATCCGTTTTTCTGGTTCCTCATTTTCCGCAATTTGCAGTTTTCTCGTCATGTGTCAGGCAGGAGGCCTCTTGTTTTGCCCTCCCTCGTTTTGTTTTGCCCGGCACCTTCAAATTCTAACGCCCACAGTGGATAATGCTCACTGTTTATGACACTGTCACTAAATTGTGCGCAACTGAGATAGCTCGGAACGTGCAGGGACAAGAAATTAGAGAAAAACTTGAGATGTCTGGTGGTGTTGCGTGTTTGTACAATGAGATAACCTCAGAACGGCGCAGTTACAGCAAGAGAAAAGCGTGGATGCTTTGGAAAACGCGTTGCATTTGAGATATCATACCATGTGTATCTAGTGAGTTTCTGTTAGCATTTTCTCTCCGTTATCAACGCCTTTTTGGATTCATAGGGGAATTGCAGGGGATATATGCTACAACCACGGCAAGCTCAGGACAGTAGCACAGCTTTCGAAAAAAGTTGCTCCGTTTAATTTTCTCTTTCTTCCGTTGCTTAAGGCGGAGAATGAGGTTCAGCTTAGGTAGCAATGTCTCTGGGGAGAGGGCACGCAGTTCAAATGAGAGTTGTCAACCGTTCGGTCTTTCACATCGTCAGGGAGAGGAGGTGCGTATGATACGGACATGGCACGGAAAGATTTGGTGGATGCCTAAGGCTAGCACACCCGGTCAGGTCCTAGAAATACGCCATAAGCAAAACCGACCCAGTCCTTGACTTTCAAAGCGCATTCATCGACCGGTCTCTTCTACTTGACAAGTTCGCCCAGCAAAAAATGCCCCCGAATTTTGTGAACCTAGGTTCTTCGTATTCCCAGACTACCGGACGTGCGAGTGTATACGGGGAGCTCTCCAAAAGCTTCCGTGCACAAAGCAATATCCGTCAGGGAGGCACACTCTCTCCATTCGTATTTAATTTCGTGATCGATGAAATTATGGGACGAACGCTGTAAAGTCTTTGAAATACCGGTGTTCAAATAGGCTGTGACGAAAACCTTGTCGATCTGGAATATGCAGACGACATTGTTCTCGTCTTCATGTGGGAGGAGAAGGAGCAGGTGTTTTTGGATGAACTGACCAAAGTCATCCTATCCTTCGGTATGGACTCTGCACCCACAAAGTGTAATGTCATGTTCCTGAACATGCAGTCACTGGACACGCCACTTACAATCCAGGGAGAGGCACTGGAATTTGTGGGGCGTTTTACGTATCTGGGAAGTTGTATTAGTTCTCATTGTAGTGTGCCAGACGAGGTCAATGCACGAATCTGCAAGGCGCGGTTCGCGTTTGCTAATTTGAGGCACCTATGGCGTCAAAGTGGTGTACCTCTGAATCGCAAGGAACGTCTGTATCATGCTATATTGCGGACTGTATTTTTACGGCTGTAAGGCTCGACCTGATTGAGCGGCGGAACTGAGACTAGTTGCACCTGATTATACATTTTCAGAACCACCGTTGAGTGAAAGCGGCTTCCTGAAAACGAGAACTGGAATGACTACACATTACGTTTGTGCCGATGCAATCAATGCATAGAAACAATTCACCAAGGGTTGTTGTGTGTTTTTGAGGCATGGGCATGGCAGACGGACGACAAGTAAGACATGAGGGACCGCCGTTGGTCGCTGGATTAGGCGTATGAGCATGAAGGACTGCCGTTGGCCTTTGGATCAGTCTGTCGCGCATATTTCAAGCCTCATGACCAGCCGCGTGCATAGGTACGGGCCCAGCACTTACTATAAGTAGCCAAGGAGCTCGACAACGCGTACATTTATGAGTATGAAGGGTCGTTCTGGGACATTGGATTAGGTCACACTGCATAGTTCAGTTTTCATAATCAGCGTCGCACGTATAC
Source organism: Opisthorchis felineus (assembly GCA_004794785.1). NCBI lineage: Eukaryota > Metazoa > Platyhelminthes > Trematoda > Opisthorchiida > Opisthorchiidae > Opisthorchis > Opisthorchis felineus. Next base: position 2,013,079 of record SJOL01007141.1, read on the forward strand.
ATTGACCTAGCTGTTATGATAATTAGCCTGGGTGGGCGGCAACGTGTACAGTTATGTGTATGACAGGCCGACGTTGGCCGTTAGATTACATACAGCTGAGGACTCATTCATCGGCCCGCATAGATACCGATCTAGTGATCACTATGAATAGCAGAGATAAGTGACAACGCGTACAGTTATGAGCATGAAGGGCCGTCGTTGGCCATTGGATTAGTTTACGGCGCATTATTCAGGCCTCAGGCAGCGTCGCACATAGACATGGGCCTAGTAGTTACGATAAGTAGTCGAGGTGAGTGAGAGTGGCTGCTCTTATCATGGTGAACCCCAATGGATGCCCTTAGCTGTCATTATATTTGCGCTTTATGACATTCCAACTATGGAGCGTCATATTCCCAACAGGAATGATACCGTTGTGTTGGTAATTCACCTAAAGCTATCTCGAGACGCCGTATTATCCACAGGCTAGTTAATCATCCACAGAGATGGCCCCCGCACAACCACTGCACAATTCATGCAGTTGTCTAATACTGCTATGTAACGACCGTTTCGATTTCTTGAGCAACGAGCACCAAGGTTGAGAACCAAACCGGCAAAACCCCGAACGAATGGTCACACAAATGTGCTGTACTATAAAAATAAAAGTAGTTGCATGGATACAAAGTTACAAACCTCAGCGGTTTTCGACAAACGGCTAGGTACTCCAAAAAGCAAGCAAAGCCGAAATGGATCAACAGCCCACACTTGATCGAAACTGAGTTGCGAACTGATGCATTAAAACAAATTTAGCGCTGACCAAAGTTTTGATACAAAAATAGTATGACAGAAGCGGTAAAAACGATCTGCGTAGCGAGGAAAACGGAAATGCAAAGGTCTTTGTCAAACCGAGATAGAGTTCGGTTATACCAAAAACAAAAAAGTGCGTTTCATTTGAGTTGTTAACCGGGAAGGCAGTCATTCACGATGGAAGGCAGCTTTAAAGATATAAGAATTTGCAACATGCTATACTTTTTGGGAGGAGGGCTCCGCGGGACAAAATCTTGTGCCAACGTTCGCTGAACAAACTCATTTCATTTGTTAAATCTGAGGAGTTTAGAGCAAACAAACTTCACTGACCGATTTTCCTGGATGAAAGTTGCGTTGGATATTCTGTAGATTTTATTGCGTTCTTGAAGAACACCGAAGAACATCAAAATATGCTAAACTGCGATTTCATGATTTGCCTCTCGTAAACCGGTAACAAAATGCGAATCGGTGATGGTCCGTGACCTTAAACTCTCACCCACTTAAGCAATGTGTTATGAGCAACATACCACCAAAAGATGCGAACGGATGAGTTTAACTCCCCGTAAAAGTCACAACATAGAATACTTCGTAGTTTCGGCCTCTGGTTAGTGGCGTGTTTTGAGACCGCTCAGTATTCGCAAAATAAAAGTGATTTTTCAAAAGCTACGACGTTTCCATATTTGCCGCCTCACTATATAGAATGTCTATGTATAATGAATTATTCTGCAAAGTATCCTCATGGGTGATTCATTTAACTGAGTAAATCTTCAAGGGCATCCTTCACCACAGACTGTGAATACATTGCCTGATGTAGTGAGACATCGCAAACTGCGATAAAAGGTGAATCGCTTACAATGAACGTAAGTTGCTGGTAATTTTGCAGCTAAAATAATTCACTGAACTTTCTAGAAACTACGTGGCCCCTGTAAATAATTCTTGCCAGTTATATCTGCTTGAGTAGTGGAATACAGAAGTTTATGTTCAGGGACCTCGATAATAGCTATTCCGAGTTAACATCGCGGAAGCCGCATTCATTACTGCCGAATAAACAGAGCCAGGTTGGAAGAAAGTAAGGCTTGCAAATGCTGTTGATCTATGCAGCAGAAAACTCCATTTTAACTTGCAACAACTGCCAGGACGACCATGTCATCGATCTTAACGGACAGCTGAACGAAACTAGCTGGCCCACACAAGTGACATGCAAAGTGCCCTCATCCATCTCTACCGGGTAAAAAGGCCGAATCGTACGACATGAAAAGTTGAATTGTATTGGTCGTTTTGATAAACATGTCCTTCCGGGAAGCGTATGGCCTTCTTGGTGCGCGCCGTTCATAGAGCTATTAACGTGCTGAAATGAGATGTAGAAATAAGTTGGGTTGTCGAAATATCACTACGAGGCAGGCGGCTGACAAACTAAGAAAAATATTTACGCTATACGGGGAACACTCTAGCGGCGACAAATCTCGTACAGCTTTGTTTACACAACGCCATCTTCAACGGCTAATTTGCATTGCGCGATTTCTTGTGGCTTAGTGCCTACTGACTGAAACCCAAAGAAAGACTTACGTGAAATGCATGCGACCTTATTAACATAAGAAAAGTTTGGAGCTGATGGGCCATGTATGGGTCACATGAAATCATCTTCGTCCCTTTCCTCTAGCTGGCGCTCTACAGCCGCAGTTGTAGTAGTCAGACATTTACTCACGGTTATTGATTAGCTCCTCCTCAGACCCAAAAATGCGGACACGGATTTCCGGGACACACTGTGCTGGGATTTTGTGCTTCGGTCCGGGTCAACATCACAAGACGCCTTCTTTGTGGACCAGTCAGCAAGCACTCCTGTGTGTTTTCTGGACGGGCTGGGGGCTAAGGACCAAAAATAAATTATTCATTTGTGGACGCATCCTTGGGACAAACCTGAAAAGCATCACCTCACAGTGGGCAAGGTTCACCATCACCACAGCTGAAACGATACGATACGCGAACCGTAGCACACCAGCGGTCACTGGTACTGGTCAGCCAGTCACAAAGCAAACGAAAGCCCATGTCTGTGTCCCTAGACCGTCCTATGGGTTGTGGTGCAGCATTTTTGGTCACCGACGGTAGATAGAAGACGTATCGCGGGTCCGTGCGGTGTGGTATTTTCAGATTTTGCCGAAATTTGTGTGCTTGCATTATGATAAACAAAAACCTACAGTATGGCATTGTCCAAACAAGCCACGTGGTTAAATATTTGCGGCTAGTACCCATGCCATCCGTGAGCGGGAAGGTATAAAGTTTGCATCTACAGGCCGGATATTAGCCGGTTTAAAAAAACTTAACCGAAAACGTTTTGTCGCCTGCGTTCCTTCGACATTTACTACATCTGGGAAGCGTCGAAACAACGCTATCTGCTGTCATCTGGAGAAGCATATGCGGCTTTAGTGACCTTCCCCTGACTGTAGTGCAAGCACGCGTCTGGTCTCCCGAAGTTTTGCTAGGACCGAGAACATATCTCTGCCACAAAAAACCCAACTGTGTAGTACTTGCTCAAGAGAGCTGCTCGACACTTCCGGCGGTATTTGTATATGTCATGAATGATAATGACCTTCATCGGCCACAAATTGCCGCACCTCACCCGTCGACGTTCCAAACTTCAGCAGGGCCCTGCAGATGCTCAACTCCTCTTTGGTTATCCGTCGAGTTACGGAAGCCGATTGTACAAAAACTTAGAAACCTCATGGCGGTATTCAAGATAATAGGAGATGACTGCGAGATGGTTCCCCTGCCTCCTTAGGCACAAACGCACTGGACAGCCGATGCTTCGCATACTGCATTTTATTAAAAAACACGCTAAGCTTATTAGCTTCTTTGGGTTCCTCGGCTTTACGTTTGTCTCGCAGGCTGCTTGCTGCATTTGCAGAACAACCACCCGTAACGCAAAAAAGTGTTGGTGCTTTGACTACTAGATGAACGCACAAATACCACGCAGTTATCCTTCACGTAAACATTTAACGACTTCTGAAACGCTGTGAAGGATGAAAAGAATACAGCCCCAAATATCTCAACAAACGTAAGTGAAGCCACTTCTGAAGCCATAGCACAGCAAGTCCAAAGTCGAATGTGCGCCAAAATTCAGACATGAGATTAATTAAAACAAATTGCAAAAAATAGACGTAGAGTTTGGGTTTTTTGGTTTGAGCACATGTGCAACAAAATGTAAAATTTTTGTGCAAAGGTTTTGCGGATGAAATTGTGCGTCTAAAGTGCGCCTGTTTTGAGGGTAATGATGATGACGCGCAGAAATCGGTGCAAAAATGAACCCAGTGCCCTCCTCGAACGCCTAGAAGTATCGAGAATATCTTCTGTGGTTAAATTTCTGTTTTAGCCCGCCTCACTTGGAAATGAATATACTTGTAATTGTTGCACACAATGCACGGAAGGAACACAGTCGGCGCCTTCTATTTATTTACTAGAAGTTTATTTGCGCCGTCACTATGCCACACCCTTTATTTACCTGCTTTAGACTTCACTTAGGCGGAGAAAGTTTGACCGAGTCAATTACTTCTTGTTTGTGGTCAGGCCTCATTCTTTTAGGTCAGCTGGCGGTGGAAAATTGCCTTTTTTGATAGACATGATTCAGTGGTTCTAGGACTGCTGAGGTATTAAAATGTGATATTTACCTATTTTAGTCTTATCTGCTGCAAGATGCCTGAAGCGTCCAGATCCGGAAACCTTCCAAAATTTCCACTAAAGGACACAGGTAAGATCCGTGTGAGCATTATAACTGAATGCCGATTATCGTCGGGTAGTTAAATGAGGAAATTCCGTGTATCGAAGAAATGGGATTTTGGTAACCGTGACGTCTTAGTGTCCTTATGGCGAGGTGCGCCCGCTGGCCACTGGACTCCAGCTGGCCGTTCGTGGCTATAAAGCAGGATTCATGTTAGCCTTCACACATAACTCACATCGTATATCGGTGCAGCGAAGAGGGGCAGAAAGGAAAACATTCAGTCGCGATAGACATATGGGTAGCACATTGTTCACATCGATTAGTGGATATTCAGGCTATCTGTACTGCGGCAGTCAGGACTTGAATCAGCTCACGTATCGCCAGTGATATCAACAGGGGCAACCAGGAAGCCACAAGCTCAATGGAATCAGGCATCGCGAACTCCTGATATCCCAGACTGTAAAAGTGAAAAAACCACGTTATTTGGTGAATATGTTACCACCGATCTAAATACAGGGCTTGGTAATTAGCTTGCAAACTTTCCGTTAGCCAAACAGCAGCCAGTATAAGGACACCAACCGTCTATATTTTTTGACGCACTACCCAAAGAAGTCCTGAGTCAGTGCTTGCAGAAGAATTCTGGCGGAGCATTCCAAAATTTGGCATCCTCATATTAACCCAGGGGGTAGTATTTTCCCATTCTATATAAGACAAGGTTTGTAAGCTTGCTCTAGTAAAATTCTCATTTATTTGTAGAAAATGTCGGCCGCTCAGGTCGCATTGATGTCCGTCGTTTGTTTGCTTAGTTCGACAAACCGTCTGCAAATGTTTCATCGCCAGTCGAGATAGTGTCGGCCGCGCGATGTGAGTGGAATTGCCTTGAGGTTTGAAGTGCGTGTCTTTTTGTGCATGCATAGATTCGTGTGGGATTCACACTCATATCAAATTCACCAATCGCTGGTCGTTTTAGTAAACGTGTCTACTAACGTTCTGTCCAAATGTTCACCGTATGATAATCACAACTCTACCCCTCCGAGGCTCAAACGCCACCCCTTGTTGAAAAAGGTTTATCGCGCCTGGGAAAAACAAGAGTAACCGAAAATCCAAGCGGCTAGACGTAACAACCCGGCTAAATTTCCCGTTTATGATGTTTTTAAACAACTTTATGTGCTGCGCCAGGTCACCTCGTGTTTCACTTGGCACGGTATTTGAGATACCCCGATACATGCATAGGCGCAATACACTACTCATAAAGTCGCTGAAAACTCTAAGAGAGCCCACAATCGGTTTCGCCTTTCCGCTTCGGGCTGGCTCATCCGGTGGGCAGATTCCCCAAGTCTCCGTCAAACTTACGTTCTTGAATCCTAATTGCAGAACTTCGACCTATAGGCTCATTTGCATACCAATTGTGTTTTGGAGGAAGAATCAGCTGGAACACAGCTAAATCACTCGCTAATGATGTTCTTAAGTAAATTAAAGTGCTGCAGCTGGGTTCCATGTGGGTCTCACGTCAAAACCAAATATGTATGGAAATAAGCGTATAAGTCGAAATCTTAACGGATATGTGCGTAAGGCGAACGAACACCCACATTTTTTCATGAAACAGCACATGGGTGTCCCGTATTTATCCAGCCTATCAAATGTATTGCGGGTATCAGGGGGTGTTTTGAGGAAGCGCATGCAACGAGCCATGCAATCTAGCCATCTATGAGTCATTTCGGGCAGTTTCATACGTTTTGTTTAACTCATTTTCATTTTACATAGACATGGATTAGGGCTACTTGATAAGTTGAGTCGTCTTATAATAGCACAGGCACATGTAGTTAGGGTGGTCTTAGCCTATAGCAGCTGAACTCACTTAAATGAAATTGGTTCTTTTGTACAAGCAAGCAAGAATAGTTGGCTGTGGCCCGTTCGTTATACATTACGTTACTCAGACAAGGCCCAGCAGAACCTACTCCAGCAAGTAAGCGCAAAGCCTAGATACATTGACGGATGCTCAGCCGCATCGGCAGGGATAGCCTTGACCGTCGACCAGACGACCGCGGTGCTCAAAATGTAATGGGAGTAGTGCATAGGATTGCTCCTAGTTCTGATCCTCTCAAATGTGCTTGAGACACAAATGTAATAATAAAATTAAACATAAATCCGCCTAATTCTCAAATGGAGTTTTGCTCCGAACAAGCTACCTCCAGCCCGAAAATTGTTTATTTTAGCTCGGTAAACTAAGGGCTCACGAAAAAAGCTTGCTCGAATTATTTTCTGGTAGCCTGACGGGCAGATTCCCGTAAAAAGTGATAAGAGTGGAGCTAGAAAAATTTAAAAAGCACAAATCTTCTTGGGTGAGTGCCAGCAACTAAATCGCATCATTCAGGGTTTAAGAACGCCAAACAAGGAAGACAAGGAGGTGCATTTTAATCACGTTCTGCCCGTATAAATCAATCTGTTTTTCTGTCCGAAAACGCCTTCCAACGTTTAAAGGCCAAAGCAACTGAGGCTAAATGCGACTTTTTAGACCTCGCCTAATGAGAAGGCTGTCTTCGCTGAGTGCCACCGTGCGCGCGGCCACCATGCCTTCCTTTCACATCGTAATTTTATTACTGTATCACCTAGCAGTCTGGTTATAGCTTACTACAGAAGATATAGAAAACCATGGCCAGAAACTATATCGGTGAAGGCGAAAGGTCCAAATGGCGTCGGCAGAAAACTGCTGTGCAAAAATAAAGTAGAGATTTGGCGTCAAAAGTCACCATTGCCATAGGGGACTTCAGCAACAGCTTTTTATTGTTCGTGAGCACTTTATATGTACATTTTCGGTTTGAGTTCCTGGAAGGAGTCTGCGAGCCATGCAGATAGACAAAGAGAGATAATTTACCAAGGGACTGATTGTTTTTTACCTTTTTCTCACTCTTAACAATCAAACAGATAAAATTGACAACAGAGCAAACAGAAGTGGTCACGAAGTACAGTAAAAGGATAAAGCTTAAAGGACTGTAAGAAAAAAGAGAACAAAATGCGTCACTTTCAAAAAGTTCTATAGAATTCGGTATACTGAAGTTAACGAAACTTCTGGAGCCCCCATCTAGCAAGGAGGGTGGTCAGCAAGTTATGCGACCACAAATTTAGGTCACCACCAAAGCTTCAAAAATTACTAACAAAGGCGTCAACGGAGCAGGGATTGGGTGATTTTAACGAAAAAGCGCTTAACAAAGCAACACAGACCGAGAATGGCACATTTTAAAGAGATTTCAACTGCTAATAAAAACGGAATACCGGAACTTTCATTACAAAACGGGAATTCGTCAGGATGGACGAAACGCATCGCGAAAATTCACCCCAAGTTTTCACTTTGAGCCCCGTGTAACATTTTGGGAAGACCAAAGTCTGCTTCACGGTTGATTTCTTCAGGCTAGTTGTCTCTGGCCGTTAAGTGACCTTTTTTTAACCCAAAATGTCCTATTCTCTGAACATTTTTTGCCAGGTATACCTAAACAAGCTTTTATGAGGATTATTATTAGGTTTTCCAGGGAATAGTGCTGACACTTAAGCAATTGTAAGTCCGTTTACGAGCAGGTCACGGAACATAATGTAGATTTTTAAGGGGCTCCAGGCGGTTTAAGTAGGTTTTAGCAGGTGGCGTTTCATATTAGGTGGGAAAATATTTTACCGTAAGCAGTGTGACAGCTTGAAGACGAAACTCTGACCTCCATGCTACACAAACGAACCGTGATGCTTCTGCCCAGAATGTGCCCTAAAACTTATTCTGCTTTTCAGCAGCAACAACGAAGTTGCTAGAATCCCAAACATCATAAAAAGTTTGTTGTGATAGAAAGCAAAAACCGGGCTGAGATGTGGCACAATCTAAAACACACTAGAGTATACTTGAAGCTGCTACCGCGAGTGTGGTGTTCAAGATCCATCGAGCCAGGCTCCCGGCAAGAAACTCAGTTTACCAAACGGAATAGCTTCGGATGCGATGTAAAAAACTGGAAGACAGATAGTTGTGGTGGAATAACGAAAAGCGCCAACCGATCTTCTCTAACGAAACTCTCAGAAGTCTCTCTTTAATTGCACCTTCTGTTTATGGTGGTGGAAATTGGCCGGTTCTATGGCGGCGCTACCTATGTTATCAATTCATCGCTCCAGAGCTCCCAATAAAAATATTTGTAGAGGGAGTCTTAAGCGATTTAAAAGAATGTAATGAGTTACCGAAGTTGACTTTGCCTTGTGCTCTGAGTCGTGGGGTAGATACCTGAGCTACCTTGTATCCACAACTAGAATAACCTCCGGCAACAATCGGAGTAACAGGTCTCTACATGTGCAACTCTTTTAAGATAGCAGTCACGTAAGAATTTGTCGACGCTCCAGAATATCCAGCTACCCAAATGTCTCCCACGAACTGTAAGGGGTTAGTGGTCTGGGAAGCGAATCCTTAAGGCCACGAAAAACGACGAAAACAGCATGTGGGTTGCTTGCTTATTGACTACCACATACAAATAAGCTTTAACTACTGCCACGGAAAGAGACAGAGCCACTGCGTATACTTTTTAGGCACGTTGAGGCACCCGTGTAATGACATAACTTTTTTAAGCATTTTCCGGCATTTCCGCTGACATGTTGCCTTCTCTTCCGGATTCAGCCTTCACCGGGTAGCACCTGCCTGGGAAAGATCTAACCGTAAATCGTTGCAGTTAGAAACAAAACACACGGAGCCCTTAATAAAGCTGTAAAGTAACCCCATCCAACGAAGCTTAACTGTCTCAAGGATGACCAGTGGAAAACATATCTTGATTGACATCATCGATCTAAGAAGCAACATCGCAAAAGTGATGTGCCCTCATTTCATGCAACGATGCAGCCTATCTGGTCACTGGATCGCCTTTGCGACAATACCACGATGACAGGCGGGGGCCAGCGTCATATATAGACCGCCTGCTGACTGATCCCAAAAGAACCCGGTAAAACTCAACCGCTCTCATTACCGAGTAGAGATCCGTGTAGTAATGGCAATTTGATTTGATTCTACCTCTGCCGTCACTCAGGCTGAGCTAGATCGGGGCGTGAGGTGTACCTTGATTGGAACAGTATAATAACGTTTTGTTTCTCAAACGAAATGAAAAAGTCGGGTTGTTAACAAAGCGCGGTACAATAAAGCGAAATACTGGCTTTGGCTGTCAATCAAATCATAAAGCCGAGCTGAATAATTATAAAATTATGCAATCCAACTTGAATAGAACAAACAAGGTATTCTAGGGGAAGTCGATAGCGCATTGGATAGCCGTTTTCGCCCACGGTCTTCGGTTGTAACCTGCCTACTCCACCAGCAAACACCTAATACACCGAGTCAAACGAATTGCTACAAATGCTCAACCTTCCTATGAAAGCCAAAGAAGCATAATTAAGCAACCTGAACACAAAACCGGAAGGCTCATACGAGTCTGCAATCGTCATAGAAGACCTTACAGGTGTCCTGGAAAACCTCCTAAAGTGTTTGCCGCTATCCACTGCATCAAAGAAGTCGCGTTCAGGTTGAAAGTGTTGTTTCCTGTAAACCGCCGCATGGCGAAGGTAAAACTATTGCCTCTGAGAACTCTAATCCCGTAACCATACTGTCGCTTGCGCACAAATTCAGGGAAAGCTTAACAGATAAACTTGAAACCGGTATGTTTACGGGCTCCAAAATTCTATGCGGCACTGATCATGCTGGTTCCAGTAAGTTGCCAACCGTTACAGACGGCTAACTTTTTGTCGTTGCCACCCGTGTTCCGCTAGGTGCAAACAACCTAGGCTTTTCCGTGGATTTACAAAAGCATATGGGAGACTTCTGCTAAATATACTAATATCGCTCAAGCTTTGTGACACCTTTCTTAAGGGTTCTGGAGATAATTTGTGAAAAAAAGAAATTCCAATCCAACCCATACATCCTACCAAACTGCGTACTGCAGCTTTTATTACTCTCTTGCCCTATTTGTCAGATACAAATTTATAACCGGTCACCGTTGGCAGCATATACAATCTATTTAGAGATGTGTCAAACTGTCTGACTTCAAGAGAGGGCGACAAGCTTACAACATGATTCCGAATTAACCCAGAGCTGTGTCACCGAAAATATAACACGCAGATGAATGTGGACCGACCCAACTTCAAAACGGTAACATAGATGGCCTACCAGTTGATTGCGTGAATGAGGAAAGTACTCCCTAGGAGCGTGTTTCTTTTGAATTTATCCAGCTTGCATCGTGGGACAAATGACGGGGATCTGCCCGAGCAGTTTTACAAAAAGATCCATAGTCGAACTACTTGTTCACCCTGCAAAACATTTGTCACACACCGCCAGGCCAGCCTCTTGAATCTGATAGTTGTGTGCTTGAGTGTGCGGTGGGTAGCCCCCACCATTGTTATCAGCAATGCCTAAACGCAGGGGCGGCGTGCTTACTTCTTGTATATGATAAGGGGATGTTAGACACGGTTTGCAATGTGTGAAAACTTAACAAGTTGGAGAAATGTCTCACAGCTAAGAAATGGGAATGGATAATGCCCTCTGGGACCTGGTGCACGCTGCTGATGGATAAATGTACCTTGGAGATAGGGGGATACATTAGTACTGTGGGACGATTTGAGCACTTTCTAGTGGAATTCGTCTTGTAAGTGAAGCTCAGAATTTCTGAAGAGTCCAAAAGCTTTTTAACGCCCGTAGGAAATCATCATTACTGCACATCTGGCAAAAGCTCCATGGAGTCCCAAACCTGCAGCCCCTGTCCGTAATTTGCACAATTCACCCTTCGGCCACGAGGAGCTGATCAGCACTGTGACTACTCACGCCTAGACAAGATATAGCGCCGCTCATTCTTTCAATCTGAGAAATAATGAAATGAATGAGAGGACGAGGATCTGTAATGTAGGTCAGACCGGAACCTGGCTTTATAGTAAAGAACATTTCAAGGCTTCTAACTATTAAAGCGATTGCAATAAGTTTGCAACAAGCAACTACCAAGAAAAGCCAGTAGTAGCGAGAAATCCGCGTAGCTTACCGGTAGACTGTAAAGAAAACATTACAACTGAATAGTTTATAGTCTTACAAAAGCGTACGAGGGTAGTCGAACTAACCAGAAGTCTTCCTTTTATGTACAAAGCCAGGGTAGCAAAAGAAGCTGTGTTAATCCGTCAATGCTACCAGGGGCGTGGTCGGTCTCAACATTGCTTAACATCGCAGGAATCTGAGTTTGGCCACTGATTATGCTGTAACAAGATTACATGTTGTGAAGGCCACTCAATACCACTAAACAGCTAAATATCGTGTCCAGCATGGTGGAACACAACCTACCGTGATTGGTTCTGCGGCGGTCTGCGAGATAAATGAGTTTGCCAGCACACTAGATGAATTTAGAGAACAGCTGACGAGGCTGGGTCGAAAAAGGCCCCAAGTGGCAGCCGCATCCAACTTCAAGAAAATAATTAGGCTTTTGCAGATGGAACTGTGAGACTAACTAGGTGCTTCAGCAGTTCGCTTTAGGATGATTGAGAATTAATTAGCGGGATAAGGCAACTGTAGTACCCATACGTAATAGGAGTCCAGGTCCAAACATAAAGTCCGTCTACTGGTTATCAATAGGGTGTTTTATGAAGATGCTCTCTTGCTTCTTAATTGGACACAAAGCGGCAGAAACCGAGCCAAATCATGGTAGGAACCACATTTCTTCCAAGGCGTTTCGCCTGCGGACTGAGGCACACTTCCTTGATACGATTGCCAGAGAATTTGGCAAGAGCCGGAGGGAACAGTTTATTAAATTTTAAATCCAAAAAAGCTCCAATTCATTACGGCATCGGTTTTTATTCCTCCCCACAGGGCGCACGTGCAGCATAGGGTATCACACGTATGCTTAAGGCCCATAGCTCCGGAAAATGCTGGGACCCCCGAAGGCACCCGGCAAACTACGACGAAAGAGGTAAGTGTTGTGTCACACTTGTACTGTCTAAAAAAAGGCGGCTAGGTGAGGATTTATTTTCCGATCGTTGGCCTCTCAGGCAAGGTTCTGACTTGCTCATATAACAAATCAAAGAGATGGCTGAGCGTTATTAATTTACTCCGCTGGAGCCGGCAGTGAACTGAAATAAGCCGGTGAACGTCCAGAATATTTGCCAGATCATAGCTTAGAGGCCTGGTTGGAGCCAGATTTTAGGGCTTTTCTCAATACCGGATCGGAGGGATTTCCCACTGATCTGAGCTAGAGACGGTGTACACACGACAGACTTTGAAGTGCTCTACCTAAAACTAGCACCAGAATCCTCCATCATGCACTATGTGCTAGCAAAAACATACATTTTCCGACCTGAAAAGGTGTAGCATTGCAATGGTTTGGTTATCTTAAGTCGACTGGCAAAGTATTTGCAAGACTGACCTTGAAAACTTGCTTTCAAAAGAGGCTGGATTGCTGATTGTACAGCGTGAGTGGCAGAAACGACGAATATTGGCTCTGAGCATCGTAAATGAAGTTGGCCTAAATGCAGAAGCAAGAGTTTCACATGTCCGTCAGACTTGAAGAGGTTTGTAAAATGCTGCGACTATACCCCTATCTGCACTAGCAGCAGTCAAGGGTTGGAAGTAGGGAAAGTGCGTGCGCACTTTCCATAAATGCATATTTTGGGTGGCCTATACTGACTGTTCCTAGTCCATCCCCACGACTGGCTTTGAACATTTACGAAGAACTTTGTGACAATGAATTTGGGCTCGTGCAAGACACTTGTAGCAAGCTTCATGCGGCAGAGCAGGAAATCTTGGCTCAGCGGTGTCATTCGGGTGCCAATTTAGGGGCGGGAGCTCGCGTCTTTATGGAGGCTGAGCGCAGGGGATGCATGTGGCTAGGTGGCATAACAGTTCAGGATTTGTGACAGGCATTCTTGGTGTGGCGGCCATGAGAAGGCCCGCTGGCAAACGCGAGTGATGGTGGAGTGTACCTCATATTGGAGTTGATTGTGTTGCTTGGGTCAAGCGAGAACTTTGACAACGCGTTTGTCCAGCTGAAGTCTTTCTACAGTAACACAGTAGCAGTATTCTTTTTATGACGGAAAGACGCAACTGACTAGATACTTTGCGGGTGTTGCGCAGTTGTTCGGAGACGGGTGCAACTCAAATCTCCGTCAAATGGAGCTTATCCGAGCTGAGAGACCGTGTTGTTTGCCACTGTGGACTGGCCGCCAAAACGCGCAAACCAGTGCCAAGAAAAATTCACTCGACGAGCTCACTGGAGATTTTGGAAACTAGGACAGGTTTTGGCCAGCGAGTTCATTGATTCGCACACGTCAGTAACTGTGTGAATCCTGATTATAAGGCAAAGAGCCAACAAAATAAATACGGGGTTGGTCGACAGGCGCATCTGTGACAAAAATGTGACAAACCGCAACTAATGCTTGACGGCCTAATTTTGCGCTCTTGCTTGGGAGAAGGAATGCCCGCGTCAACACTGAGTTGGATAGATCTTTTGGCGATGACTTTCTTGATGTGGATATCGGGCGAAGTTTGGCGTGGACATCCTGTGAAGCGTGCAAGGGTAAGTCCATGAGTACATTCTGTGTTTATCAAGCATGAGTTTGCCGTTGGGATATGAAACCCAGTGGAGGCCAATAACTTCGAAACGGGAAAGATAACCTGCATTTATGGAGCATTTACTCAAATTAAGAGTCGCTGCTTTGGACGCCAGCCAATTTTAAACTGCCAGAGGCATTGAAATGATCCATCTTTGATAATGTGTCCGTGCGATTATTGACCTTCCCAGCGAGATGCTGGACCTAAGTGCTGAATTAGATAATGCGGTCCAGATGATACTGCTCTCTAATGCTGCCCCCTCCAAAGAGTTTAAACAGCATAAAAGAATGGCTTACAGCCCGTAAATATTGCAAATCAAGGGTACTTTGTTGCGTGGCGGAAGTGATGGACAGCAGGGTGGGCTACCAGTAGTTCACTGCCAAAAATGCTACACATGGGTTTAATGCCTGTCAACAGCCTCGAAAATAATCCAAGGGATCTCCAGCCGGTCCCGTAAACTCGTTGTAGAACCACACCGGCCGCTAAGCCCAAGCATTCGCCACGGGAAAGATGGGGCTTTTAGGTCTTCATAATGCAAAATGGCAAAAGTGCTTGTTGGATTGCCATAAAGATAGCAATCGCTTTGTTCGTAAAACAGTTTTAGGCTTTCAACGAATTTCGCCAGTAGGTGGTTGGAGTAATTTGATGCGGTTGGTATAAAACGCCTACAATAGTCAGTTGGCCATTGAAACCACTTACAGAGGCTTGTGTCTTGAATGCTGGATAGTCCGAAATTTGTCGAACCGTCGAAGTGAGTAAGCGGATTTCGGCTGCGTCGATTGTATGGTCCAAAATGTAAGAAAAACGACTCAATTTACCGGAAAGCCATAATGTCGAAGACCAGGAAGAGTTGCCGTGGATGGTTTTGGTGTTTTTCAATGATTAGGCACGTGAAGGGTAAAACGTCGATGCACGAATGGACACAAATGCAGGTCTTCGATGGTGGACTTGTGAGTGAAAGCGGTTACTGGATTTCGGTGCAAATAGCCTGTGACATAAAAAGGCAGAGGGTAGGGTGATCGGGTCAAGAATGCGACGTTTTCTACTAAGTAGTCAAAATGTCGTCCTTCGAGGATGGGCACGTGACTGAAGGGAGCGTAAGGTGAAGTGGTTCGTAACATGAGTGTGTCTACCGGTTCAGAAATATCTTAGTGCTTTAAGGTACGGTCGGCATATTGCCCTAAGAAATTTAACGTAGGGGCGGTCTCGGGCACAGCAGTGTAAAGCGGTGTCAAAGGTCATGTGCTACTTGTTGTATACGGTGATTACAGGAATATTAGTGGCTTGGAATTGACGCCCCGATATATGAAGACGATCATATGGTGGGGCTGCGGCGACACTTAACTAAGCCCTTGTGTCAATCAAGAGCCCTTGACGATTGTTTGTGACTGACACATAAAGCAAGGGGATTAGATTGCGGGTTGCCACCCAAAACAGCTGCCCTCCCCTCCAGCATGTTAGAGTTCCGAAGACGTGCAGTTATAACTGAATAGAGGGAGCACCCTTGCGCTGTGTCCGGGAGCTTTTGGCAACATCAACAAAGGCCGCTGAATCGTGACGGTGAATGTTGCTGTGTCTGTTCCTGCTGGGTCATCTGCAACCCCCAGGGCTGGCAAATTGAGCCAAAGCTCGTTCAGAATGGTCATCAGGGCTGAGCTTGGGGGTTGTGGTTCTGGAGTAGCCTGTCGGAGGAAAGCTAGATCCACATTCTTTACTGGCTCATACAACATATATCTGCTGAGATGAACAAAAATTGGTCTTTTAAATTCATGTGGCAACATTTTACTAGGGGCTGTTGCAGAACGGACTCTGGGGATGTTTCATCGTCAGCCTGTTACCACAGGCTGGATTCGTCATCCTGAATGCACTTTAAGCTGAGCTTTTCAGGATTGGATAGGCGTCATCAAAGTTCGTCCCTCAAAGCAAAATGGGGCCTGTCGGTCGATGGATTTTGACCACATTAACGACACCTGTCCCCATGGTTTCTAAGAGCACCCTCACGAGTTTCTCCTCAGATTGTTGGTGGTAGCAACTTTTGCTCCAATTTGTGCAATTCTGGATAAACCCATATTTGGATTTCGATGCGCACAAAAGCGGTCAATATCTTCACTGAAGCCAGCTGATAAGCCGCCAGATCTTTTTGCAACGCTGGTTCATCCAGACAGTGACATGAATGATGAAACAATAATGAAACGCTTTTCCACAAAAAATCAGGCGGGGAGATGTGGATGGAACTCACCATGAATATTGGGTTTATTACAATGAATAACCTAGCTGACGATATTTCGACTCTAGAAACCACGACAAATTTTCCAAAGTCACCAGCTCGAACACCACAAAATATTTACTTAAACTTGTACATTTTATGGCGTTTATTCGAAAACATAAAATCTTTCTGAACAGTGATATTTTTGACAATATTCAATTAAGTGCTCAGTCCCGTACACAACAAATGAGTTCTTTCGAAGTTTTCTGGCATTTTCAGCTTTAGTTCAAATCAGCCGGTCAGATCTTGCCAGTTCTGCTGCCTCTCCTGATCCGTTATTCTGGTTCCACTTTTCCTGCAGAGTGAAGTTTTTCTTTTATTATTTTTATCACGTACCAGGCAGGAATCCTCTTGCTATGCCCTCCCTCGTATTGTTTTTGCCCGCCACTTTCAAATCTTAATGCTCGTACCCTGTCTCATCTGATATGTTCCCCATAAGAAAGAAAGAGCCCTTGTAATTTTGGTTCCCTCCCCATGCCGCCTCAGGCGTGTCCAAGTCTACTTCGGATAATGCACACACTTTATGTCGCCGTCCCTATTCCACGGAATTCCCAGTACCCACAGACCCCACCAGTCATGCTCTTGTTCTGACAGTAAATTTATGATCATGCCTGAAGGTATGCCACCTTCTAGTTGGGAATAAACATTATTATTATTATTATTATTATTATTATCTTGAATAGACACTTTTGGGCACTAGACTTTCACATAGAGATACATGCTGTACATCTGCCTTGAGATAGATGGTGTGAGATGATGCTCCTGGATATGTGCGTCTTTGTTAAAGTCAGGAACCCAGCACGTTTACCTAAATTTTTGAGCTGTTTCGGGTGAGGTGAGTAAGAAATGTCCAGTCAAGAAGTACCCAGCGGATAGCCTGAAGCACAGATGCGGTCTTCTAAGGCAAAGTAATGCTGTCCTACTTCTATGCCGGGCTATCAGGAAGCATACACCTTCTATACATATGTTGCTGCTTTACTGCGGATCATTTCCCGCCGCAGCGGATATGTATTTCAAAGTAAGGTTCCCTTAGCCACAGTGGTCGGGCAAGTGACTGCTTACCGGTCAATGACCACTAGGTTTCAGTGTGATTTGATTATCTTGAGGAAAATTGAACCCCACTCAATCTTATTTCTAAAGTCCCAGTGGCTTTCAATCACCCGCAAGTGGAGGTTTGGACAAACGTGTGCACTACTCTGACAACCCAAGAGGTCTTCTGGCACACCAAATGGCCCTTGCATGAGCGCGAGGCATATACCAACTGCCGCTATGGCCGGCGGGAATTTCAGGGGGAGACAGACGTATACGTCGTGTGGTTTACCGCCCGAGGACATATGCGGCCAACCAGGTTCTTAGGGAAGCTAAGCCGTGCACACCCATGATGTCATCTTGGTCACGGCAATGCCAGATGAATCCCGTTGTCAACAAGAGTTCATTTTTGATGCAAATCCTAAAAGGTTTTTAGATGGTTGGTATCTGCGCGTCTGCTATTTATCAGTCCAGGTGGATGTCTTGCGTGCTCCTGTCCTAGGCATTCAGAGCTCGCTTTTGCCCCCATGGTAAGTTAGCTACTCACACGTGCATTGTATGCATCGGTTTCTCATCCATTAAAGGTGGCTAATCAAACAGTTACCGGAGCAAGGGCAACTCTATCTCTACTCCGGAGGCCACAGCTATGACATCAAGATAGATTTCACATGCGACTGATTCACATACTCGAAAACTGAAGTTGGTGGAGACACGCAAGTCCATAGCCAGCATTACATTCACGAATGCCGTTACATCGCTATTCGCCTGCTAGTCCGGACAACAAGACACTAGTGTAAGGGGAAACCGCCCTCAAATTAGATGGTGATTTACACCAACAGAGGACGTCCCATGTGGTCTCTGCGGTTTTGTGATTGACCCAGCTGATCGCTAGAAACTGCGGAGCCGAGTACCATACCACGGGTATCATCATAGTGATAAACCTTGTCTGTCGTGTGTAAACTTGCCGGCGCTTTCACCGGACGAGCGCACACTACAGCGCACTACAGCTAGTTTCCCCAGTTGCTGATATGGTCTGCCACCACCCGGCCAAGCAAAAAAGTGTGACTCAAGGTGGAACCTGACCGGGCCTTGGGAACCAAGTCCAGCCTGTCTCTTTAAGCTGCTGATTTGCTCAAAGTTGCAGTGGAGTGGCAACAGTAAGTTGCAATTCATTTACTCGCACACTGGTACTAGATCACGCTTTCGAATCAAATGACGAAGATTACGTCTTGTTTTCAATTGAACGAATGCAGTCATGCCCTTTAAAAAAACCCCAACCGGCTGTGCTACTACACTGTCGGGCCGGCGTGTTGCCACGACACTGCAGTTTATAGAGGTACATTAAGCGAGGCTCAAAGTTGCCAGAAAGACTAACGGATGGCATCCGGTTAAACTACAGTTCAAGAGGAGCGTTTTGACTGCGACATTCGGTACTTGTTTGCTTGCTGGAACATCTTTCAACTATAACACAGATGTCGATATGTTATAGCCTTGGCTGACAAATAGCGAAGTGAAATTCGAATCGTTCCAAGCAGTTCGTTTACGGTAATACCAGTGGCAGTACTGGATACATTGGGAAGTCTTCTTTGACAGAATTATTGTGCTAATGCAGACCAATGCTTCAGTGCCGCACAGACAATTTCGTGAACTCTTATTGTGCACCGGATGAAGCGCTGCTACCAGGAAGCCGAGAATATTAGGATTCGGCTGGTATTCAGCCACTTTGTTCACCCTGCCATGCCGTGTTCTGTCTCTCGCAAGCCTATGGACAAAAATGCTTGGAACGAACTCAGAGCTTTTTGAGTAGGGAGTGATTAGGTATAAAGCAATAACATTGTTTATCTCTAACTGGTGGGTGGCATACCGTCAGGTATGGTCATATTGATACAGTCAGAATAGAGGCGAAATTGGCATCAGTTGTGTGGCCAACAATGCGCGAAAGCGGGGCAGTCACATAGATGATGGGCATTATCCCACACGGATGGGGTCATACATAGGCTAGAACGATCTAAATGCAGTGGAACATGGGGTAGAGAAACACATTTAACAGATTTTTCCAACTTGTAGGGAACATACCGGATCGAAGTTGGATCATGCCTTTACCATTCGTGGACGGCGGGCAACAAAGCATTCCCAAATTCATTTTTAAAACTCACAAGCCAGCATATAAAATCCACAGATTATTCACTGATCAACAGTTTACTCATTTATTCCTTGCTACCGAAGCACCGGTTATCAACTTTGGAAGAGAGCTACGGCCTTTGGTTTGACGTGCTAAACTATCACAACATTAAGTAAGACCGCTACTACCGTTGCCTTGTATATAAGCTCCTTCAATTTCAACTCCGCCAGTGTTCAGTATCGTACATGAGTTCTGAACAGCAACATCGTCGCATGGGTGCTAGAAGCCTATCAAATGTTGCTACGCAACCCACGACAACGTTTAGGTGTTGCAAGCCAGCATACGCTCTCTAAGCTTCACTTGTTCGTGCTGGACGAGAACATCCTTTCACTGACTGTCAATGCCGTAATCCCCACGGGGTATTTGAGTGTTTGTGCTCAGGCTGCATCCAAATCTATCATTGTTATATTTTTCCTGCCTGATTCATTGTCGTCATGGTGAGTAGCAAACAGACCGACCGTGCACCGTATGTTTCCTTGCACCAGGTAAGTAAGACGAGATACATCGCCAAACAGACCTGGACTTTTCGGGGGACGAGGCTAAAAGTTCCCCGTTGCAACAATGCATACCTTTAGGATTATGAAGGATCGTTATTGGCCAGTGGATTAGGCTAACCTGCATGGTTAATGCCCCATATTTAGCACCGCGGATACGTTCAACAGTGAACGTATCTTCTTATAGTCACTTAGTTCACGAAAGGAGTTCCGACCGCTGTATGATTCTCCTCGAAACCCGTCTGCTCTTGCAGACCGAGCAGACGATTATCGACAGTATACCATTTTCTGGGAAGGAGTTGTCAGCAGAAAGCTCGTAAATCACGCTCAAGACGTATGGAAGCATCGCAATATCTCCTGAGCAAGTGTGCTTGATTGTGGGTAGGCATGACTGAAAGATGCGCATTGTCAGGCGAATAGGTCACAATTTTTCCTGAACAATGCGATCAACTAAGCGTGGGTGTTGTAAACAGTAAGGTTGTGCTGAATATACGTGAAGATATTCACTGACTTCGCTACCTTCAGAGAGTAGAACAGATCTAGTAATGACGGAGATGCCCGGGTGAGACTGACCTGCTTTAGAAATCGTCTACACATTATCCACAATCCACCGTTAAATTTTGCAACTTTCTGCGTTTTTGCAATAGTGGCCAAACGCTGCTTTTATGTGGTTTGGTGTTTGCTAACCCTGAACTTCCGCTCACTTAAACAAGCGGCTCTCATCAACATATCACTGCAGCACACAGTCAGACTAAGCTAATTTCTGTACTATCATGCACTAAAAAGCACTTTCGGCAAAACAAATCTTGGTTTGCCTTGTCGACGGATCGTTATGAGCATTCGACCTGATGGTGCCAAGTGACGTTGAACTTTTGCTCACTCGAACAGACCACTGTCACCGAAGCAGTGAATCATCCAGTCGGAATAGATTAATTCCCTGCAGTGCCGTCTGCAACACGGACGAACTGGCCTCAGTGAGGTTAATTTCGTTCTGGTCCCAGTCATTGGCCTGTTGGGACGTGGGGCGTAGGCGAAGGAAGGTGGATCGCGGGGAGGACAGAAAAAGAATGTACACCAAGGGAAAAATTCTGTTGACCTTAATAAAAAAAGTCTAGTTTAGCCAGCGCTGAACCCTATCAGGAAGATACATGTGTCCTGGGATATTTCAGTAACAGGGGTAGGGCATTTCGGCCGTTTCTCCGTACATTCTGTTGTTCATTCCAATACCGTATAGTACCCAATCGCTACCAACATTCCATCCCACGCCTGGTGCGACTTTGCTCACTGGGTCACCCGTTGCGAAAATCGGATTATTTCTCAGTAGTGAGCATCCTTTCGTTTTTGAGGTCACTGAATTCATTTGAACTTGAACTCTTTAGGTCAGTCATGCAGAACCCTTTTGAAGAGTCATCACCATAACAACGCGTTGCAAAATGGGAGAAACTATTCGCTTTATTACCCAGAAGCTTAATGCAGAGCCATTTAGGAAAAGCCTCAATCTTATAAGTTTTGACGCTTTAGAACCACTGCAACTACTTCAACTGATAAATGATGTGATAGCCGAAATAGACCCCAAGGTACCTCCTCAAGCATTTCCCTATATGCAATGCAATTCAGCAAAAGGTGGATATACGAGAAGAGTCATCTGCACAAACGGCTATTCGGATTTATGAAGCTCTGCGCGTCTATCGCTACAAGTGTCCTACGGACCAGACGGAATTGTGGGTTACTAGCTTAACAGCCATGATTATCACACTAGGAGTGAATTCCGCAAAGGACTGGTTACAGGAGATAAAGCTGTGATCTATCCTATATTAGAGTGGCTACTACAACGCATTCCCGAGCTAAAAACCCGTGCTTATCTGGCCAGATTCCTCGTTAAACTGCAAATACCTGCAGTTTTCATGCAAGATGAGGAAATAAGTTGTTTGTATCAACAGGTAACCACAGCCATTACTAAAAGCACATGTGAACGACAGTATGATTCATTAGTGGCTTCATTTAAGGACGCCCACCGGAAGTTAGAATCTCTAAAATATGGCGGACTCACCACATCAGAAGTGAAGAAAGACATTTCAGCGATGCAGGATGAAAAAGACCAGTTGCACAAACGGGTCGATCGTATGAAGAAAAAAGTGAGTTTTGGACACCATGTTGTGTTCTAATGAGTTTTGCAGACTGGCCAGTCTCAAATGTTAAGTCACTGGTTTCAGTGGAACTTACGACTCGGTCTGCTCTAGTCTCATCTTCATGATTCCTAAACAAAGTTAGATATTCAGGACTGAATACAAAGAAATTATTTGGTCCTAATCAATCTGCGACACCGGCGGCTGAGAAAATTCCAAACGTGCCGAAAAGCCTATCAACAGACAATGTAGGACTCTAATTGAAGACCTGTCTCCCAGCGACAATCCGAGGGGCTACTTGGTTGAGTAACGAAATTTTTTTATGCTGTACTGTGAGGAATTCTTTGTAGATGAGCTAAAACTTCCCTAGCTCAGTGGGTCGACAAAGGAGTCCTTCAAACAATCTTATCTCACCGCACTATGCACAGTGTCATCTGTCACACTAGACCTACATGTATGATGTCGAATCGGGTCCTAGTTGGGGGCCGACGATGCGCACTCCGACGTGAAATATACTGTTCCAAGTATTTTGTCCGCATGAAGACATGTTGCCATGGCTGCACTAGGCTACAATTTGGAGCGATAGACCTGTTTAGTGAGATTATCGGTACTGCAACGATTTTCGGGTTGCTGTCCTAAAGACCAAGAACCACCTACTTACTGCAATGAGCAAAGAAACTAAAATCAGCTCAATCCACAGGTGGATCTGCTAGTGCATTAGTTTTCTAATACCGCTCACCATTGCGCATGCCAATTTTTTATCCGCGGTAAGAATTTTGGCTTCAAACGCGGCATATATTCAAATAAGAGGAGGGAATGGAATGAAAAAAGCAAAAGAAGTGTGAAAGCAAACTGGGTACGTTACCAGCCTTGACAAAGACGCAGCAAGAGAGCAGAAACATAAGAAACAAAAGGCTGAGTTGAGGGACACTATACATATAAACACGGAGGTCATAAGCACACAAATAACGATAAATGGGCTACCAAAAAGGTATCTAGCAATTCGAAGGAAATTATAGCAGCTCGCTTGAATACACTGAGGGATGCAACTCAGGGTCACGGAAATTAATAAAAAGGGCCATTCAGGGACAACATCAAATGATATACCGCGGACAAAAATCATTCGGCTGTAGCACCATTTTGGTGCCTAACTGCCATGCCACCAGAAGGAAGCAGGAGGACTGGGATACTGCCAAGTTGCCCAAACCTAGACAGGGGAAGTCGAGAAGCAGAGGTCGGGTTCGAGCCACGAACCTTCCGGTCAGTAGATTAGCGCTCTAACCATTTAGCCATCTCGCCCGTGGACAAACAAAACCAAAACTAACTGAAAGGGTGTGCGAACGCCAGCGGGACCTCGACGGTGGATGTGAATTAACGTTGTGGACCAAACAATATGTAACTTTGATATGAATGAACATCTAGTGAAATGTTTAAGTACAATCCGCCTGTGGACGCAAAGAGTCAAGCACCGTTTGGTGGTGACCTTAAAGTACAGACCCCACCCTAGGTCAGTAGAACAGGATTATTTTCTCTGGAATACGGAAGCTCATTGTGAGAAAAGGTAGACAGAACGGTAGTAGCAGCCGTTGTTTTCTCGTCAGTTTATTTTGGATGGTCAACAGACTACATTCTGACCAAGAGAATGTGAAGGCTGGGAAAGTGAAACGGTGGATTATCACGTGAGACTTGCGTGCTAGAACCAGTCCTAGTAAAATTCTAACAGATGAGGCAAATGAATCACTTCACAACAACCCCCGAGAGCATAAGGCAGACTGCAAACAGTCATGTTTTTTGTCCCACTAATAAAGCATACAGTCAGCGTCCAAGAGTAACGGCAGTACTCCGATACAACCAACAGTGATTGGATAGGCGATCACACCAAAATTATGCGGGTCCAAATTAAGCGTCGTGACCCTTGCGCGTAGTTAACATACATCAACCCGAGCAATTAAAGCCAGTGACAAGGGATGATCTGTCAAATACTCTGTACCAACCACCTTGTAATTGAACGCCGCTTAGAGAAATGCCGTCCAAACAAATGCATGCTTTGGGGGAAACGTTAGCTAAGTTAAACTTGGGATGTCAGAGCAGCAGCAATCACACAGACGTGGCTACAGCCGGAGACCTATACCGGCACCTTACGTCCCACGGGATATATTGCCAATAGAACTGACAAAGATGGGGCGGTGACCTATGTTGTCCGCTCCAAACGTACAGTCGGTATGCTGTAAGTTCCAGGTAAAAAATAATTTCTGTCAATAGTTTTTCTGAACCTTAGACCAAACTCATTTCCTGAAGAGAATAACGAAATGTTTGCTAAGCGGAAGAATCTTAAGCAGAACTGATAAAGGTTAGATAACATAGAGGGAGATTTAATGCCTTTGAAGTAGGTCGAACAGTGTAAAGCTCCCAGATTAAATTAGGTGGTTCACAACCAAACACTCGCTTTCTAGATGTTTCTTTGCGGGCTCGCTGGCATCAGCATACACCAACTATGTTTCTGAGGAAACATTTGTTGCAGGCATGAAGAAGTCTCAGTTCCACATCCCCCAGAGCCCACGCCTTACAACAAAATAGTCCGTTCTTTTGCCTGATACATATGTCTCTTGGGGTTTAGGAAGATTGCTTTTTTGTCGTCATAGGTGGCGCAAATTAGCAGGATTTTAAACATTCGCACACTGATCGAAACTGTAGCAGCTGGAACCAATGTGCATATGGTACACGGTTTATAGCTGATAAATTGATTGATTGATTGTTTGATTGGTTGATTGATCGATTGATTGAAAAGTACACAGCATTCAGGATTCGCGAAACTTTCCACTGCATGGAGTGCCTCTCCTTGGATTGCAAGTAGTATTTTCAGTGACCTAATCTAATTACGTCTGATTCAACCGTAAGAGACGAGGAAACCCAGCTTCTACGCTTAAACTTTGTGCTAGTCAACAATCGTCTAAAAAACCCAGCAAACTTATATGAATGTTGAGGAGGCAATATTTACCGCAGTTAAGCTTTCCATAGTCGGAAATGCCGGAATTTTGATAATGCAAAGGGACTCCTTGAGGCGATAAAACTCAGGAACCACGATAAAACAGATTCGGCTATCGCATGGCTGCTTGCTTATATAGTAAGTCGAACCATGACTGGCCTATATAGCCGGTTTCTTGAACAAGGGAATATCGCAAATTACCGGAATTTAGCTGCATTGACACCAATTCTCAAAGGGGATAACAGAATCATTGCGTCTAACTGCAAGTAACCTCTCAATAACTCCACCTCACTAAAGTTAATGTAACGAAATTTAATTAGCAGACTGGCGATGCCTGTGACAATAAATAAAATTTACTTAGCAAGTGAGACTACATGTCTTACAAAACGCTTGTCTGTCGAAACACACTGTGGCCTTTATACGAAACAAAAAGATGAAATGACAATGTAAACGAGGTTGAAGTGTGTTATTTAGGCCTTAGAATAGCTTTTGACTTGATGAAGCATCAGATCTTGTTGGAAACACTCATTCAACTGAAGCCTAATTTAGAACTTTGGTGCTTCCTTATCAGGCAAATGTTTTATGAGCGGACTAAGCCTGAACTATGACACACGCGTATTGTGCCAATTCTTGGTTCTATTAGGCTTCCGATCTTTATAACTGACCTAGTGTGGCATTTGTTCACGCTCTATCTTTCCGGGCAGGGTAGGGATTGTGATAAATCTACATGAAGTAAAAAACCACAACTCTCTCCATCGCGCATTTGGGTGGACCTCAAAGTGGGATCTTTATATGAGTTTACGAAAACTATATCGTCTCAATAAACAAGCTAGAGGGCACGTCAAGGAAAGTAGGAAAACCCGGAGACGAATGTGAGCTGCACCTTCAAGTAAAGACTACTATTGATTTCAGGCCAGGCACACCTTTCATAGTGTTGCAGTAAAGGAGCTCTTTTAACTCTCTAGATTTGTATCTTTTAGAAACCAAAGAGTTTTTGTGTCTCGGTATAATCCCATGGTAAGGCTTATTTGAAAAATGGTACACTATCTGGGTAGCACCGGCTGAAAAAGACCAAGCAGAGCTTCATAAGATAGGTCGGGGGTGCAAAGCTCTGGAATACTAAAACATCAACGTATCCTCACCCTGGAGAAATCAGATACTTGCTGGGATAATGAAACATTTATGATGTGTGAGGATGAACAGATCTGTTCGGTGCGCACTGGTGTTTATCCTTCCAGCACACTTAAACTCTTCAGCTTGAAAGTAACCATTTTAAACAGAGCACGATAGGATTTCGAGTGAACACACATAAGAGCTCCTTTCTTGTCTTTTATTACCGGGTTCCGTTTCTAGCTGAAGTGGTAGAAGCCCCAACAACTGAGGACTTGAGGCTGAATTTAGCTGCCTTCTGGCCTTCCGGGCTGCACTTGGGCACCGCAGAATTTGAATGGGGAGACCTTTGCTAATTCACACACCGTTCATATATATCGTTGCTCTCATACTTTCACTTTGTCTTGATTGCAAATAAAGCCTTTAGATTTGGCAAGCAGGCAACATTATTTGGCTGTTACTCCGTAAAACTACCGGGGTCATGCGTCACCTAGGCTCTAGCTAGTCTGCTTTCTAATTTCCAAAAGTCATCGCCATCTGGGATAAAAAAGTGAAGCAAATGTGATCCAACACTTAAGTTAGCTTTCGGAGCATCAACAGGTATGCTCATTGATCCAGGTGCAAGAATCTGAACGATCATTAGCTTATTCTCCCAAACACTTGGCTTTTACATTATCCTGTCCCGTCCTAAACTCTGCTCCAAGGCAGAGTGTTTCCTGGAAGGAATAAACGAGCGAAGCAAATTGTCAATTCGCTTTCTCAAACCCAAACATATTTATGCAAATGCTCCATTTACACGCATGTAACGTAACAAATAGCCATTCCGTTATACTCAGTTCTTCCGAAGACACAAGAAACAGCAGCTATGATTTAAAAGCTCGCGATTTTTCGAGCCCTGTGGTTGGATAACTCTGGTTTCTACATACATGTGAATGTCAGGGGAATACAGCAGTCATGCCACTCATGTCCAAACCTTGGATCAAGTGGATGATCTTGAGACGGTGCGGCAACTCACAAGAGGAATAATAGTCTAGCTACGGTCCTTTAGCTATAAGCGAGGGCACCATGTAATGGTTCTGTATAAGACAACTCACGGGGTGGTTTCAGGGCGTATGATCCTGTTATGCAAGGTATTTTGAATCTGGAAGCGTCCATCCCCAAGACATTTTCTTGTACTGAATGCTGAGAAAATTATCCTGGGACTTGTGGTCAAGATGCAAATGGCTCTGATGAGCACTTCTGCCTATACAGGTTTACAGCCAATGCTACTCAAACTTAGGGCAAACTTCTGGCATTTATTCATATCGCAACTCGATGGGCATCCATGGTGTAATCACAAGGAATAGCTTTGAGGCGTATCTATATTCAGAGATGTCTTAGTGGATGTTTACTTGCCTGATGCAGCACCGCAGTAGCTTACACTAATGCTCCGTCAGTCTACTTCATTTAGATAACTCATAAAGCCTGGAGCTTCTAAACTCTGGGAACTTCCAAAAGACGACTTCATTGACTTCAAGTAAGTCATACAGAGAGAAGATCAAATCTCTTGTCAGCTAGTCATCATGACACAACACCCAAAATAAGCCAGCTAGCGATACGGAGAAAGCACCATATCCCCGGAGGTCTAGTAGTCAGTTGAAACGGTACCTTGTTTGTGACGGAACGGCGGACTCTGGTTTGTGGTTCCAACTAGCCGCTACCTGAGTAGACAAAGCTGCATCAGACCCCCAGTTTAACTGATTATCATCTCCAATCCCATGCCCAATCTCCTACCTTTAATCTTGGAAATACGAGGGTTGTTGATCTTCTGGTACTACTGTAACAACAAGTTTTATGTAGATAGGTTAACAGTGTCGAACACGACCAGTATTTGAGGAAATCCGCTCGGATGACGTGCACGAACAAAGCTCCTCAAGTGTTTGACCTACATGTCAAGTGAGATGTTATGAATGCATTGGTGGAACGCTGACTTTACAAACACCAAAAATTGAGAATTTACGCCAAAATAGAATAAACTTAAACTCCATAGCAGTCAGCCAAGCTAGCAAACCATGGCGAGCAAAGTCACTGTCAGGTACTCAGCGATAGGCCACTCATTTCTAACTCAGGTGCAACACACACAAATACAAACTCATGGAGAATATAAAGCTGAAAAGACATCAGTAAAAGCGGATTCCGGAGGAGATTCTAGGTATATCGGTTGGAGTCAAAGAGGACAAGACAGACCGCCCTTACAGGAACTTGGCGTGTATTCCAGTTGGACGGTAGCTGCTACTGGCAACGTCTAGCGTTTATTACAATCTTACAGAAACTGCAATGTTGGATTGGATGACTCCGAACACTTCTTGGCATTGCAGGCATGGATCAGCAAATCCGGCTACGGCATTGCCCGAGGTTCGGTGGTGAGAGTCTTTAAGAATATAAGGACAATGGCGCAGTACGCCTGGATGTCAATGGTTATGAGAACGGCAGTGGATTAGTCAACTTTCACTAATAGCTGCTTAAGAAGGTCTTCCGGAAGCTCAAAGGCCCAACAATCCATCTCACTCAAGGTGGCCTTTTTAGCCTCTGAGAAACCCGTTCATACCAACATATGATTTTTTATGGTCAACTAAAACAAAGTTCAGGCTTTTAGCGGCATCCATCAGGTCACTCCTTGTGTTATATTGCTGCCAGCAGGTCACAGCCGCGACAACTCTCCTGTGAAAAGTGTAATGAGCAAAAGAGAGGATATGAAGATTCTCACAGCTAAGTTGAAAAGTCCTGATGGGAATATTTTCCATGAGCTTGCAAACAGTTCACTTCAAGCGATTTACTCAATGGTATCCAGGATCTGGAGAATTTACCTATTTATTCATCCATAGGTGTCAGATTTCAACGGAAGTTTGAGATGTATAGCATATGGGTCCTATGACACCGTTTCAAACGTTTATAGACACATTTCATCAGCCTTGATGAAAGAACTCAGATTCCTCCAAAGAAAGAGTTTTGGCATACTCCGCTGGATTAAAGACGTGAAGCGAGAGACTCAGCCACCACCTTCAAGGATAAGGGGGCGTTGTTATAGCCCAGTGGAAAATTCAGATATAACTCAAAAGGTTTCAGCGACTGAAAGTGAGGGATCTGTGCTTAATCACTAGTAAGTAGGGCCTCGATCAAAAATATGACGAAATATTTGGAGGAATTAGCCCCATGAGTTAGGTTGCCTTTTGTGTGGAGTTGCAGGACAAGTACATTTTTTCTAATCTTGCTTATCTTTTTTAGGTAAGAGAAAGCCCTCTCAGAAGTATTCTTAAGCTTACTTAGACTAATACCTGTAAAGTTCATGGGTGGCATCCATACTGTTTGGAAAAACCGAAGCATCATATCTATGGGATGATGACTACCAAAGGTCATTAACAGTGTAACTGAGGCAAATCGGAACATCAGGTATGTTTTTAACTGCCGAAAATATCCGAGTGAGTGTTGCAGTAACGTGAAAAGCCCCTACAGGAGAAGAATTGAAGGGCTTGAGATGAAAGTAATAAATATATCCGGTTCCAGTGGACAATTCTGGCACGGTAGAAATGTCCGAAAGTAGAACAGTCTTTGTGTTTACCATGCGCTTTTATTGCACCTAACAAGTCTTTTTCATGGACATCAGGATCCCGTGGGTGAGTTGAATCCGTCGCGGACATAAATCCACAGAGCTTTTGACCTACCAGTGGTGTAACAGTTTCCCAGATGCTAATTTTGAGCACGGTTTTTGTGAAGAATTACATTGTCATCAGCCACCTCTTAAAGAGGGGTGGCCTGGTAAAGATGATAAACTGGAATACTTGTTTCCGTGCGTAGGCTATCTGATTGCAAACAAGTCCCAGTGTGGGGCACTGAGTCCAAGCTATGTTCTAAAGTGTTGAGGAAAATCTCATCTTGTTCGATTTTGAGACCACGCTTACATGTACACTCCGGCCTTGAACCCCTTTTCGCTAAACAAATGATATCCAACCAATGTTTAAAACTCTCTGGATTATACAAAAATCCACAAATTAGCGATTGGTTTCACCCCATACTTGGCTTTTCTTGACATCTCCTCTTCCGGACAAAGACTTTTCTGCGAAAATGTGACCTCATAAAGCATTCATCCTTGTCATGACAGACTACTTTCAGGGATGAGTGTTGATGGACCCGTTTTGTCTTCTGCTAAGGTGATAAATGGCAAGCATTACCTTGACCATCATGAAATAGTGGCAAGACAACCTGTTTAACAATGTCTTGTCTTACAATGTCCCTTCATTTAGGTTCTATCGGACCTGAAGCATCCACGGTTATCAGGCATCGCTTGTGTAAAAGGAATCTTTTTTTGAGGAACCACGGCCTTGAAAATGTGATTTATCCCTTGCATCTCTCGAACCCAAAATACTGTACCAATAACAATTCAGAAAATTTGGCCTTGAACTCAGCTTCAGTCATTGTCTTTGCCTCCTGAAGTGTTGTACAGATACCAGTAAACTTAATGGTATACGCTCACTCGAAACGGCACTGTTCTTCTGCCCATTACTTATCCTCATCGCTTCCTTGTGTAACTGGCTGAGCCCACACATGTTTACAGGATTAGAAACATGGCATGACATTCATAATCCTCTGACGGTATATCCCTTAGTTCATATTAACCTTCGGAAGACTTTTGACAAGGCAGGTCATACCACACTTTTAGAGGTGCTCCACTGACTAGGTCTTAGTTGGCAGCTCTGCACGTAGCTGGAAGTGTTTACCACAAATATCGCTTGACTGGGGACAATGAACGATATGACAACTAATCGATGTCAGTAGCGTTCATGCTATCATTTACCATCCAGGGTGTCCGACTCAGCTTTGGAGGTGTGGGTTCATCGGATGTATACGGTAGGCTAGCTTTAGCTCCCCCTCTTTGTGTCATTTCTTCCTTCTTTCTATTACAAAGCTTTATTAAAATAAACTGACATGGTTGTGCGGTAGTGCAGCACCAGTGATGATTAGTATTTTTACTTCAGGTTGAGATGGGTATCTGGTGAGACACCCTGAATATCTGTCATCAGAATAAGACTGGTTACAGCGAGTACCGAATAACCACCAGGCCATTGTAGCCTAACGCGCTTTTTATTTATGTGTTACACAGAGGTACAGCGAGACAGAAACTTCGAAAAATTCTGAAAATCTGCGGGTGAACTTCGAAGGATTGTCTGAGTTCTGGCGGTGATGCAAATCCAAGTTGATGATATTTTGTTGATAAGAAAATTATATCAAAATTTTGTCCTTCGGTGAGATCAGGTGAGATGCCAAGAAGCCGGGATACACCGTACGTCTGTTTACCCCCCATTGCAATTGGAGAATGCAGAATGCAAGGAGCGGCAATTTCCGCAAGTTCAAATTCAGGGTATTCCAATGGTATCCGAATTTCATGAATTACTCTCCCAGATATCCCTAGCTACAAAGTTACATTGGGTTGAGTGTTGGAATTTTCAAACTGAGTTAGCAGTCTTTTAATGCACAAGCAAGCCAAGTTAAACAGCCACCACTTCATTCTTGTTCTTGGTTCATTCTTCTTTCGTGTCACCGTTTACGTTCTATTCTTTATAACTCCATGATATTTTGATGAGGCCCGTCGTGTCCGATATTTGGTCGTTTCTCTTGTGTAAGCTGCAGACTGATTAGAGTAAACGGACGATCTGGACATGTCTCTTGATGTAATAATAGCAAACTTCTTACTGCATTAACGTGTAATACAGTTTGTAACGGGTCAGCTTCTATAAACTGAAATGGTTTGAAAACGTCAATGGACTACTCGATGTTTGTGGTTGTAAAAATTCTCACTACTCTTTTAGAGTTTCTACATGGACAAATGATTTTAAAAAAATGTCCTTGTAGGTCATCTGTCCTCAGGTGTATTTAATTTTTAGTTATTACCACTAATTTACTACTTTCTGAGTTTTATTTACTTTGCCTTTTTTCGTTAACCGTCAGCCTTGATGCTGCCAGAAATAGTGAATTGCCAAAACATTCTTCATCTGGTATTCGAACTGTGCTTGTTATGGCCGGATGAAGTTTTCAAACTCTTGAGTACTCACCTAGAGTGACCAACAACTAGTGTTGTCTTCTCAAACTTCACCTCCTCTGAGCATAATCTCGTAAAAAACTGGGAAAATTGCTTGTTTTAAAAACGGCTCATTGGCTTTTAACAATAAACCTGTTGCCATATGGCCTGCTGTATACCGTACAGTATTAAGGGGCTCTATGAGTTTTTAACTGCATTGCCCTTTGATATGGATTTACCGGAATTATTATGCCAGAATAGGAGGTCTGTTCAAACGAGAGTGGTGTGAGTGTGAATTCCACAACCACTTACAACCAATTGGCCGGTGTGTCTGTACTTTTTTCTGATGACTTCTAAATTTAACTACGACAGGGCAGTTTCTGTAAGAATGAGTTTCTAGCCCGAAAAGCTATCGGATGACCTTGCTGAAGGGTAGCGCTGTCCACTCAATTTGACACCACTTAGTCTGATTTTGAAACAAACTTACGAACTCTAAGAGTTACGGCTGTTGCCGTATTCAGTTTTTTAATAATACTTACTTCTAACTGGCTCGACCAACCAAACACGCGCTGAAAATTGAAAAAACGCAGGCGCTCGGCGCCAGTCCGACACGCCGAAAGGTGTATTACATTGTTGGTTTTCTTTATTTAACTATCAGTAGAACGAGTTGCACACCCCGTGAAAAGTTTAAGCATCGGAACCCCTTGGCGGTTGCATGTAAACAACTTCTAATTCAATCCAATTCAGATGCAACCATGTGTCTAAAATGAAAGGGACAGCCGCTCTAAAACCTTTTATACTGAATATTCTGTGGTTATACGGCAGTGAAACATCAGTGTCCAAAGTGGTGTTGGTGCCCATGACAACGATGACGACATGATATTACTGATACTACTTCTGAGAGGCTCTCTCTTTAGAAGAAGAATTGCAATACTGACTGGGTTATCCAGCCCGAATCCGTCCATAATACAATGTTCAACAGAAAAGACAACGGTGATGCAAACCACGCTAGACAACTTTTCAAAATTCATCCAAGATATGAGACAGCATATGCAACCTATCTTCCTTAGAATAGCAAAGTGAACATGTTGTGGTCTTTCCTCTACTCTGATTAGTAGACGCGTTTCTCACTTGGGACAAACATAGTACGCCACGACATTCGACCTTTCGACGACAATTATTTTACCCTAGATGACAATCTCGTCCAACTCACAACTGTCCTCACATTATTTTACAGATTATCGAAGTAAGAAACCGTAGAACAGGTAGCCAACGTATCCTTCGTATACTGACTGTGTAGTCAGGCTCTGTGTTTGCCTACTTGTATGTAGCGATAACCACATCCTTCATGATGATGAAAGCACTTGCTTCGTTCCGCCAGAAAAGTTCACTTGATAAAAATTTTTGGAGTCTAACCTTGGTGTATAGCCCTTGTAAGTAGCCATGATGTATTTGTTATCGTTGTCCATGGAGCATGTCTGGTGTAGTCGGATCCCAACGAATTCGTTTGTGACACTTAGAAAACTAGGATTAGAACTTCAAGTAAAAATGTACCTAGCACCGTAGATTGCAGTCGCTTCTTCCTATGCTGCACATGCCGAGAAGCAGGCTATTTTTCATGTCTACTCCAAAATGGCGGAAAGGTATCAAAGTGATTGTAAACGTTTGCGCACAGTGAGTTTGACCTTTGTTCTAGCTTGGGGGCCTAGCATATGGGTCTCCCATATGCTTAGTCTGAGATGCTACAAGCTAAGGTCCTCGGCTTTCAGTATCGTCGCCATTGTCGGTTTGAAAGTTTAGAGGTGCAGATACCCAACAGTGCTTGTGGTAACGTGGCATTAGGATACTTCACTCCACTTCTTATATTTCAAGTAAAATCTGATTTCACCTCAGTGAACCACCGTTGTTTAACACTGGCGCTGCTATTGATGATGATGATGATGATTGATTTGATTGCTTTGCGAATTATCAAAAGGCATAAGACTGCAAAAGAACAAAGCAAATGTAACCCCAGTGTGATAGAATGGGTTTCGTCCCACAAAAAAGGAAAAAAAAATGCGATAAACCAATTCTAATAACTGTCTTTCTAACAAACAGATTTACGCCTTGTCTTGCTGAATTTTCATGCCATTTCGGATAAGACTGGTGACTGTTAATTCTGCGCCAGGACAAAATCTTAGATGACCAGGCTAAAGACTCATGATCGTTATATATATATATANTATATATATATTTCAAACCTAGTCCGAACATTGACTTTTTGTGCAGCAGAAGAGCCGCAGACGGTTTGCGCTGAGCCGGATTTTATGTTGGATACAGGCCAATGAGCGCCGA
Organism: Opisthorchis felineus; assembly: GCA_004794785.1. NCBI lineage: Eukaryota > Metazoa > Platyhelminthes > Trematoda > Opisthorchiida > Opisthorchiidae > Opisthorchis > Opisthorchis felineus. The sequence continues at coordinate 2,047,736 of SJOL01007141.1, forward strand.
TGGAATAAGACCAACAGGCGAGCCAGGACGCCTGAATCTGAAGTATGAACACTACATAATTAGGCAGTCAAAAATCCAATACAGGCCAACGCTAAGATCCTCTTATTGCCTTTTCTTTGCAGCTGGAAGCATTTCCTACAAGCTTAATGATGTTGGAAATGGCGAAGAAGTTACGGATAGAGCGAGAACGGGAAGCAAAGGTTGCAAAACAGATTCATGAGCAGAAAACTATGGTGAGTCTTTGAGCAAATGCACCTTGACTATTATTATTTTGAAGGCACATGAAATTATACGTCAAATTTGAAAGCTAGTGAGTAGATAAAACGTAGTCTGTGGACAACCACTGAGGTATTTCAAAAAGGAGTAGCTTCTGAGGGTATGCACACCAATCAAATGGCAATACACAAACGAGCGACAGCTAAATTTACCAAGCTCAGCTGATTATGCTTCAGTTAGGCTGGGCGCAATACAATCTAGAAATGGGCTACGGGAATTAGATGGAAAGTGTCAAGCAGTGTACATCATCAGGCAGGAAGTTTGGATTTTCAGATGCACCCAAAGTAACCCACTACTTTTGGGTCATTTCAGGTAGCGTCCTCTTAAACTTTAAACCATGAATTAGGGGCTATTGTCGTAAGTAAACAAAAATGCATTACAATCATTGCAGTGCAATGTAATAAATAGAAGAAATGCAAGTAATTCAACAACAAAAGAGTTGGCCTCACCAATAATTCCTAAAATGTGAATTGTATCCATGCTTCTGACCAAACGCACGGGCAAAAGATAGAAGTATTCTCCGTCGGCACTGTGAGAACTGTTCGACAGCGCACCACCAGTTTTGACTTTCAAAGATCACCGACTAGGTGTAGATCCTGCGTTTCCTTCAATCGTATTGCATCTTGGGCACTGAAGTAGACTTATGTCGCCTTAATTATTTGTTTTAAACCTAGATTGGTTTGATATGAGGCTGAAGTTAAACTCAAAAGGCCCTTACCCTTACGATATACTTCAATTAAATACAAGGTGTAAAAATGATGTCAAAATTTAGGTGGGTAGGTACTCAGAACAATAAACGTTTTTTTCGCTTAAAGATATCTGTCAATCTGCGGCAGCCCATTACCGGTTTTTGCTCTGAGGACTGAGCTGTTGGGAAGGTCGCTAGGTCCTCGTTAAATTGATCGATTCAGTCCTCGGCACATCGGAACTATCATCCAACCTTGATAGAGTTTAACACACGGCATGAATGACAACCACGATCAACCATATAACAATCTATGCCCGACGAAAGCCCGACATCAACTAGTAGACTGATAAGATATTGCAGTGATCACCAAAACGTAATGGCTCAGAGCTGCAGCCGTTCCAAAGTAAAATAGCTTCAAGACTACACGGTTTCCGTAGTTTAACTTAATTCCAAGTGTCTGGCAAACTCACCTTCGAAGGGACACGTGGTACCAACTAACAAAACACATCAGTTCTGGGTTACCCATCGTCGACGGGGATTAGGGTGGAGCTACTGAATAAAACTGGGTCAGGTCCGAACATCTTAATCCATTGTCCGCTACAGACAGAAACTTACAACAGGCTCTGGAGCTGTTTACGTCCTTATGTATCCAGCTGAACAACAGGGTTATTTTCTCCAGTATTCAGGCCATTAGTCATGTCTGGAGATTCTATTTGACGAAAATACGAACAAGCTGATTTTTGATTGGGCGTTCTCGTGTTTCCGATGGAGGGATTTTACGGTGAAAGGTATCGAACTGGAAGAACTCGTTCCCCGATGTTTCGATGCACCATGATGCTCACAGACAGGAAGAATTTTTGTAAACTTTTCTTGAGGGGCTTTTGCTACAACTATGTGCTTTGCAAGGTATTTCTTAGGGTGTAGGTCGCGATGAAAACGACTGTATGATCGTCCTTGTGCTAATGTCGATTGCAAACACCACGAAGAATGAAAAACGATTTTCGCTACGCTAGGGCTGGATGGAATAATGTAACTGCTGGGTTAATCTCAAGGGAGGTGAATGTGGAAAGGTTGATTTTTAACAGAACCGAGAGCAAGCCAGGATTAGCAGAGTATAAACAAGGAGCCCGCCCTTACAGACAATCCAGCATAAGCAGAAAAACAGTTAAATCTCGTCAACCTGTTGTTCAGCAACAGACATGGATGACGTGGTGCTGAAAAACAAGACATATTAACAATTATTCAAAGATTTAATGAAGCTACCGTCACCGATGTCGGAACTTCCAATGTTCAGACGGTATGGCACCAGTTCACGATCACCATCACACGAAACTGACGGAGCTTCTCATGCTGATAGAGTAGGTGGAGAAAGTGTGCTCCATGATGGTAGATTATAGACTCGAAAATATTTTGATCTGTAAAGAGAAACTGTCGCAGCGTCGAGCAATCTGCAAGCAAGGTTTTTAGGGACAAGGTGTTGTTTTGTGTTCCACAAATAAGTTGTCCGGAGAGGAGGACTAGTCATACAAAAGGACTGCTTGAGTGTCACTCGGAGGTGAACAAGCCGTGTCGTCTTCCAAAAGTATTAGGTCTGACATAACTATCTGGAGAATTATCGTCACCAAACGTGCACTACATTTATGCCGAGTACAAAAATTGCTTTGCGGAAGACCTGACACGGCAACGCGGTGCACGGGTTGACATTCAAAAAATGAAAAACTCGACTAGCTTAGCCGGTTAAAGCTTGAATTCTCCATAATCCCGTTTCTGTTCTTGAGTTTTTCAAGCACTGTATAGTCTGAAGTCTCCTTCACTGGCACAGATTATCTCTATACTAATAGTAGTATCAATAATAATAACGATAATAAGCGTACTTCAAAGGGATGCATTAGAAATGCTTTGCTGCTAGTTAACCCAAGAAAGATCATACAGTCACGTTACCTATTCAGCAAGTGACGATAATTCTGTGGAACCTGTGTTATGCTTCGTATTTTGATGTAACCACTTCATGCGATATTCTGGTACCAGTGGCCAAAGATTCTGGACCTTTTTTAGCATTCGGAGTTAGAAAACTGTCTCGATAGTCCCCACCAATTTCCACGGAGGACTCAACAATTACTAATGATCAAACTCCTCCTCTCATTTCTAATAAATATCTAGGTGTTTCACTAACCTAGTGACGCCTAACTCGGTGGAAAATTAACTGGCCTGGTTGATTTTTAACCCTCACAAAGAGCTACTGCTAGGAATAGAATCACATCAAGGAGTTGTCTTTCGGGTAGTTGATCTCTCCGGAACTTTGCATTTTGGGAGAGCTTCTGTGTTGCTAGAGTACAGCTGTTATGGGGGACATCCTTCGCACGAAGTACAACCGCTTTTCTGCCTTTTTCAACATTGTTTCGGATCCCTTTTAGAGGCAATTTTTGAAGTCCGAACAAAAGCAGTTTATCCGGAGACCAAAAGGGAGCCAAATGAAGTTATATTCAGAAGGGGACAACCGTATGAATTACGTGCAATAAGCCGAATCATCTTGTTTTGAACAGTTAAAATTAACCTGCAACAACTTTTCCTTGATGCAACCAGTCAAATGTCTGCACATGAATTTTGCCCCGGAGGAGATTTTCTGACCCTAAAACGGTTAGAATAGGCTTTCACGAGGCCCGAGAAGTCGCATCTAAAAAAGTATCAGTGGTAATACTAATGACATGGGATCGTGTTGAGGTGGCCTTAGCTTATGGGAGTTGAGAGAGCAAGTTAGCAAAGAAAATGAACTTGACCCAGATAAATCGATAGTGTTGTATTAGTTCAACTCAACACATAATACCAAGGTGCTTCATGGTCCTCCTGTTTTTCAAGGGGAAACAAATGTCGATGAAAACGATTACGTTCACATTTATTGTTGTCGATCATGTGGCTGCTGCTCCGTTCGCCGAGCTTGGCAAGCATTTCATCACCAAATAAGGAGACATCGTTATTGCGCACTTGGGTGCGCACTACGCATTAATGATATCTCCTCGTTTGGTAACGAAACGCCTGCAAGTTACAAAACCCGGCGAACAGATCAACAGCCGTCTGATCAACAACCAGCAATTGCATGTTTTGAACTGTGACAGCTAAAACTAGCGTGGTAAGCATGTCTTTGGCAAATCACACACGTTACTCCTCGCTTTGAGGACTGGGTATGTCAACGGAATATCCAAAGCTTACTTCCGTCATTGCATCCACCTAAGTACCTTACATTACGCAGCTGACGAGCAGGATTAAACTCATTTGCAATTTAGGAGATCACCCCGATGAACGTAGCTCATTCAATGTGGCTTCCTAACAACCGACCGTATCATTGACTAAACCTAACAAAAACACCTAGTGAAATGTTTTGTTCAGCTTGCGAACAAACGTACAACTGTTTGGATACGTCAGCTTTTTGGTAGTCATGAGGTCTTATTTACTCCATTTACTCCATTTTCGTCCAAACAATTCTCTTCACGACAAGAAACTATTGCGCCTATTGGCTGAGATCGAAGGGTGAGTAAAGAGCACCAGTCAACTCAGTCCCGTCAGACTAGGGTGAGAGGTGAAAAACGTTGTGGACAGTCCTGTCTTGTCCTCAGTGTAGCTAGAGTACTGTACAAGCGATAGATGTACTGGTTGTTTGGTAACCCCAAGGTAACTCCAAGCTAGCTGTCCGCTCGTTGAACTGATCAAACTGAGCATTCATTCATCATGTCAGAAGGATGGTAGATGATACAGTCGGAGAAACATAGTGAAGTTAAGTATAACCGCATGGACGCCTCAGGTAGCCGATAAACAGGGCCCACAAGACTCAATAATTGGCAGCGCGAAAGACCGGACGCACAATTCGGTCTCTGAAAGTATTAGCGAGAAGTTCTACTCGATGGATAATTTGTTACTTTCTTATGGGTGTTCGCTAGATATGACCGCCATGTACCCTTCGATTTATATAGATTACAAATCTCATGCTGCAACTTGTTATTCCTCTTGTCATACCAGATTGCCAGCCTTGGCCAACGTGTACAGCACATACAACAGCAAGTGAAAGAGATACGCAAGGCTGCGACCGGATCAACACCAGGAAGTAAGCTGCTTACATGGTACAAGCCCATGTTGTCCGTTGTTTTCAGTTGACAGCTGTCGACGTTAGGCCAATTCGATCTTCCACCGTTTTTATGTTACTGCGCTCCTAGACTGAAACGTAAAAGGCACATTAGTCGAAAAGGATTGTCCGTGCGTACCGGAAATTGTGAAATCCATATTTCAGTGATCTGGATGTGTCGTCAGTCAGTGAGGTGAAATCGCAACCAATTGTTCCAATAAATGCCGGTACAAGGGAGGCTATTCAAAATGGGTTGGCGGGCTTGCAACAGTGCATTTAAGCCTATTGATAATGGATTCTTGTAACAAAATTCATCGAATCCATTTGAGATATGAAAAAGGTGCTGTAAAGTTGATGGAGGGTTTCTCACGCAGTTTCAACACTTGCGTGAAAACCTCTCACCGAAAAAATGAGATCCAAAAAGTCTACATTTCATAATGAAAGTTACATTTTTGATCTCTTCTTACTAAATATAAGCATATACGGTCCACTCACCACTAAATACCATCCCGTGGAAGAAAAAATGTGATGATTATCTAAGGAGAGTTGGTTTTCATATGGAAGGAAAAGGTTTCCTAACAAGCCGGGCTCTTGTGTGACCTTGGCTTTTTGTACCACTGTCCACGATTGCTCTGCTGCCCATTTCGCTTTGATCAATAGATATAAAGCCATTCCACTCACTTAGCACACGATTATTTTCATCCTTCTCTATCAGCCTCTCCACAAAGAACTATGGTACCATGACCGGCTGATTAGCAGTGTTCCAAATATGCAAATTCTATCGACATTGGCCAAGAGAATACCTGAATTCCGTATCTAGTTATTTAATGTGAACGATAAGAAAATCAACCAGGAGGTTGAAAAATTGGCAAATTCTCATTACCAGGGTGGTGTGTATAGCAATTCGTTTGCCAGACCGACGTTCACCTGGATGCTGATGAGGTAAACCATCCCAGTGATGTGATGGACACATTCTTAGCGTCTATTGCATTGTGACCGTCCATGCTCAGGGATATCGAAATTCCGAAGCCGAGGAGGTCAAAATGTGGGTTGCTGAAATCATCAAGATACAAACGCTTCGAGGAACTGGATCAACAACTCAGAGGTTGTTAATTGTAACGAAACCAAACGAAGCACAGATAGTCTCACTTCGCTACTTTGTGGTCCCCGCGGTGAGGTTATATGATGTGAGGGTATGCTGCGAAGGTCATGGACATGAGTACAAATGTAGAACTTAATATAGTGATAGTAAGATTATTATACTAACATTATACTTAGCTGACTCAGCCAGATGTGGAGGTGAACAATTTTTCAACCTTAGATGTATATCCATAAAAGGGCTCGCAGCTGATATTCCGTTCTCCCAGATCTATGGAGTTCTGTCAATTTCCATTGAAGACAGTGTGTTGCGGACCCACAGTGCAAACGCTCTTACCGTAGACCAATCATTTTGACGCTTTTAATTCATTCAGCTTTTTTTAAAGTTTGATGTCATTAGAACCGAGCCTCTGAGATGGTTCAGTGGTTAGGGCACGAACTTACCGACCGGAAGGTCTGTGGTTCGAACCCAACTCAGACGTCTCGACTGCTTCTGTCAATGCCTGGGCAAACTGAGAGTATCCCGTGTTTGCTTCAGGTTACATGGTATCTAGACACCGAAAGTGTGTAACAGCTAAATGGCGATTATTACGTCACCAAGACGTTTACTCGATCAAATAGCCGAGAGGCCAGTGTAAATTTTACCCCAAAATCTGGACAGCAAGATGGAGCACGCATTTTTTCCCGAGCACTATCGTGTATGTTACTCTCGAATTTTCGCACGCATGTCGGTGGCCTTGGTATCCACCGGACACAGTACAGTGGTGTTCTCAACCTGGTGATCCCGAGCCCAGATCGACCGTGGGGTATATTTCGCAGAGTCACGAAGCGGCTTGTGGGGACAGCCATGTTTTCTTCCATCCAAAGTGACTTTTTTCAGAAAAGGTAATACAAAAATCCTTCTTCTAGCCAGAACACTTCGAATATTTGACTTTAGAGATTATTCTTTTCTTCTGTCTCTTATCACAGTTTAAGTGTTGTTCCAGGATGGTGTGCCTGTGGCCTTCCCTGCGCTTGGTTGGAGACATTGTAAGAAATGATGGCTAATCAGTGTCAGTGACGTTCGTGCTACCAGTTTCTTCCCGGATTGCCTGATTGGGCACTTAGAGCTGTAGAAATCAGTAAATCGTTCAGCAGTATCACCCTTTCGGTGCCTAACTGCCATGCCACCCGAAGGAAGCACGAGGGCTGGGATACCGCCAGGTTGCCCAAGCCTAGACAGGGGAAGTCGAGAGGCAGATGTCTGGTTCGAACCACGGACCTTCTGGTCAGCAGATTCGCGCTCTAACCACTTGAGCCACCTCGCTTAGAGCTGTAGGTACCTCAAGATGCTTGTGATAGGCTAGCACCAGGTTCTTTTATCGCCCAAGCTTTCCTCTTATTTTCAGTTTGAAGCAAACTTTGCTGTTGTGCGGCAGTGATGAATCAGTGTCAACACTGATGTTGCTGTCTCTGAAGCTAATGATCTCATATCAGTTAGAACATTCTTAACTCAGTCTGTCATCGAAATTAACGAGTAAAGGAAATCTGGATCTTTCATTATCTGCTTAACTCAAAGACTGCATGGATAGGAATGCGGAGCGTGTGTTCTACTTAGTATATGTTCCGGCTGATTGGGAAACAAATAAATTTTGTGTACGAAGTGAGGTCAATTTGCACAATATGAACAATACAATGGAGAGATGCACTTCCGGAAGGTCTGAAAAGCACCATCTGAAAGGAATGGATGTTTTCTAAGTTGGAATTTGAGGGCAGTTTTAGAAAATAAAGCTAAAATTTCACGCATAAACCATTTATTTACTTGATGTGGTCGAAATAATCCTTAGGCAGGTCGGTGAATAAAAGCTAGAGAAGCAGCAGATTTTTCTTCATCCATCCAAATTTGTGGAAAACAGGGAGCCAAAGCTAATGCCCTCAGTCGACAACCGATGCGGTCTGAGGTGACGTGTGGGCATAACCCTTTGGTAGCTAGGATACCACCGAGGTTTTATAATCTCAGCTGTATCCAGCTGCATATTCCGTTTGTGATAGTCCGCTTCAGCCAAATGTGCTGCATCAGATTGCCTCAAATTTCAGTTGGTACTAATTCTAGATATTGCAAGGCATTGTCTAGACGTAACGCACAACTCACAAGGTTACCGAAAGCTCTTTGCAACCAACGACCTTTTTCACATTTATTTGGGCCCAACAGGTAGTCACAGTCCTCAAGATTCCCTCAAGATTATGTTCTACTTGAACCCACAATGGACAGGTTCCGACAAATGCGCTCATTTGCACACGATATTTGTCTTGACAGTAGGCTGAACTCACTCCGGCTGAATCTTTTGTTTATGATGGCATGAACTGTGTTCAGGTGGAACATGAGGTTGAGGGCGACTCAGATATTGCAACTACCTGATGAGCCCAAAGAAGGGTAGAATCGGTCGTGGGCTGTCGAAGAGTTTTCAGCAGCCTTACGAGTAGAATGTTGTGTTAAAGCAAAGTGCAATAACGGCTATGAACACCAAAACAGATATAACATTGCCACTGGTTACGTGAAGTCGGCTTCAGCGACTGAGTCTCTGCTACTCCAAACTCGCACACGACACACATTATTATATTCAAGACAACTTTGTGGGTTTTTCACATTTTGTATTCAGGCCAGGTTGGAAATACACTAATGACTTTGAGTCACGTTGTTCGCGTTTCTCGTCGAGCTACCTCACCGAAAATCTCCTTGTCTTCTAGTGTTAAACATCTTATATTGTTACTTTCATCGCTCCATCACGCTAGGTTGATGGTCAACTTGAAATTGTATGATGTATTCCCCTAATTTAAGCCGGGGAAAGTTAACAAAAAATTTATGCATTACATTTTTGCATCGTTTTCTAAAGATGACTTGATACATCTACCGAGAGAGCAATACAGTTTGCTATCGGAATTTTACTGATTCGTTTTGTTCCTCAGATTGTCACGTCAGGTCAGTTTGTCATCTTACTATTTTTTCAAGCGTTCTTCAATTTATCCAGAACCATTTCCGGGTAAAGCTGCCGACTATAAATCCATAGGTACTCGGGACCTTGACAAATCCTTAGTAAACCGAATTAAACACGAGCTTTCAACAGCTCCTGAATTTTCCTTGTCTCTTCCAAATTATTATCAGTTTTGCTCCAAAAACTGGAAGAGGAGGTCCGTGTGAACCAATATATGGTGTCTGATAAACTACCACGAGAGCTCGAAGCTGTCAAGAAACACATTGACGATCTCAACAGGGTTGTACCCCAACCAGCCATGGGACAAGGATTTCTCGATCAACTTAATCAACAAGTGAGTATTTTCTGCAGCCAGTCGCACTACGAATGTAAGCAAATCGGTTTGAACTGTCTGGAACGTCATTTTAAAATGATCAGCCGCTTATTTCAGAAAGTTAGCCACGGCAACACATTTAATTTTTGTTTAAAAAGCCGCTGGGCCTTCATACAGCTTATTGTCAGGCACTTCCTATTTTTACCACAATTAGTCAATGTTTGCGGTTATCATTGATTGATGGTAGTGTGAGTAGTTCGGGTAATTTTCAACTGAAATCTCTTCCTGTTAGGGAAGCCAATTTGTGTTGTTAAGCTTAGAAGCACTGTATAGCTGTTTCATCCTTATTGGGAATCATCAACAGTACGCATATCACGAAACTAATAGAGTTTCGGACCAGCGACCTTCCGGCCAGTGTTTGAACACTTGACCGTCCCGCCAAGTTAAGTGGTTAAGTGTTAAACCACTGGCCGGAAGGTCGCAGGTTCGAAGCTCTCTGAGTTGCGTGAGAGGCCTACTGCGGATGACTCCCAATAAGGGTGAAATAGCGGTACACTGTTTCTCGGCTTTTCAGCATAGACCTGCTTTACTGGAAGGATGAAATCTCATTTGAACAGAACACAACGGATTCGGGTTGTTGCTAACTTTAAAACTCACTTTTTCGCCCCGCGAAAAAGGTTCCCAAGCATCTAACAATATATATTTTACTGCGTTTTTCTAGACGGTGTTTCTCAGCTCAATGACTCACTAGCCTGTGGTGTACGAAAGTGAAAACTATACCGCATTATGGGCCATCACCCCGATAGGTGAAAACGGAAATGGGTAATAAAAAGATCGTGAGAATTTCTTAATAACGGCTTATAGTTTCAACCTCTACAAAAGACCACAGACAGCTATGCTCTGCTCGCTATGCTCTTTGTCGACCCTTACTTCTCACAGCACACTTTTGCCCCTATTGGTCCGATAAGCCAAGTTTTGATTTGGTCCAATAGGGACGATTACATCCAGTCACATAGTTATCCAGTTTTTTGGCCAGATACCGACTGAAGCTAGTGTTCAAAGGGAGTTTCACCCAAAAGAAATTTTCATCTGTCGGCGAATTTCACAGTTGAAAATGAAAAGTGATCCGATGGTCACGTAACTAAGCACAAAGCTCTTACCCCTTCGGAATCTGTAAAAACTGCAGAGTAGCTCAGAAAGAATGGCGACAAACTAGTCTTACTTCAGCGAATACCTGGAGAGTTATCCAAACAAGTGGTCACTAACATCATCATCCTCATTTTCAACAACAACACCATCAACTTCATCATCATTTTACTAGCTAGGCATGTCATTCCTGAGGAGCCCCAATAGGGGTAGTACTCGAGTTCAGTGATTCTTCAGCCATGAAACTTTCCCCGGGACAGGAGGAAGACTGTTCAACCGAGAGTGATGTGATTTTGGATACCTAATTACTTTAAAATGCTCGAAACTATCGAAGTACTGTGGAGCGATGCCTAAAGAACCAATAATCCTTAACTGGAGTTCTTTCAAGAAACACTGGAGGTTACAGTAACCCTCAGAACTATTTACAATAGATTAGAGTAAACCCAACCATCAAACTAGCTCCTCTATTTTATCCTGCTTTCTCTAAACAGTGGCAGTATGGTTGTCCAGCTAATTCCTAAATCGGGTGACGATATATTACCCCCTAGACCTGTACCCCAGCCACGTTCTGCCGAAGTGGGTTAAACAGAATATCGTGTGACCCATCTTCTAAAATCTTCGAATATGTTTCAATAGGTAGACACGGTTTTTGGTTCAGCATGTAGAGGGCAGTCAAATGGGCTTTGTGTCGAAAGATGAGCCCACTCCAACGCGAGAATGAAGTAATCTGGTTCCATAAAACTATGGTTTTCAAGGTGCATTATCAGTTGGTTTTTCTTTTTCTCATCTTCCCGTAAAAGTTGCGAGAAGTCAACTCACAAACAAATCGCTTGATTGAAAAACGAATGGCATCGTGTGAGCCTTTGGATGACAAAATTTCCATCTTCCGACAGCAAGCAGGTATCGTATCACGGAAAAAAGCCGCGGCCGCTGAAGCGCTAGCAGTGGCTCGAGACAATTTAGCAGTGATTGAACGCCGTATCGGGGAAACAAAAGCTCAACTTCTCCAAGCCAATGGTGGATCAGATGATGCTTATGTTGCCGCTGGAGATGTGGGTACGAAGGGGTCCAGTGAAGGTCGTTCCATTGGCACCATGGGGCTCAAAGCCGACGAGGTATGTATTCAATCTCTTTGTCGTTCAGACTAACCTACGTTTACAAGCGACCATGTATTCGTTTTCCAATAACGAGAAGGTGCGGATCTAAGTGGCCCAAGAATGCCTGAACAAATGTGGGTAATAGCTGTTACTAGAGTGATACACAGATTGACACGCAATTGATAAACGTACCTACTCGGACCATTGCTACCGATCTGGTTGTCATACTTGGGAACGGATCTATTTTTATAGACAGCGTATTTATCTCATTCTGTTCACTTTTTGTCACTGATGGTTCACTTATTCTGTCACATTCCGGCAAATACACTACCGTCTCTAAGCGTCCCTCACGAGAAAATATAGGACCTAAAAGGAAATGTCGTCTCACAAATATCGCGGCGTCCAAAACTGACTGAGCCGGTAGCGTCCGTCACTAATGATCGCAATGTTTAATCTCTGTTAGCGGTACTTAAGTAACCTTAGAAAACCAGCCCCTGGAGCTACAAGAGATTTCTACACCAGTTTAATATGGAACTCTCTGACACAACTGACCCAGAAACAATGCTGTTGCCCAAATGAGTGTTTCCGTAGGTGGTGTGATTTCAAGAAGGAACGAGTGGTGTCCTTCCAAAACGAGAACGATCCGGCCAAGCGAGTTGAAAATTATTTTGCTTATACTGCCTTATTTTTCAGAACTACGGCTTTGATTACTGAGACGGAATAGCAGCAACGGATAACCATTTGAAAACCGCTGGTAGGAATGCCGTTACGTCTGTCTGTGCCATCAAATCAATGTTAGCGTTTAAGTAAGTAAGAGTGGCTTCCATGATGCTACCATTAGTAACAGGAATCATCCAGCCCATAGAGTTGATAGTGTGGGAAGCTTGTGCATACACAGAATTTCAGCAACGTATAAGCACGGTTTTTATGCAACATCCAAGTTCATGTATACATGTTATGGTCGAAAATCTGAACTGAACTGTATTAGACAGTTCAAGCAGCTACTACACGCCATCCTACTCAGCAGTGTATGAAACTGCTCTGAGAAGTGAGGATTTCTTCAGAGTCTTGGAACATAATGTCCGGAGCTTGCGTCTAGCTTTAGAAAACATGATCTTTGAAGTACGGTCGGATTTTACTGCTTTGGATTGCACCCTGACGAGTAACCGTCCTCGACGACGGAGCAGTTTGCACAGAAGTCACTGAGGAACTAAACTATTTCACGAAAGTCGGGTACGAACATTGCCGTCACCTGAAAATCATAAAAAAGAAGCGGTAACGTAAGGTGAAAAATTCCGAATTTTCCGCTAGTTCTCCTCTAAATGTTTCCACCTATTTGTAAGGGTCGAAGGCCAATACCCTCGAATCCATTACCGAAGGAACTAACGACAGATCCGCATGGCTGTCTTAATGTTATTTGTTTTTGCACAGTGACAGTTAATTAAAGGAACAACTTACTTTTACATTTTCCTTCAAACGTTGTTTTTTTTACTTTAGAGACACAGAATAAGCAGTACAGTTCAGTTTTTCAGCTCCTAACCGTTCACTGAGGTGCAATAGTTTCAGCTGCCACAGCTTCGTTCACTGAGGATAAGGGGAATAAGGAAATGAAAGCCACCAGTTAGAGGTGATGGCTCAAGCAGTTCATTGGCGTCGAATGGTTCCTCTTGTCCGGTATCGTGTGGGGTGAGAGCTACAAGGTGAAGGCGACAGCTTTGATGCAGTACCACCATTGACTGTGTGACAAAGCCATGTCTGTCAGGATCACTAACCATTCGTTCGTCTCGTCCCTCAGTGCCCATCCGAGGAGATGACAGTTACAAATGCACCTGAGTTGACTAGTTAGAGTTTTCATTGATCGTTTCCAAGTCACGATCTGACCACAGAAGAATGTTATAAGAGCACTGCCAAAAGACAGCTGTACTAGGAAGAGTGCGATCTCGGTCGGTCCTTGTAGTAAAGTCTTCCTACTAAAGCATTGTTCCAAAATTCTCTCTAGATCTCTAACTACTCCTATAAAAAAAGTAGTATTGTAAGTCCCAGTTAGCCTGTACATGCTGGCACATACGGGGAAGAACAAGGTGACGTGCGCAATAGATTCTAAGTCAAGCATTTGTACGGGTGAGTTACGTCCATAGAATCGACGTTCACACAAATAAGTCATAAAATTGGGATTCAGCCAGGTGTTGTTGGTTTTTCGTTAGAATGGAATTTGCCGAATAGCTCTTGCTACCTTTACAAGCCGTTGACGAAACCGAACAGAGAGAACTGCGAGGGCGTTCCCAACAGGTGTTGCGGATATTGTTGAAGGGTACATTCTACCTGTAAAGCTGCTGATCTGTTCTGTAGCCAGCAAAATCCAGCGGATGATTTGCAGATGCGTAATTCAAAATTACTTTAGGAACTGAAATTACACTGAGCCCCGTCAAACAGAGGAACCGGATCACCGAATGCATTCTGCACGATTTGTACTGTGTGGTTGCAGGGGAATCCAAAGCGGTGAGAAACGACTGTAGCGGATGCGGTATCCAGCTTGACTTTTCCAGGGATATTGTCAGCCAATGATGTAACTTACCCATTTAATTCTTGTAACGCTGCGCAACTTGTATCAAAGGCAACTATAAACCGACGACTTACACGTGGATTGGGAAATTTCCATCTGCGATGCAACTGTTTTGTTACCCTCTCATCGCACTTCTAGCACACATGGTTAAGGACGGGGCAGAATCGGACAAACCTCTATTGCATCCAACCTCCTAAAGGACTTGTACTTTCAGGGCTTGTTGTAGCTTTCAATACAATCATTGTTGCTCGATCGTCTGCTACCACCCCATAAAAGTGTGAACTTATTTGAAGTACACACTCTTCGGATGCACAATTCGTAACTATTCTGTATTTTTACGGGTTCACACATTCGCTTCACCTAGAAATGTCAGTTCTGTCACAAAGATTAACTGTTTAAACTGCTTGTCTGTGAGCTCTTAGTCAAAAAGCGCTCTCCATCGCGAGTAAATGTGTTGGTACACCTGACTCTTTCGAATCTTCGGACAATTATACCAAATTCTGAACTCACATTTTCATAATAAAGGACGTCCCAAATCTGTTGTAGTTTCCTCCAGACTAAGACCGAGCGAATTTTCAGGGTAGATGTAACTGAGTCTGTTTAGTTTTCGCACCAGAGGGTGCAAGAAAGTATAAGGAGCCCCTTGGTTAGGGAATTTCGTTTGCCAAATAACCTCCACCGCACGGTATCTTGGCTTTCTCCACGAATACATGCGGCAAAATTCCTCACAGGACACTCTGTTTGAACCAAATATACACGACAAGAAGGAAAAGAATTACCCACTCAGTCCACATTGATGATTTCTGCTCTAGTGACACCGAAATTTTGCAAACCGAGAACCAAGCTCGTTGAATAAACTGACAGCCAGCTGTCTGGTAAACTGCGAATACTGTGAAGATGCTTGTTTTGATCACATCATGGTGTTTGGCTGCTGGATCTAGGGTTGGCACTGTTTCGGTATTTTCAGTACTGCTAGTTTAGTTAGCCCCGCTTGCCATTTCTGTGGCTACTTATGCACAGCAGAACCCAACGCGAAGGCTTGAGGGGGTGAAGAACAACAAAACCGTAGTGAAATGAAGGACATTCGGGCTCAGTTCACTTCAGCTTTTCGGCTCACAAACCGTGCAACGAAGTTCAGTGTTTCCAGCTTCTACAGCTTCGTTCACTGAGGATAAAGAGAATGAGGAAATGGAAATGCGGAGTGGAGGTGATGGCCTAATCAATTCATTGACGTCGAGTGATTCTGTTTGTCCAGTATGGCAGAGTCAGAACCAAGCACTGAGGACGATAGCTTTGATACAAGGACGCGATTGGCTGCGTGATGCAGCCACATCTGTCTCCCCCTGTGGTCCATAACTACGGAGATAGCAGTTACCAACTCGACTCAGTTGACTAGTAAGGTCTTTAGTGCTTCACTGCCAAGTCGTGGACTAGGTCATGAACCGATGAGCTTTAACCAAAACAGTACAATGATTGGATGCCAAGTGAACAGGGCACAAACTTTCCTATTTAAGCTCCCACTTGCCTCCGGTAATTTGCTTACAAAAGTAATAATGATATTCAAGGTCATCTTTCTACCACGCTGAGTTCGGCGCTTGTCATGGCATAACGTATAGGATAGCAGAGTTTACCTTCACTTAAAACCGTAAAAACTTAAAACCTTCCTGCACCTCCACAGATGGCCGTTTCCTAAGCCACTCGGTTGGGTACCCGGTGTTCCCATCAACTGGAGCGGGAGCGGCTCTTTTCCAAACATACCTCAAGCTAATCCCGATGGCGGAGTACCGAAAGCATCCGACTATAAACTCCGTTCTTCAGCTGGTCAGAATGTGAGATCCACCCATTCATTTCAGATGGCATATTCGGCGAAACTGGTTTCACATCAGAATGGACTGAGTTCCGATGTGTTAGCTGTTCGTACAACTCCCGTCTTCGGGATGCATTTCGTCCACTCGAAAGACTCTTTACACATGGTGGAAGAGAAATTGGTCAAGCATCCAATTAGTTCCGCTGCAAAATGCCCAGGTTTCTTTGCTACAGAGTAATGGTGGCAGTACAACTGCCCTGAATACCACAATATTGCTATCTAAGTGCAAGTGAAGACTGGTGCAAACTCGTTCCTCAAGGCGGCCAAGTACCGTATCGCAGTCAGCCCTAGCATATTAACGAGATCCATTTTTGCACAATTAGACAGTTCCTTAAGTCTCCGTACACACTTGGTCCAGTCCACGTGGCAAGTGATGTCCACCCTATATTAAACCCTACAAGTAGTGTACTTCAAGAAGCACTTGTTCTTGAAAACCCCACTACTGAATACACTCTCATATATCTTCCAGGATTTTCGCTCATCGGTCTAGTTTTTCAAAGGTCTCATTACCTTTCGACAAATACACTCATTTGCAAATCAATTTGGTTTTCATGGGAGACTCAAGTGAGTCTCTCGTTTATGATGTTCTTCAACTGAATGTGCTGCACACAGGCCGCCTCATGTTTCAGTTGGTACGATATTCGAGATATCACAGTATATTTTCATGAAGGAAACTACTCACTTGGTTGCTGAAAACTCTTCGACAGCCCACGGTTCAAGTAGAACATAAGGTTGACGGAAACTCGGGGACTGCGCCGTCTCATTACCTTCTTCCAAGTTTTCGGCTCCCTTTTACATGCTGTCGGCTATATTGTCGTCATCTTCCTCGTCATCGTTATCTTGATGGGATTATTAACTGATTTTAAATTAGAGGTAAGTTTATTTCACATAAGCTCTGGCCGTAAATCAGTTTTTGTATAACCGCTTCCTTGGATTTACATATGTTTCAAGTTTCAACGGTACGTGGCAAAACTCCGCAGCAAAAATACTGTGTACAAACAGAAACGTTCTCAGCTGAGTGAACTTCGTGCGGAACGGAGTATTCTCACACGAACTGTGGAGCGACTGCGTGCCGAAGAAGCTGAGGCCAAGCGGGTTCTTGCCGCCACCGAAGCTTCTCAAGGAATCAGTGGATACTGGGAGACCCAGAACAATCTGGAAAAGGTAAGTGGCAATCCAACTCTAATAGTTTAGGTGTAATCTGACTGAGAAAGCCGTTTTATTGCCAGCAAGAAAATGTTTCAGATCTTTTCGCGTTCTTCGATAATCCCCTTATCTGGTCGGAACATCAAATCAATAATATCGATGTACATTAAGGAATAGACTATCCCCTTTTCCTAAAAGACTCAGCCACATTCCATAGGTTAGTTTGATTGAGCTACCACCTTCGCATACCAGATTACGAACTATTTCGCAGAGCTTCTTTTACTCAGCTAATTCCTTTGTAGAAACGGATTAATGTGGAAGCCCGTTGAGCTTTATGCTCGAGGGTGGATATTCTGGGACGGGATAAATGAAGGGTTAAAAACAACAAAAGGCGTGACCCAGTCACATCGTCAACGACAGCAACGTCACAGCAGCAAGCTATCCTTACTTATCGCTACTCAAAACGTCCACAAGCAAGCGTTCGATATTTGCGCACCCCGACCTGCGGCTTTTCATTAGAAGCGTCCACTACGAATTGGCGCTAGCTGTCACGTTCTATTTCAGACATGAATCATTGTATTTTGGCGCAACTGCGACTACTGATGTGCCCCGTAGTGATCGAATACGACACACCGGAAACTATGTTAGGCACGGACAATCAATGTTCAGACTAGAAATGTATGGATCGGACATTCAAACCCCTAAAATAGCTAAGCTCTAAGGGTAGGAAACAAGCAAAGCGGCGGTTTTCTGACCTTATGTTTTTAAGGAGCAATCGTAGTATCGATCTACTAATTCATCTACCTACCAATGTAGCATCTTTAACAATTACTCTTCCAATGAACAGGTCTCTGAACAAATGAGCGCGCTGAACGAACAAAAGGGAGTCACACTGGAAGAAATGTCCCAAATCGTCCAACAGCTCACTAATCGAATAAACGCCAAACGATCTCAGCTCGCTCCGATCCTTCGGGAACTCAGACCACTGAGGCAGAAAGCTCAGGTAGCTCAGCATTTTATCAGTTCCTCTTATTTCGTGTAGGGCATTGAAGCTTGGTAGCCCTCACAAAAAGACTGATGTAGTTTTCTCTTAGCCACCATGTCAGTCCTCATTAACAGTCCGGGAATTCGGAATTCACCAAATCTATGAGGCTACAATATTTTAAATGCTAATTCATACATTCCTACTTTACCCAGCCCTTCAGCCATTCCATAAATCAATTCATGGATGTATTTTTATTTACGCTTTATCATTAACCTTTATGAAACACCTTGTAAATTTTGCACCGTATTTCCATTGAAAAGGATGCTGCTGGTCACACATAGTGTACGTAACCCTCACAGACCAACCCCGTTTTTTACATGCACATACTTCAATTGGGACTGACGACGATCAAACGGGCGTAGTAGCAGGTGGATCAATCAGTGCCAGGTTACTGGCTTATTAGGTGTATGACAAGTGAGATGAGGAGCACCAAAATGTCGTTGGAGGATGCTGTCAGAAAGCAGTTTTCTCGCTAGTTTCCGATTGGTCGAGGCTCCAAATGCCGGCGTAAGACGACGGAGACAAAATGAAGCTAAGATTCATGTTACTACGGTAGTCAGACTGGCGTATTTGTTTACCACACTTAGCAGTTGAAAATACTATCAATTCAACCCAGTTAGCTGGTTCGATAGATACGTTGAAAATAGACACACGCGAGCAAGCAGGCCCTCAGTAAAGATTAAGCCACTGTCTTTGAACTGAATGCTGAAGTGTGCCTTCGGGACTATCATTCCACTGACGCTCGAGTAGATGGATACATTCACGTTTAGATTCTACACCCAGAGTCCACCTTTCTTCCATAGACTGGTAGTCTGGAAGGAAGGCGAAAGTTGGCCCGGGAGATTCCTTCGCTACAGTATTTCTCCCTATTGGACCTCAACGATCCTTGATGGTTTGGCTGATAAGATGCTGTGAAGGAGTCGCTATACGAGTCAAATGAAAAAGACTGGCAACATTTTCAGTATTTTTCACTTTTTTTATTTTTTTGGCTCTCCGGACCCACCAATCTTTCGTATTTGCATCTACGTTCAATTTCACTTGACTTTTGTTGATACACTGAACTGCGTTTCTTTCCTGAGCAGAGACAGTCTGTCTGTATACATCCAGAAAAGCCCCGGGTTTTATCAGGAATCCAAAGCCTGAATAAAGCTAGCTATTTAATTCCGAACCCATGCGTTTGGGCGTTAAGTGTTGCTCCGGAGACATCACTCAGATGCCGACCTACTTCAGAAAGCTGGTCACCTGGAATATACATTAGAAGATGGCTTTGGTATGTTCATTTTGCTTTAGGAACCATGAGACCCTCAGTGACTACGCGAGGTGTGCGGATCTTGCGTTAACCTAAAAAGGTCAGATAACGTAGCAATTGATATGTGTACGTTTAGAATTGGAACTGGGTTTCTAGAAGGAGGGTTGGGTCGTTAACGATCCTCATCATCAGCATTTGATGGAAATGTGGATTATTTGGAGATGGGGATGGCTCTTTGGTGGGTATTATGTGATTCTAGGAAGTTAATTTGAGGTGTGCGAAACTGTTACGCCGTGAAGGTCGATGCAAGGCAAAGTAAGTCGACATTCCTAATGCTGAGACACACAGGAGAACAAGTTTCAATCCGGTAAGTTGTAGGAGGAGGAATACTTGAAAGGGTAAGATGACAAATGACAGCAGTAGTTTGTCGCTTCTAACCACTCCTGAAGTATACAGTAAGTTAAGCTATCCTGCTGATGGTACCATGCAATGGCTGACCAGTGGTAAAGCGGGATGGGATGCCGTCAGGTCTCCCAAACACACACAAAGGAGTGACTCAAACCTTTTGACAGAAAAGCCTCAATTCAGTAGTGTGCGCGCATGCCTTTGCATTCCCACTGAGCATAGGTTTACAGGAGCAGAGTTACCGTTTACCTCCCAACCCGGAGGGCCACATGACTGTGTTTACGCGACCTTTATCCATTGAGCACCCCGGTGAGAAACAGTGTAGACGTCACAGTAAAACTTTTGAGCATCTAACTCAGTGAGTTAAAGGGGCACATGAACCCTTACATGATGATAAGTTTTGTGGCGTAGAATAACAACATAAGAAGAATTTTGACAGAAGCTGGAGAACCTCTGCCAGCTAGAATAGGTCACAGCTCTCGACCGTTTATTTTTTCAAGAAGCAGAGGTGTGGCCAACCCTTGACTTGGCAGAGGGGTATGAAAGATATTACGAAACGTTTGGGTGCTGTCGCCTTCCAGGATAGGAACCACGTGATCCACGCTGCGCCTGGTTGGAGAAGCTGCAAGATATGGTTGTTAATCGATGTGAATGGCGTTCCTGTTGCTAGTTTCTACCCATATTACCTGAATAAGTGTCTGCAGGCGCATGCACCACAGAATGATTGTGACAGGCTAGCACTAAGTCCCTTCTCCGTCCACTCGCAGTCTTTCCTTCACAATAAGGCTTTCAAATAAATCATGTTTGTACGGCAGCGAAGCATCAGTGTTCAACAATGATGAAATGAAATGAACACTATGAAAAGGCTGGGTGGCTCCGCCATGAATACGGTGGTCTGTTGGTATGGTAATTGACAGGTAATTTCAGCACGGTACAATCTCTTTACGAGGAAAGCTGTTCAGGAGCATCCTGGAAACTGCTCCCAAGATAAATCCAAAATATAACGTGGAAATGAAAGTTGTGGCAAGTCACATTAAGAGTACGCATGAGTCTTATATATAGTGAAGACCGTAAGCACATTTATTGGCAGCATTTCAGGAAAAAAGCATTTTGCGTTGTATGATTGACTAAATGTTTCCTTGGGTTAAAAATATCACTGTTTGACCTTTTCTCGATCCAGGGAGAAAAATTTCCCTGCATAAAGCATTAGGAATACCAGCCTTTATTCTCGCATTTCGTGGTGTGTTCTAGGTTTCTGTTTGTGCTTCGTACCCATCTTCGTAACTTTCAATTGCACTGTCGCACGCTGCTGGACGCATGACCTTGAGATTTGGTGGTGTCAAAGGAATAATCGCAGTTTCCCAGGCTGAACAGTCGATATGAACCGTTTTCAACCACAGGATGACTACCTAGAGTGGTTTCTTCAGTACGAAGGCATTTACGTCACTTTATCTAGTAATAGTATAATAATAACCGTTCAGCTGTAACGCCTTTTCCGTTCCTAGTTGCCATGCCACCAGAAGGGGGTTGAGAAGGAGACGTGTTATGTCAGATGTAAAAAACTAACAGATGTCGAAAATGATTCCTTAAAATGTTGCTTCGACCAAAGTTTCTTGTGCTGAGAGATTTCCATACTCAGAGTAAAGAACATTCTCTAACAGTTTCTCCCATAGAGAGAGTACTGCGTTGTATTGTGCAAGGCCAAGTGTTGTCTATCTCGGCCGCAACAAAATTGTCAACGATATTCAGAGATTATTGTGTCACCCGCTGCGCTCCGCTTACAGAGTAGTGGGGGATGCGTTGTTTTGTAAAGTCTGGCCCAAACCAGGATAGAATAAGCGTATTGGACTGACATGCCTCTGCACACAAAACCGTAATAGAGTGGGAGTAACTCACATTTGCATGCAAATTCGGTTTTGATGTGAGACTCAACTGAATCCAGTTGAATCTCTCGTGTGTGATAGCCCTCTTTAACTGAATGATGAAATGTAACTCCATTTCAATCCAGTTGATTCTGTGTTACAGCTTGAGAAGTATATGTGCCTTCAATTAAGGAATGTGCACAATTAAGGAATGATCTTAGGATCTACTTTACAGTGATGATCGTGTGCAACCAGTGTAGTGCGTCCCTGTTTGACACATGCAAGTGGTTCACCAATCAAGACACAGTGGGATACTTCACATCTATCCTACTGAATTTTTCATGGGTCTTTACTGTGTCCAGACAGATCCTGGATACAACTGTTCAGTAAAACCTTTACGCAAGAAAATTTTTTTTTCATGGGATCTTTGGAATAACAATGCCTCGAAGACGCTGCTACGGACCGGCAATTTGTGTCTAATTTGACCGGGAAGAAAATTCGCCCAAAAGTTTCACTAATGCTGCAATTCGTTCTGAAGATGTTGCAGAACGGCTCATAATTCTCAACCTATATAACTACGACTTACATGTAGATAAGTCAGAAAGGTCACCGAAAGCACTATATATATATATATATATATATATATATATATATATATATATGTAATCAG
>SJOL01007141.1:2084721-2101620 GCA_004794785.1 Opisthorchis felineus
TGATGATGATGATGATGATGATGATGATGATGATGATGATGATGATGATGATGATGATGATGATGATGATGATGATGATGATGATGATGATTGTTTCCATTTCTTTTTTACTCCGTATTCGATATGCTTGTTGGGTCTTTTTTACTTGACAAAGTCTCTTTTACCTAGGGGATCGAAATACACCCAGGGCGTACGCACATGGACATTGTGTAGTCCAATGATATTGCCCCTCTTGAATCATACCCTTTAGAAATGCGGGCGGTTTCAACTAACCTAAGTACTTTTGCTACGCACTTGGGTAGGCGGTTCACATCTGTAAATGCGAAGTGCTACTGTAAGACTGGATGGAATGAAACACAAACCTCATGCTTTCAGGTGGGCCAATCGATAACTTCATTTGTCTGGGAGGCTGCATAAGTCCCGGTGGACTGGTGGAGGACGTAATTACTTCCCGAATCGGGAAAGTGAGGGCAGAGGTTTCTACCCTCGGACACTTGTGGCTCCGACGTGACGTCAGCTTGACTGTCTCGGGCAGAGCGTACAACGGCGTTAGCTGATCTGTCCTACTTTATGGACTGTTGCGATTGGAAGACTTCCAAAGGCTGTCTGTGTTTGACAATAGGTGCCTCGGAAGCGCTGGTTGGGTCTAGTGGGAACGTCAAATTAGTTAAGCTGAGATACGCAGATGGTTTTGGGGAATGTTCAGTCTCCCGCGATAGGTCAGCTGGTCACACTCCACATGTTGCTCTGGTTAGGCCATGTACTACGTATGCCAGAGGACCGTTTGTTTCATTGGCTTCCTTTGCCCTCTTCTGCCTCGTATCGGATGGAGACGACCCAGTGATGAATTGGCAAAGAAGCACGAAATTTCTTGCTAGCCCGCTGAGTCGCCTTGGTAACTGACGCCTCCTCAGGTAGGGACCGCGGGGCGAGACAAACCAGAGGTTACTGACCCTGGCACATGTGGCTGTATCACACAGTCAATGGCGCTTTTGCATCAAAGCTGTCCCATTCAATGCGTAGCTCTCACTCCCTACCATAGTGGAAAAACAGAACCATTTGATTTCAATGACTGATTAGGCCATCGCCTCCAACTTGTGTTTTTCCTTCCCTTATTCTTCTTATCCTCGATGAAAGGAAGTGTAGAGCCTAGAAACACCGCACCTTGCTGCACGGTTTGTGAGCTGAAAAACTGAACTGCACTGAACTATGAGACAAGCTTTTTGGCGCACCGAAGCTTTAGCTCTTTATCGTTATCGGTTATCATAATACAACCAAGCTGTCATTTACCCCCTAGAAAACACAACGCTAACAAGTAACTCAACTTCACCAAATGTGCATAAAACACTATTTGCGGTTGTTTTTCGTCCACGTCGTGTGATCTACCTATTGAAGATAGACAACTCACATACTATGAAAGACGACAGAGACATATTTCGGAGTTCGGATCTGCACACAGATCGATTTCACCACGGTGGTTAATTTGCGGTCGTATTTTCACACACACAAATAAAGAGACATGGAAGCACGCGTCGTTTCAGTCACTTTTAGGCACATCACCTTTAGAAGGACAAGGTAATAATGAGGAGAGTCAAGTCAAATGAGCCACGTTGAAAAATATACCTAAATGGAGGTATTTCCAATCAATCCAGAGAACCATTTGGTTCCGGATGTACACAAATTTAGGGGGTTGACATCGGGGTGAGGGCCATAAACTTTAGTCCAGTTCATTTCAGTTTTTTTTTAATCGTAGGGTACATTGGTTTGGATAACAAAGTTATATGGACGCACAATATTTAACGTTTATCGTTTCCAGTTGGTCGACATACCTGGTCGTGTCGACAGGGATGAATTCTGTCCCAAAACATTTTTGATGTTCGACTTTCTCTCTGAAACTCTGATGAGCTGGTAAACTAGTTAATTGAATGTGTCAGCGTTTTGTTTTATCTTGCATCATTCTGACCTGTTCAAGGGTGTCGATCGGTTAGTGCTCATAATTATATTTGATCAACAGCGCATGTTGGCATATTCCGTTCCCTATATTCAGGTACTTCTGGGCGTGGGAGAATGTATGGTGAACTCTTTAAAGGCTTCCCTAAAAAAGCGTATCCGATCAGGATATCCACTCTCTCCTTTCTTATTCAACCTTTTCGTCAATGAAATAATGAGGCGAACGCTGGAAAATCTTCAGAACCCCGGTGATCAAATTATTGTTGGTGAGAACCTTGTTGATCTGAAGTACGCAGACTACATCGCCCTCACCTTTGAAGACCAAGGCGAAGACCTAGTCCTGTTGAACAAACTGAGCACCGTGATACCACCTTTTGGGGTGCACCTAGCACCTCCAAAGTGCAAACTCATGCCTTAGAACGTACAGTCTCTGAACATACCCCTTACAATTCAAGGAGAATCACCAGAGATTGTAGAGAATTTTACATACCTCGGTAGTTATGTTTGCTCTGACGGAAATGTGTCTGATGACATCAGTGCAAGAATCTCAAAGGTCCGAATTATGTTTGCTAATTTGCGTCACTTGTGGCGTCAAAAAGGCATCTCACTAGATCTTAAGGGTCGTGTGTACCAGGCTACAGTACGGGGTGTGTTGTTGTATGGCTGCGAGAAGTGGCCTCTGCGGACAGATGATGTGAGGCGTTTTCAGGTTTTTGACCACCGATACCTAAGAAGCATTTCTGCTTTCGGATGGCATCAATGAGTTAACGAGTCAATTAGAAAAGGGGTTTTTGGTTGTGCAGCAGGCATTTCAGTCGCAGAAGATATTCAGCACCATCAACTACGATGGCTCGGCCATGTTCTATACATGACGAAACACCGACTACCGAGACGAGTGTTTTTCTCCGTGCCTCCTTCAGACTGACGCAACGCGCGGTGCGGACAAAGTATGACTTGATAGAATGGTGGGAAAGGGATTGCGAAGACTTTAGGTGTTATTGGTGCTCTCTGCTTTCCAGGACTGGGTTCCCGTGACCCCCTGCACTTGGCTGGATACCTTGCAAGAAATTGCAGCTAGTCAGTGTCAGTGGCGTTCGTGAGATTTTCTGATTGGGCTCTTGGAGGTGTGAGCTTGCGGTGAGCCAGCACCACGCCCTCTTCCTTACCCATACATCCTCTCATTTTCATTCTAAGGCTTCAGATATAATTAGAACAACCCAGTGGCTGCATGGCAGTAAAGCACCAGTGTCAACACTGATGTTGCTGTCTCTGATGATGGTGGCATTCTGACCCGAATAACGACTGCAAGACGGGTTCGGTCCTCCTGCACCGTTGGCTGTTTGCGATCTCTCCATAAATATTACCCAATAACCCAAAACACGAAACCTGATAGTATGAAAGGTTAACTTATGGAAAGATCCCATTAGTTGACGAAACTCCGGAACAATTAACGTTTACCTATAAACCCCCCCCCCAAGAGGACCCTTCCCTTAATCGGGAGGATGGTGGTCTGTTGTTTTATGCGGAGCGATGGAAAGCAGGCACTTTTACTAGCTTCTATGCAACCAGATTTCATTGTTCTTACTTCGTCTTTCAGCCTTATGTTCATGGTTTGTGCAAGTGCCGGCCTGAATACGAGACAATACCAGTATAGGTAAATTCTGTGTCACATCCTC
The DNA here is from genome assembly GCA_004794785.1 of Opisthorchis felineus. Taxonomy (NCBI): domain Eukaryota; kingdom Metazoa; phylum Platyhelminthes; class Trematoda; order Opisthorchiida; family Opisthorchiidae; genus Opisthorchis; species Opisthorchis felineus. The sequence continues at coordinate 2,088,348 of SJOL01007141.1, forward strand.
TCCTGTGTAAATTCGTTCTTGAGGATATATTGTTGAGCTTTTTGAGGTAGACAGACGCCTGTACATCCAGATGCCTTGGCAATCCAAACCAGCATGGCCTACGGAAAAAAAACTGAAATGAAATGAATGAACGGCCGGCCGGCCGGCGTACTTAGCTCCACTTCATTCCTGTCAGATCTCACGTCTTCGTATCACAACTTTTCTTCTCCTTGGTTGCCACTGCCACTATCATCTGTGAAAGCACCATTTTAAGGCCTGAGCGCCCCTAGCCACCTTTTTTCATCCAACCCCAAGCAACCCTTTTCAGCTCAATCTTTTACAGAGTCAGGACAGTATAGACACTACTCACTTACGTTGTCCCAAACTGCCCAACCTCCTTCCTATGGCTTACGACTTAGTTGTATTCACACTCCCAGTGACCTACTTCAGTTATGTGCACGACAGGCCTGTTAGCGAATTGCATTTTCCACGCCATATCACACCTATAGTATAAATATTTTCAATGCTACTTGCTCCTTCCTCAGTCACGGGTCAAATCCATCATCTCCGCTGAAATAATCCAAAGGTATAGCGCAATTCCTTGAAATGGAATTGGTGGAAACATTCTCTTTCCTTAATTATCCATATAATGCCCCCATTCCAGTTGGCTATCTCTTCCCCACCCGTGTTTGGCCTGGTTCTCTTCATGCTACACTATTTTAGTCCGCTTGACTTTGGATCCATCTGCTACTCTAGCGGGGTTGTTCCATTGGTTTTTTTATCAGGTAGCTGTTGATCGGTTCGCTGAGTTTGGCAATTGACTCAGAAACGTTTCGCCATCAAATGAAGATACATCATTAGGGTGCAAGTGAGTGGGTATTACCTACTTACCTGCTTGCGTTTACATAGCATTTGATGATTATCTGTTGTTTCTTAACGTGGCTGGATGGTTTTGGGACTGTGTTGTCGTGAGTTCATTTGTGTGTGATCTGTGTTGTGTTGTGGTCTGCTTTCCTCTGATCTGATTGGTTATCCCAATGCTTTCTATTTTTAGTGGTTTTCTTCCCTTATTTTTTGGCCTATTCTCACTATGCGCTGCGTTGAGGTCTGATCTTCTCGGGGTTGATTAGTTGCACCACCCATCCTCCCGATTGTAACACTGGTGCCCTGCGTCAACCATTTAATTTGGTCCTTAGATTTGTTGGTTGGGCGGGCAATCCATTCAAATTGATTTGCCCGTTTCGTCGACAGATTTGTTGGTCTACTATATGATGACCACTAGTCATGTCATGCCTGAAGGCGTAATCACGAAAGAAGAAAGACGTCCGATTTCTTTTTGCGTTTCATGGTTGGTTTTAACACAGCGTGGATCACAATAACTCTGTCAATCAGCTGCTTAGTACTTGGTACGGGTTATTCCGCTAAAAATGCTTTTAATCGGGTTCGCAAGACGCCTGGAAGAGCAGAATCAACGGCTGCGAAGCTGTCGCCAGATCGGAGGACTGACTAGTTCTGAAGGCATCTAACTAGCCTAACGAGATGGAACTAAACCGAATGCTAGCTTTCTCTTCCCTCAATGGATGCTGCCATACGAAAAACGTGTCGTGTCTATTCGGTGGTCTGTAGACTAAGTTTGCTACAGTGTCTCTAAATGCGCTGTTCGGTTCATTTACGCATAGAAGGACACACTATTTACATAAATCAGTTTCAGGTCAAGTGCTTTCTTATCTGTGGTGTTTATAACCCCACTTCATCAACAACCAAAATATTTATTCACAAATTCCTTCTTCCTATTATGGCACAAACGAATGGTAAAGGTGCTCTTATGGCATCCTACGATGCCTACAGGTCTAGTATTTGAATAGGATGTATAAGTTGAGTAACACGAGAAGACGGAGCACTTTTACGCTCCATTTTTACATTAACCAAGACAGCAACGAATGTATCAATGTTGTATTGCGCTAATAAATTTGAAAATCTTTGCTCGTGAGGAGTGCAACGGGTAGGCCATCACTTCCGAGTTCATGCTGTTTCGTTCATTTGTTACTCTTAGATTATGAGATCTGCAAATACGAATCCAAAGTTGCCTTCATTCTGGTGTTTTGAATTGTTCCACTGCCGTGGGCAGCTTATTCAGGAGGTCGCTTGACCTCGACCTCGTACTACCTGCGCTGGTCATTGCCGTCTCCCTGGATGGGGACCCCGAGACGGGCCACATCAATGGTTAGAGGCACTGCCAGATATAGCCCAGTCGCGCCCTCAATGACGCTCGTGCATCTAATCAATTGCCTTCAATGCATAGCTCCCTTCCCAATCGCCCCACTTAACAGTCCTGTATTTACGCACCAATTTATCAGCTCCCACCTTCACTACGCAGTTACCTACACTCCCCAAATCATCGGTGAACGAAACTGTGGCAGCTACAACCACTGTACGACAAGTACAATGATAACAGATGATATGCAGTTGGAGATTTGTTTCCTGATGGTGGTTGATAATTACCAATTGCTTGATCTTTTGTTTACTTGATTGATAGGATATCAAGCCGCTAGAACTTAACTGCCAAACAGAACATCTGTGGCCTATGCCACTATTTTCCCGAAACACTCAACAGCCTGTGGTTTTCCCTACTGAACTTCATCCAACGCAATTTCTTTGTCACCTGTTTTTTTGTTAAAACACGTGAAACACGTTAAAACACCCGTGAAAAACACGAGTCCCTTATGAACAGTTAAAGACAAGTGTCCAGTTTACTCTTGTAAAAAACATTTCATCCGATTCCTTCTTATTGAATCTGTGATTCTAGCAAGTGAGTCTATCAACACCTTTATGTGAAAGCACATCGTGTGACGGGTTGGTCTACCCCATACATGTGCCATTGCCCATGAATTTAAACTTCAAACTCTCCCCTTTTCTATACAGAGAAATCTATACCCGCAAAATCAACGAACAGGAAGCGTTAACACGAACACTCAAAGAGGAGCAAAAACAACTGACGGAGAATCAGGCTAGCGGACTCCGCCAAGTGAGTCTATGGCGTGATCTCGTTCACCTATTGGACGCGAAAATGGTTGCCAGGGAAGAGGATCAGGCCCGCCAAAAGGCTGGTGGTGAGTACGCAGATGTTAAAAAGATCGAGGAGGATAGATTACTGCTTTAAGTCGTGATGCAATTTGACGTTGATTACATTTCCCCTGTTTCTGCAGAGATATGCATAATACGTACACACACTGTTTATAATTCCTAATTATACGGCTACTTCTGAATGAATAAATTGGTGTTTTTAATTGGTGTATTGCGGTATAGGGGAAGAGTAGTTAAATCAATGTCGACTACAAAATCGGTGTAAAACATTGAACCAAACGATGTAAACTCCCACCAAATACCTAAAAGTGACCCACTGCTCATAGTTGCAGCGGATAGAGGAACCTGGTCTTGCAATGATTCCTTCACTTAGAAACCTTCTAATAGGAATCATCCCATGCTTGCGTTGTAACGTGAGAACGCCTATCGGTGAAGCCTGAATTGGGCCTACCAGACTACGCGATAAGGAGAAGACAGAACCAAGACCACAGCTGTAGTGTCGGTCAAACATATAGAACCAATGTGTAAATATATGGGGTGGCTGATTGGCCACATATGGTCACTTGCTTGTTCGTTCTTGTGCAGCCAACGGTGACGTTCCCGGTTTGACCATTTGCACGCCCGCTCCCTGGTCGCCTGTTGCTATGCCCTGGTTGGTAAGCTCCGCTCACGCACCTGCTGCCCGGATCGTCTGGTGACTAATGGTATTTGCGACTCGTCGTTCTCTGTAAATGTACATTTCCGTATGGACGCGTCCTAACCGCTAGAATAACTTTGTGCTTCGATGTTTTGCGGTACAAGAAACGAAGGAACAAGAAAAAAATCGAGCCCTTCTTCCTCATGATGATAGCCAGTCACTGGTGTCGAACTGCATTTTTCAGTCAACAGGGGAGAAAGCAGTAGCAGACGGTGTTGCAACTCTAGTCTAGGTCCTTTCCCCTTCGCTTTTTGAATAGGAGTGGAACGACCTGCGTGCTCATGGGGCTGTGGATTAAAGGGTGGAGTCCGCGGGTACAACGTTGAATCCTGTCATCAAGATTCATCAAAACGGATTGAAGTGACGGTGCCATCGGTGTTGAAAGCCACGAGCTGAATAACTCCCGTGTCGCGTATGCCTCGACTGATCTCCGGTTTGACTGTAACTGTAGCGACCTCAAAGTCTTCAGGATGTGGTGTTGCCATAAAAGTATTGCAGCCATCTGAAGTTGTTTCGTTATAAACGACATTGAGGGACTGCTCCAAGAGTTGTAGTTCATCAGTCCTATCCGGGCCTGAGAGATCAAGGCACGTATAGTTGGTGAGGTAGCAAGCACTTCTGGATTGAACCCTATTGAACGTCAAGGAACAGTTCATCTTCCCGGTTAGTTCGAGGCAACCTCCAGACACATCACGAATGGTGCACTTTATGTCCTCCCCTGGTACCCTTCCAATCAAGTTCAAGTTTCGTTTTGAAATCAGAATGTGGTCAGAACCTGTACTAAGCTGGAATGTAACCGGTATACCATTGATATACACTGGCGAAATTTCGTCGACCGGGGTATTTCATTCTGAATGTAGCGGTCACGACCCCTGAGTGCGTTATTTTGTCAGACCGGTGTTTTCAGGAGTTCCTGAATTTGACTCTGCAACATTTTTCTCTGTTGCCTTTTCGACCGCACTCGCTGCACCTCTAGTTCCAGTAGGGACAGTGACGTGAAAAGTGCCATTCGTCACAAAACAAACGGTTGGTTCGGTGATGTTGGATTGGGGACCATAGGAACTGGAGTAACCCGTACACGACGCATATGCGGTGGACAACCCCCATATGGAAACAACAGGTCGAAATACCCAGCAAGGGTATTCGCATTGAAGCAGTAAAACAGTCCTGGCGTGAGCTTGTCCAAACGTGAGGACATATTGCTCATCGGGCGGATCTTACGGCCGACTTCCATCCCTGTAATCCGCTCGACCATATTTCAACCCGATGGTAGTATTGAGCGACTATCCATGTGGTTTGGGACAGAGAGCACCTGTACACGGTAACGTTGGACATCCGAAGTTAAGCTTCATTTCCCTATGTATAACTCCTTCAATGACACATCGGGTACAGAAGACGCCGAATCTTTCCGTCCCTAGTGGCATTAGGTCTGGGTGGCTGCATGGTCAGTCCGGTTAATCCGTCTTCGATTAGTCGGTAAACAATGACGGCCGCGTCGAGAGACAGGGTCCCATGTTTGTGCATCTGCACTGGTTTAAGCATCTGTTTCGCAAGAACGATTCCGAAATCACCAAACAAACCTTGACCCTAACATGTCGGGGATGGCGTTGTCGCTTCGGGTGACAAGTGAAAACCTGGCCGCGTGCGATGAAGGGCGACATGGAGTAGCTCGGTCTCCCTGTGAGCTCTGGTGTCCAACACTGGACCGCAATTTGTGGAGACCTACAAGCCAACAGCTGTGCCTGAGCAGCCTGTGTCCGAAATGTCCTGGGTGCGTGGAGGTCCAGAAGCGACAGGACTTTCTCCCCTGTCATGATGCCAGATTGCAACGTTTGGGCAAACGCCAAAAAGTCCACGCCAGCGAATGAACCGTAAAACCTTCCGGTACGTTAGATCAGACTAATTTGAACAGCTGTACTCGCCAGTTCTTAACTGGTATTCAGAAGTGTAGCCATCAGAATGAATGGCAAAGGATTCAGCGGCTATGAATCAAGAATAAATGAGAGGCATTAGCGTTAGCAGACGCTGATTTATCCGAACAAGTCGCCCAAGCTCATGCCATCGGGCGATGGTCGATGTATCATGCAGTTACTAACAGTGGTGTCAATTATTCGTGCGTGCTAAGTGAAATACGCAACAGTATCGTGGGATCCTAAATAATGGTTTGTGGTTTATTCGGTGACGTGATCCTTTGGCCTCGAGTGTGTTAATGGGTTTAGATCAGCATCCTGAGTCGTAATTTGTGAGAACACTTCGCACATTTTAAGAATGAATACCAATGGACAGCACGATGGGACGCATCAGTTGGTCGGCTAATGCACCACGTGCGAATGAAAAACGGCCACCAAAACAATAATTTGAAACTATCGTTGGTTCACACCGAAACAGCTTGTAAACGATATGAAATTGAAACTCAGCGGTTCCGCTGAGCTGCCTTAAGAAATTTCCTTTAGACAAAGTGGTGGTAACATACGAACAGATCGATTTTGAGTGCGATATACCGTCTGTAGGCGTGTCTGCAAGGGTTAGGGTGGTGTACCTTGATGCAACTTGTTCGAATATTGGTGGTCTTTATGGGGAGCTCGTTTCTTACACATATGCTTTCGTGTACAACTAGCTTGTTGAATAATAGAATTCCTTGGACGTACTCAATGTGCTTTTCATGTTTAAAGTAACGGAAACATTCTTCGGTATACCTTCTTTGCAAATGTTGGTTTCTGAATCAGTGGTGTGTTCTCTCCGACGAAGGCTTAATAGCAAAACTAACGGAAGTCGAAGGAACCCTTTAAGACAATGCAGGATTCCCTTCTAGAAAAGAGGTATTGTGATAAAGAGTAGTGTCCGCAAACGGGAGCGGTTTCCAATGAAATTTCCGACATATTGTGCAAACGTTTCAGTGAAATCACTGAGTATTCCCAAATCACATATAAACCGTGAGGAATAAACTACAATCCACGGTGAAGAATGGCAACATTTGCGTCCTAGTGTCAACTTTGACAATGGCCTGTTCTTGGAAGGACGTCCCTTTTTGAGTATGGTGACCAAAACCCTGGATCTATGTGATAGCCAAACGGCCCTCACGTCAGCTGGTTAATAAGCTGGTGGCGCGATCAACCGTTGGGTGATCGGAGTTTGCAGCCTACACATTGTAACACTTACCACCTCGGGGGGGGGGGGGGGGAGCAGCATTACTGTTTCTATAAATATGGCAGTGCTGGTCGCTTGTAGGAGACACTCCTTCGGACAGTACGACTATACCTCCAGACCGCCTCATAATATGATTTTGCACACCATGAGGACTATGGGTCCTTTGTCTGTCTGCTTGCCGTTCGCCTTTTTGATAAGTTTAAACCCAAAGGAACATATATTCCAGTCCTATATCCGGTGTCAGCCCGGGACATTTCTAAGGCCATCAGCGGGTGGCCGTAACTGTCATCTCAAGTGGGTACGAGTGGACAGTGGAGCCCCACAGCGCATGCAAACGGACATCTGGTTGCTCGCACCACGCGCAATATGCACACACATAGGGTCGGCTAGTTCTAGCTATACAACAATGGTTAGAGTCACCTCAAGTAGCGTTGGGCTTCCCGTTGTAGCACTCCGGAGTGTACGATCACATACACAATGTAATAAGTTGTACTGAATCACAACTCAGAAGAATGTAGTGCGACAATGAAACGCATACTAGATAGATTCGAGATAACAGTGAAAACAACAGATAGCTTGGAAACTATTTCCGAACCCTCATAGGTAGGGACAGTGGACACAACTAAACGGATGATTCTCGGAGTATGCAAAACGTCGTCCGTTAGTCCACACCACGCAGGACGCGCCCTAGACACACACACACATACGCAGCCAGTACTACACATCCTTCAGCTTGGTTTGTACAACGGTCGTCATACAGGTTTAACTCTAGCATCGTTTTAGGCCCAGCCTCGGAATATCCAGAGTATCCTGAAGCGGATGGGAACAGTCTAGCAGTTGAACTCAATAGAGTTCGATTCAGATAACCTGAGGGTTACATGACTAACACTCCCAAACCAGAATACAGCCGTATAGTGCTCTGTAGTTAGCCATGATTCAATTTCGTTCCGTCCACACGATGAAGATAACTAAAAGCGTGGGCTGTCGAAGAATTTTCAGCAACCTTATGAGTAGTGTATTACGTCTAACTAAAAGCTACTTCTGTCACTATCGCGGATTTAGCATATTGAAATGCTCGGTGTACCAGTGCAATTCAGTAGATTTTGATAGGTCTGCCCCCAGCTGTCCTGAATTAGACCGTAAAGTTAGAGGCTAAGGTTGAGGTAGACAAAGTAAGCCCTATCTATAGACTCAGTAGTCAGAAAGCTCCACCTCTCCATGCATGATATAGACCGTCCTAACTTCTGAGAAAAAAGGCTGAAACGTCCCCTATGACCTGGGACATGGGGACTCTTCGGAATAACGAAGGGGAAGACAGGACTGAAAAAGGAACTGCTCTTGTGGCAGAATAACTCAAACACTACGGGACAGACCCCGTTGCACTCAGTGAGATTCGGCTGGCAGATCACAGAGTTAGGGAATTTGGCTTCAGGTATACACAACGCGAGAAAACCGACGTCAACATTGTCAGATTCGCAGTCTCCTTCGTACCTTTGTAGAATCGGTATTGTAGGTCACTAGCGTACTCATCAGCTAGGCGTAATCAAATGAGACCGCGGTAAGTTTATTTCATCAGTCAATGAGTAACTGACCGGCATTGTACTCCGAAGGATGACAATGTCACTAGCTGTAGGGCTAATGGAATACGGTTGGGTTATCCTTTACCATTTCATCGAGGTTGTGTTAAGTGACGGCTCCCGGCAAACGGTGTGATACTGGAGGTGTGGTACTGCGCTGGAACTTGAAGGAATTGATGGGCAACGCTGACATCCCGATAAAACCAGGCAACTGGTGCGGATGCCCATCGTCCTACCATCAGGTTCGTACCGGCCGATGGTTGCAGCACGTTCATCTGTCGATCTTATTACACCTTATCCAAACACATCTCCAAACCCTGTCGTCATTTTGTCTTTGTAGTAACACGTCCAAAAAGCTGCATGATGGTTGTTTCCGGCCTCAGACGTAAAATGCAGGTTCTTGAGTGGCGTGGCTTTTTGTGAATCTGTCGTAACCGTGCAGTTGAAACACATATCGCAGAGATATCACCGACGTACCTTGCGTACATTGCTATATTTTGAATCGCCGCTGTCGCGGATTATTCTAGATGTCATGAAGGTCTGCCAAAACAGTAGGCTTCCCACTGCTAAGCCGTCAATCTTCCTATTGTACCGAGCATTGAACCGGAATTATATGTTGGTAGTGCACAGCTACAGTAAGCTCCTCAGGTCTGGTAGATTGAGGCATAAACCATGGGTGCTAGTAGAATCACTGACCAACTGGACAAGTTTAGTTGTTGCAACCTGATACTTACATCCGAAACAGAAAAATGCCATTGAATACCTTCCTTCGGACGTCGTACTAGAGACGCAGGGCAACAGCTCGGTTTCGAAGTGTTTGCAATGGGTCAACGCGATTAGGCAACTACATTTACTTTAAAACCTTCGCTCCGACTTGACACAAAGGAGTTTAGTTAGAAATCTATTCGATAGGACGCACCTAACGTAGTTTACCCGGAAAGCGCAGCGAGCTTTGGACAAACTTAAACGTTGTTTGAGAACGACGACCCAAATCTGACCTATAGAGAAGTACATGAAAGTGAAGGCGACGTCTCCCGTTTTATCGTGTATGACATTTCTTTGCCTTTGAAAAGTAATAGCGTCTCTTCCGTAATCAAAGGTAAAATGAAGGCTGTATTCGCCCGAACGTATAATGCCTCCGAGTGGACATTCATGGTGGAGACAACTCGTACCCTATACGTAGAAATCCAAGAACTTGCGCCCGCATTTGCCAAAGCCAACGTTATTTGCAGTTTAACACGCATCTGTGTATCTATATATGCCGCTCGGATGAGGAAGCTCCTGTCCAGTCGAATTCCCGAACAGGTTCCGCGATGCTCATTGGACTCCCACGAGGGTGCTGCTCAATCGGTCATCACAAAACATCTAGAGGAAACCGAGCATAAACTACAACGCGCTCGTACAACCACGGTTCGCACCTAGTTTGTATGGAAAAAATCGAAATGTGGGTTTTACACCATGCTGTCTTGGTAAAATCACTGGAATCGGTGACTATTTCCTTTCCATTTTTCCCTTTGTTTGTGTACTTGATCCAGTCACCTAACTGTACCGCACGCTTGCGACATTATTCCTCACTCAACTTGCTTGCCTACATCCAATTTTATCCACAGCAATAATCCATTAAGTGACACTTTTTCTCTAATCGTTAAGTTGACACGTGACCGGTAATCAATCTCCGTTGGAGTTGACAACCCCCGATCTTGTCTTTTTCGAACAACTGGTGATCCAAGTTAAAATCCACTTTCCCTCACGGCTGAACTACTAAATTGTGAGACCGTACACGCTTTAGCATGTTGTGTTCCCTACCACAATTGTGTTGCTATTCGCCATGCTATGTAATGTAAACCATAACTTGCGTCTTACCACACGCATTTAATTTTTTCCAATTGTTTGATATATGGTACATGTTGGATAACCGATACACTCCTGAATGCAGATACCTCATTGACTTCGGCACTCCGCCATACCTCTCACTGTCTCAAATCGTTACACTTAAGGAACGCCTCTTGCGATTATCCTCCGTAAAGCGGTTGTATTCGGTGTTTTCAAAAGGTGGTCGTACTAGGAGGGGAAGGGGGCGTAAACAGTGACACTTATTAGTAATTATTGAGTCAGGGTGTGTTACTTCATCTCATGGTCAAGATCCACCACATAAAATCCACACGCACAATTTGCGTATCAGATGTCCGGAGTTCAAATCCCGGCATGCCCAACAACACGCACTGCTGATGAACACCTATGCGAGCAAAACTGGAGTCCTGTGCTTCTTCTGTTTGGTTCGGACTCAACAAAATAATTGCCCCAGGATAGGATGAGTGTACGCACGAGATTCATGAGTTCTACAAATCCCATAATCAATTACTTAAAGTCGGCACTTGGAGTGTAAGGTACTCCAACGGATGATACCCCGCGCACATCCAAGTCAAAGTAATTCAGGCTTCAACGGGACCAAGAATAATCAGTGATTATGATATTGATCATTTGGACCAATAAATAAAGAATTATTTTTGGGGAGTATATAAGTCACTTAGGCCTACTACCTCAAGAAAGGGCGGGGAACAATAGATGATCCGAATAAGCGAAAACTTGGTGGTGATAGTGAGTGTGAAAAGGCACTGTAGAAGAAATCAAACGTCATAGCTGCCTTACCCTCACAAACTTCATGCCACGGTTCATAAAACGTGTGTTAGGGAGCTCCAGCTGAAGCCTAGAATGCTTCTGGTCTAATATCAAGAAACTCGCAGTGATTACCATAGACGACAGTTTGGACACTGTTCACGTTCAAACTGTGCAGCGGAAGGTAGGTAATTGCGCGGTGCTCGAAAGAACCGAGGCGAACTGAGACTAACGTTTGGCATTGGATGCTTCAGCGTTCAGTCTGAGTTGCAGAGTGGATCTACTCTTTGCTTATTCCATAGAGATACTAAATGTAGTAGACTGTGTGAGACACCAACCAATTACAAGAAAGGTCCCTTGCCAACGACCTATCTCGTCGCTGGGGTCTTTGGTTAGCTACAGGAATAACCTCAGGTGCTGGATGAACGAAATGGTTGTTTCTCCGAGGTGCCGCTCTTGAACGAGGCTGTACCCTCGCAGGCAAAATCATCGGGTTCTATCAAGTAGGTTCGCTAATTTGAAGCGTTCGCATTTCATAGGTTCGTTTTTCGAACGCATCTTTGTATTCCGAAGGAACATTCCATAGGTATTTCACTTGACTGGAAATGACTTAACAGACCTTCAGCTTATTCAAAAGTTTCCAGAAATGGCCAATGGAACCGCGGGGCATTAGAGAATAAAGAAAATGTAGCAGATTGAGAGACGCGTAAATTTGCCTGCCCAATGTCCTATAAAAAGGTGGGAAAGGATTATATATTCAATTAAAAAGAACTTTGCGTTGGGCACGTCGACGTAACCCAAATCCCAGTAAAGATTGTAGGCTTCATATCTGTAAGTTATCGAGTATAGACGTAATACCTTACTCATAAAGTTGCTGAAAATTCTTCGATAGCCCATGACCGGTTTCGCCCTTGTTGCGGCTCATCAGGTAGGCGCAGTCCCCGAGATTCCGTCAACCTTATGTTCCACTTGAACCCAAATTGCACGAAATTAGCGAAATACACTCATTTGCAAACAAATTTGGTTTCACGAGAGACTCACCTGGAACCCAGCTGAATCTCTCTTTTATGATGTTTCGCAAACGAGAGATTCAGCTGGGTTCCAGGTGAGTCTCCCGCAAAACCAAATTTGTTTGCAAATGAGTGTATTTCGCTAATTATCAGGTATGTCTTATACGTCAACCAGATGAGGTTTGAAGCTGAATGAAGTGAGCGATCGGCTTAGTGTTACTAATTAATTTGTACCAACATCTGAATGAACAGGATAAAATCTCCACCTTGCGGAGAATCAAGTCGGTCTTGATCCATTCCGATGACAGGAACTGTTAAATACAAACGTCAATAATGTATAAAAGACCATCGTCCAAGGCTTTTTTTTAACTGACACAAAACTTCGAAAAGCTTGACGTGCCTGAAAACGCAACGAAACTTTTTGATGATGGCAGCAAAAAATAAACCAAATTAATAACAAGCCCCGTACAGCCTTAAAAGAACAACCCGACGAGAGGCAGATGTTTAATGTGCAGATTACAGAGAGAACAGGCGCGATTCAACATGTAGTATTATCACTACAAAAATATCATGACAGAAAAAGAAAAAATGCACACAAAACCTACGATTTGAATAGCATCGATTCACAGTACATCTACCATGGTAAACAATGGATTTGAAAAAAGACCAGGAGGAGCAGTTACAAAGAAAACAACTCAAGAATTCAGTCCACATGCAGAAATGGGAGAGAAGGAACATGAATTGGCTCATTGTTCCATTGCACCGAGACCTGCCATCATAGCTATGCCACCGACCACAGCAAACACTTCAATTATGCTCTGAGTCATCCGAGCAAGAAACCCGCTTGATCGTTTTGTTACAATCTCATCGGGGCTCAGCAGATCCGGAAGTACCGAGGTCATGGCAATGTAAATGAATCCTCCGGCAGTGAATGGTAGTACATAAGTGGTGATCAAGTCCTCCGTAAGAAGCGGTACATCAAACTTTATGCCCACCTGATCCAGGCCAACACCGGCAGCTGCAAGGCTCAAGAATGATCCCAAGGCTGCTCCAATAGCTGTGAACAGTTGTAAAAACATGGCCTGTTGGGGAAACCGAGGGGACGAGAGAGCAAACCATCCGTTAACATAAACTGGACCTAAGTTTACATCAAAATTATATAT
>SJOL01007141.1:2101643-2128422 GCA_004794785.1 Opisthorchis felineus
ATTATATATATATATATATAGTAGTAACATACCAAAACGGATATAATGTAAAGCAAAAGGCATGCGTCCGCAAAGGTGAGTGAAGGAGGTATCTAAGACTCCTCTGAGCAACGGAAAGGTCGGAGCCTCAGTGACTGGAAACCCTGTTTAGTTGTGCTGCCGAACTGAGTCGATGAACTTTTAGCCGCAATCTCTAATCCTTTCCCAAGTCTTCAGCAATTCGTATCCTAGAAGATCCGGACTTCAGTTGTATGAGCATTTGTTCAGGCCGAGGAAAGAAACGATCAAAATGCAGACTGTCAACAGCACTGTTTCAATAGCACTCGTGTCCAGTTTGCATGCTCACCCTAAAAAACAACCACATATGAGTTCTGTAATTACGTGGACCGATTACTGAAGAATCCTGTTTCAACGCGATGATCCTAGACACCAACTCATTCTGTATCTCCTCCTCTTCGGTATGTATTCGATTTCTCGTTCCACTACTCAACTTAACGAAAGCACTGTCAACTTGTCAACCGTATGCTGAAAACTCATCCCCAACTACAATGCACGGAGCCAAATTGAACTGGTTTAATTATTTTAGTGGATGGAAATCGGGAAGATTGTAGTCACACGAACTAAACGTTAAACTTTGTTAAAAAAACACCCGCAGGTCGCTAGCATCTGCGAACGGCGGCCGAACCATTAGACAACTGACTAGCTATAATGCAGTCACTGTGGCCAGAGCTGAATGTAGTGACAGTTGTAAGCCCACCAGTCAAACCGTCACAGGCGTTCAAGTGTCAGGATCTCGCTAAATTTTCTTCTTCGAATATCTAGCTGCAAGAGAGTTGTACTCAGCCTCATCAAACTAACCAGACAGGAATAGTTGGTATATTTTCCCGGAAGTTCTAGTTGTAAGGGTACTTACTACAAGCTTCAAAACGCAAGGAATAAAGTTTGGGTAGTAAGTTGAGGTTAGATGGGGTAAACAACCTGAACGTCTCAGTCATGTGTGATACAATACATAGCATGTTTCTGGTTTACCCCTCCATACAATAAGCTAACCAGTATAAGATTCAGAGATCCGTGGCAAATTATTAAAATCACCAGATACATAGATCCAAGATTTTAGGGTAGGGACACACCGCTCTTGTTACTAGTTGTTAACGGTATGAGAATCAGTGGGGTATCTGAACTTCTGCCGTTTTCACCATGTGAAATATGAAAGACTATGGAGCATGTCCAGTGCTGCATCCGTAAACATCGAACCCAGAATATTCAGATTAAGTTGTTTTATGATAACTTTTTAATAGCATAAGCAACGTCTTTTGCGCGTAAATTTTATTTCAATGATTGAAAGAGATCACATTTAGACCCTCTTCCCTTCAGGTACCGGACTATTACAAGTAATTGAATAAGTTTCAACAATTTGTCACTGCATAACAGAGTACAATACAGCTCGACGAATTCAGACCTCAGGTAAAAAGAGCACTTGTGAGAATTCAGGAGATTTGTGGGTCCAGAAAGCCGAAGTGAGAAACGCTGGAAACTTGTGAAAACTATACCAACGCGCAACTGGTCTGAAAAGGCATCTCGTGAGAGAAAAGCTTGACGATAAAAAAGGCGGCTTAATCGTCGGGCTGAATACCCAAAAACATTTTAACTGGTCATTTGTCATTGTTCACTTGGATTTCCGACCAGCAATGAAGCCTTCGATGGCAAACTTGAGACCTTTGGTGGTTTTAGAAGCACACAAATACATTTCCTCCATCAAGTGCCCCTAAGTTGCTGACCCTGATGAACTCTCAGGGATGAAGGTGCTCAGTCACTGCCTGTCTAGTCTGTTAGCCCCTAGCTTGATGAAAAAGATCACCACAGCCAACTGGAGTGAGTCGACAGCAGTGCTCATTGTCAAAAAAATGTTCGTAGTGTCGCAGTCACAAAGGAATTAGTTTATGTTCTGTTGTGATTAGACTCTGCATCAATTACTTTACGTTGTCTCACAAGAACACGTGAAAGTAAGACCCGAGAACAGCAAGCAGGATTTTGACCGGGAAAGGGTTGTGTGGGCCGCATTTCCACACTGCCAAAGATCAGAGAAACAGCACGTGTAGATGTATGCTACAAATTGGGCGTTCTTTGACTTCAAGGGTGCGATCGACGCTTTCGACTGATTCATTCTTCTCAGCGCGTTTTTACAACTAGATCTGTCCCACACGCTCGCCAATATCATGCACTGTTTGTATGTGCATACTAGTGGACGCGCACGAGCGTGTGGATCTCTCCAAAAGCTTCCCTTCAAGAAGTGACCCCTGACAAGGAAGCACACTTCATTTTCCATCAATTTCGTCACGGGTAAGATGAGGGGCGGAATTATGGTAGGGGTCTCTTCGAGCAAGAACCATGTCGAAATTGAATACGCAGGCTATACCAATCTCGATGTACAAAGGAAAAAACGGTAACAGAAAGGATATGGGAGGTCGTCCAGTCCCTCGGCATGTGCTACGCACACAAAGCTGCAGTCAACAAACATGTCTCTAAGACACCGAAGAGAGACTTTGGACTCTGTGGAGTAGGATACGCATCACCGAAGTTGCATTAATAGCGACAGTAACCTAACAAAAGCGGAGCAGTTCAGTTTACCAGCTATAAACCATGTAGTAAGAGCACGCTGGTTTCATTCGCCATATTTTCGGTCACCAAAAATAGGACAATCGCCAAACATTGTAGGCGATGGCGTAACAAGTTAGTTCGTATTAAATTAGTCTAGTCATTTTAAGGAACGGGAAACTGGGCAACTATGCATCGAAGGTCACAGCTTCTGTACAGGAGTGTCACGGACTGCTTGATTGAGCCATGTCTGCCATTGGCATTAACCACTGATGAGCCCCGGCTTCCCCATCCAGTGAAACAGTAGTTGTCAACCCGACTGAGTTTACCGGTTAGTGTCTTAATACTCCGTTGCCCGGTCATACACTGTCCACTTCTCGATCGTTTCCATTAGGCACAGGGCTAGCCAAGAAGAGCTAAGCCAATTAGACGGTCTTTGGTTGTGCGAGGTACATGTCCTAACCAACGTAACCTATGAGGTGAGAGCGTTCCTCCCTAAAACCAACTAGTGTATCCCACCTTTGCTAATCCGATGTTCCCACAAGACACTCATGGCTAAACGCCGAGTTTTCGAATATCCTCTGCGCGAACAGGCCACGTTTTTTATTCGTAAAGTATTTTGGACCACACAGCTGCGGTGACCACTCTGTCCATGTTAGACAAACTGACGTTAAACCGGCGCTATACGTGTCTGAGGTTGACGAAAGCTACTCTGATATTCCGGATTCGAGAAGTTATGCCGTCTCCACCAGTCCACCGGAACTTATACAACTCTCCAAGCAAATGATTTTGTTTATCGCGCCGATTGGTTGGTCTGCAAGCATGGGGTTTGAGTTTGAACCAATCCAGTCTTGTAGCATCATTTTCTGCCTCGATTCTGCAAACCGCTTATCAAACCGTGCGACAGATTTATTTTGGTTATTTAAAATGGCTTTCACTTTTGAAGCATCTGCACATGGGAGAACAACATCGACTGCGTACTGAATGTCCGTGAGCGAACGGCCCGGGAGTACTTCAGTCCCCAAGCTAAGAAGGTAGAGCAGTTTCAAGTAGCATATCAGTAGCAAAGTTGAAGGGGAATGGTGAGTGGGGCGGCTTTGTCTCACACCATTGAACGTGATGAACTCCGGTGAGGCCTGATGCAACCCGTACACACTCACAGAAGTTCGTATTCAGTACCTCCACGAGGGATAAAAATGTAGAAGGGACATCTCTGATTGCCGAACACTGCCAAACTTTTCAACGATCTACGGCGTCAAAGGCAGCCTTCATATCAAGAACCACCAACGTTGGTCATTCGAAAGAGCGGCGCTATTTAAGAGTGTCATAAGGCAAATATATGACCGATGCATCCTCGATTAGGGTGAAATCCTGCCTGATTCTAGCGAACCGGCTTCTCACGATATTCGATCAACCTGTGCAAAATAGTGCCAGAGAGCACGTCGGACGCCACGATGGTTTTCGTATGACGTTCTGGCGCTCTTTTTGAAGATTCAGATCACAGTCGAAGCACTCCACTCCAGTGGTATTCTGTTCAAAATCTTCTGTAGTAAGTTCCTCATACCGCCCACCAGGGCTTCACCACCAAGTATCGTGTCGCGTTGGATGAATGATATTTCGTGATGTGCTTCTGTTACTGATAGGGGCCTGGCTTCAATGTCCCATTCAGGTTCGTCCGGGTCTTCTATGGATTGTGTTGGAGGCTAACTGAATTGTTCTTCAAAGTGTTCAGCCCAGCACTTGATACAACGATTCTGTAAATGAATTACCGTTCGCAGATTGCTTCGCTGGCATCTATCTTCTTTTGACTAGTTGGTCGAATTAGCCGTTGCCCGGAGCGAAAGCCTCCTCTATTTTCTTCGCATTCAAAATCCACCAGTGTTCTCCGATGGATGTAAGAACCAAAGAGTCAGAATAGTGGTTGCCAACTCAGGCATCAAAAAGCATATCATTGGATACCACACTAGTGTGCTGTATTTTCGTACCGCTGTGAGACTAGTCCACTTCGGGTGTGGGATCTGAGACATCTTCAGGTCCTTCACTACCGATGTCTCAGAACTATGGCTAGAGTGGGTTCCGAGCAGCGGACTGACCAGCAAACAGTTCTCTGGTGAGGCAAAAGGTACTTCACTCAAGGAATGCATTCGCTTCTGCAAGCAATGGCTCTTCGGTCGAGTTACCGTCTACAGGAAAGAGCGTTGTTTTCCGCGCCTAATCCGCAAGGGCAAGAACGCATAGGTGGACAAAATATGACAATGCAGAGGGGAATAAGGGATACCGGGAAGTCTGGGTGGTGTACGCCCTTCACCGATGTTTTTACCTGCGTTACTGGCCATGATGGCGACAGTGATGACTTTCCATACCAATGTAAATCCCAATTTGCCATCGATTATTTATTCCTTTGACTGTCTACATGATTCGTGAACCGGTATTGGCTGAACCTGATGGTCTCAAAGTCGGATTCAAAAATTTACGCTTCACAGCTGACAACGTCGTTCCCCATACTTTTATCTGAAGCCTTACGAAACATTCAATTTTGGGAAATCCCATACATAACTAGGTCTATTGGTGCTCAGGTTCGGAATTCACCCTCGTTGATGAAACCGCACTTTTATTTGAACTAGCTGGTGAAATCGTGAATCCCTGGCACCCTAACTTCGCCGCCGGCACAAGCCAACGCACCAGAGACCTATCTGTTTTTTCGTGTTCCATGTCATGTGTTGTGTAAATCGCATTTTCTTCCGAGTTAGAAGAGGCTTCAGTGAGCAGGACGCAACGAGGTAATTAATCATCCAGCATAAGAGAACATGGCCGAAAAAGCTAAAGATGGTCGATGGTGTGATAACGAGCGTGATCGCAAGCACACGGCTATACGCGGTTCTAAACAAGCACTAAAATGAAGAGATGGGTTCACGTGTATGGCAGTCTACTTTTGTGGCTAGGACGCGAATATAGACGTTGGAAGAAAGCTTGATGCGTCAAATCCTGTGGCTTGCGATGCATACCATCAGTCTGGGTGAAGGTGGAGTGATCGCATCTTGCCCCGACAGAGGTATTCATATTTAAAGTCCGGGAGACAAGTGTATGAATATGGAGGCAACTTACCCGCAGTCCTGGTTGATCTGCCTTGCTCCACCGTTTAAAATACACGGCGTTATAGTAATTACAGTTTGTTTACCACAATCGTCTTTCATGTTTGTAGTCTGTATCTTTGCAAAAAGTAGACCAAGGACTATATCGGAACAAGACACGTTCTAAACTATCAATAAGCAGGAGGGTTAAGAGGTAAGGTGTGGATAGAGATAAATTCAATGAAGAAAGTGAAGCAGGATCCACAGTTTCAATTTTCAGAATCGATACTATAATAACCTAAGCAATTGAATTACCTTGGCGGAGATATTGAAGCAAGTCTCGAGCTCTAACGATTGGCCGGCGCATTAGCTAATACATTCAAAATACTGTTAAAAGCTAAGAGTCTGCTGTGGCTCGAAACGCAACTGTTGTGCACACTTATGACCTGAATTCTCGGTCTGCGCCAGCCATTTTCCTTCATAAATCTGCTTCGACAAGAGGTAACCGACAGTTGTCGGACTACAGCTCAGACAGTTGAGTCAAAAGACCAGGAAGAGCCTAAAAGTACTGACTATCTGAAAACGGCACCAGTTAGAAACCACAAGCAAAGAATAGTGATGACATACCGAATCCAACTGGGAACCTGGAACGTTAAAGCCTTTTCGACAAAAATGAAAGCGACACACCCGGAAGGTGCATAACCCCTATGACCATGGAGCTGAAGCGTTGTTCCATCGATATAGTTGCTGTGAGAAAAACTCGGTTGGCCGACCAAGGAAGATTACAAGAAGCTGGATACACATTCTAGTGGTATGGGTCTTAACAGGACAGCCGACTGGGAAATGAAGTCGGACTTGCGGTGACTAGTCATATAAATGGATGATGAGGATAATGATTGCCCAACCAAGAAGTCAAGAGAAGTCCTCATCCCTTTTGTCAATGTATTCAGGCAGACTGGGACCCGAAAAGTAGGGTCAGAGGACGTGTGACACTGTGCACACTCCGGCATTTTCATTTGACATGGAGGCACCTTTATTTCGGCTTCGAGTCATTTGAAAGTCGTATTATGGCACCTTTTGCTTTTCGCTAGGGCATCTTATAATTAAGGCCAAGGCATGTTTTAATGGTTTACTCGAAAAAGGCGCAGTGTCTTACCTACGGTATAACGTAAGGAAATAGTAAGTGATTTTTAACACAGGGGTCGCTGAAAGCTCGTAATCAACGTCAATATGTCAACGCACAATCGCTGGACGCCTTCATGAGGTTAGGCTAGGGCCGAACGGAGTAAGTAGGTCATGTACTGATACCTCAAGCAACAATCGGGGAGAATAATGCCGAGAAAGTCAGGGCTAGCCAACTTTTGATAAATACGCTGCAGAGATGGTTGGTGTCACGTGCTAACTGCGTGCACTGGTCCTGTCGCGTAGAATGTGAGATAATATGTAAGGTTAAGAGACTGTCCGTTACGGAACTCGTTTCCAACAACCAATCACAACGATGATGACGACTAATCAGGATGAACAGCCTAGCTACTCGCACCTAGAAAGTTGCCAAGGTACGTATCTCGTCCGCAGACAATAGCCCAATAGTCTAGTTACTTAGTTCCCATAATAAGCCAGCCTCAAATCAGGTTCGGTAAGCTGGTTAAAGAGGTCACCAGCAAAAAAGGACAATTGGGAAGTCTCACTTTGCGAGCTGAACACCCAGAACGTATCAGAATAGCATAGTCACCAATCTCATGGGGCAGTTCGTGCAGTAACACAGTCAGTGTGGTGACCATTCCCACATTCCGGCTGATCAGAAATGAGGCACCTGAAACGAAAGGAATAAACGTGATCAGGTCCCGAAAAACATGAACATGGAGAGGGAAGATGAACAGAGATCAAACGTCAAGCTACATACCAACTGCCAGTCCGTCCGTGAAGTTGTGGGTGAAATCTGCAGCCAGATTCAAATATCCGGTCACCTTGAACTCGGATGCTAGAAAATCAAAAAGCAACACTGACGTGTATTTTCAGGCGGACACAAGTGTGAAAAGCTTCAGATTAAAAATCCGCCATCTAGCGCAAAATAGAGATTCGAAAACAGCAGTACTCCAAACCGTTATCCGTCTGAAGATGAACAACCTGAAAACCCGGAACGCCACACTACCTCTATCTCTCTCCTGCTCATTTGTAGACTGCCAGGAACAGGCACATCCGAAACTTACCACGGGAAGAACCACGTATCCAGTCAGGAATTATAAGAGCATGGGGGCATGTTTACGCACAGACGTGAAAGATGGATTGTTTTAGCTCAGCAACACTGAAAAAGTGGTACTATTTTGAGATTCTTGGTTGTTGGTCTGTTCATCGAGCTTGGCAGTTGGATTGCAAACGTTTCATCACCAATCGAGGTGACATCGTCAGTGCGGGGTTGAGTGACTGACGATGTCACCCCGATTGGTGATGAAACGTTTGCAATCCAACTGCCAAGCTCGGCGAACAGATCAGCAACCAAGCAGCGCACCCGAGCTAACCATTTTCCACAACTTTGAGGTTCTTACTTCTCAAATAACTAGCACACAGATTAGCAAGACGGGGGCTTGCAGTCAAAGTGGTGGTGCCGATGGGTGATCGAACCTGGACCCTCGAAAAGGCGACATGATACTTTGGCCATCCGGCTAGAGTATGGCTAGGCTGTTGTTGTTCGTCTATCGAACCTGAGTCTGGCCAGTGAGGGAACAATTTATGGGTACATGGGGTATAATAGAAGGGGTAGTAACAATGGCTGATACGCTTGTTGTGCTCTCAAGGAGAGGCTCATCAAACTTCGGTTCTCAATTGATCTGTGGGTCCAAATAGCTGCTTTTATGTGGCAGCGGTCACACCCGGGTCAATCGCTTCGAAGGTGAGGGTAGCCGTGGAATACATCAGTTACGGCGTGAAGATGATCCCAGTGGATTTCAGCCACGTTATTGGCTGTTATTCTGTCTAACGACTCCCTTCATTTCTCCTACTGCCCTGCAGACCGCACTGGGTGTGCAAATTTGCCTAAAAAACGAAAGGAACACGTGGTGAATCCCGTTGGAACTCCATGGTCACCCAGTTTGCAATGTATTCAAACTTCAAGGCGCCTATTACCCAAGTAGGGCGACTTGCAACAATAACGAAGTTACTCATCATCCAAGAGGAGTTAGCGGCAATAAACTAGGTGGCATATTTATGTATGAAGACGCATCAATCCATACAAAGCTTAATCCCAACTCCGTCTTCTAGACGGCAACAAGTAGTAGCGTGTGAAACTCAGATGGATAGAGATCGAAACAGAGGTAAGTCCACCTAG
Organism: Opisthorchis felineus; assembly: GCA_004794785.1. NCBI lineage: Eukaryota > Metazoa > Platyhelminthes > Trematoda > Opisthorchiida > Opisthorchiidae > Opisthorchis > Opisthorchis felineus. The sequence continues at coordinate 2,110,635 of SJOL01007141.1, forward strand.
TTGTAGCATCCTCACACTAGACCTCGGTGGATTCCTTGAACTATCTTTTCACCACCTTTGCCCCACACCCTAGGCAATTACTTCACTATACTCAACAATTGACTCGGACAAAGAATTTTCTGGGTAACAGTGGGAATCTTTTTCCTCGCCCAACGCAGTTCACAAACCTACCTGGTCCATGGGTCTTGTTTTTTTTCTCACGCTTCTGTAGTACTTCGTCTCCACCAGCCTTTTTGTTCTTCCTTGATTTCCCATTATTAGTTTCGGCGCTTATATGGGACTGCTGTTCTGGTACGGAGACTGAATGGCTGTGCCCAGAGTGGCCATGCTGGATGAGCCGAATGGACTTTTCAATGCAAAGGAAAACGAAGATCCCAGCCACCACAGACAACCCAACCATCATGTGACGCGTGTGATCGTGACTTTTCCCAGTGACGTCGTGCATGTGGTCGTGATCGTCGTGAGTATGACCATTGTCAATAGCATGAGGAATCAGATGAAGGAAGGCATCCCCCAGTAGACCGCCAGCGGCAAAGGCGAGGAGGACTTTCAGTAGCCCGTGATATTTGTTCAGATCCGGTAAGATGATCAGGGACAAAAAAGGGGCTACACTTATCAGAAGAACAGCACTGGAAGTTTCTAGCCATAGTTGTTGTGCCGATTCGCTCCGAAGACTGTGTTTGAGTATACGTGCACCAGCTGGCTTTGGGAGTCTGTGGTAGGAAAATAATAAGATACGGGTTAAGCTTGCTAAAAGAGGTGTGGTGGTGTGGTAAGAAGACTTCACCGTGCAGTCACAGAACATAACTATGACAATGGCTTATACGTATTAACGTAGAGATGTTGACTTCACGTATTTCAGTGCTGGGGTGAGGTTAAGCCCCATAAGTAGAACGCTTAGGTCTCCATGACATTCCGGCTGAAGTCACTCAGTTGGATTACTCCGTTGGATCTTCCTTATAAAAGCCAATTACGTACTACGCTAGTAAGATGCAAAACACCGATCCGAATCTCTTGCTAGGTGTATGAACATCTTCAAGTGTTCAAGTGGGCTATTCCTGAGGAAGTGACTGGACAATCACATGGTAATAAACCTGACCAAGGTAACATTACAAAGGTCTCCCAAGTAGAGACCATGTAGAGGATGGGTTACATTAGCATCAGTCACGAACTTGCATGCAATAATCTTGGAAGTCCCGTAAATCAGAATATCCTGAATGTTTTACTTCTGTGATGATTTCTCCGTAAGGCGATTATTGTAGGCCCACAAATGGACCATCGACGGATGGAAAATTTCAAAAAGAACGGAGGTTAAGAAACCTTATCTTCCGAAGACCTCGAATCAGAAAATATCGGAAAAGCTGAGCTGGGCGATTTGGTTGCAACCAAGTGTAAACGTGTTGCTCAGTATAGCGTCAGCGAACATCATGCTATCGTGACAGAGCAAATCAGCCTAGAATTTGCTATTCAGCACCAAACTCCACAACACGTCGCGGTCTAGTCAGTCGGGTGCTAGACAGAAGCCGGTCAGACAGACTGCTGTTGCTTGTTGAAGTCTAAATGGGTCCGACACAACTGATCATCAAGGCCCTTACCAGAGTTAACTTGCGTTAGCGCAAAATGTCTAGGTAGAGAGAGATGGAGAGCTCGGTAAAAGTCGGCAGTGGATTGACGGTCACATAACTCTTCTTAGGGGACGGCAGAAAACTTGTGACACTCCACTAGGATGAAAATACTCCTAACTACTAAATATTCCAAAACATTTTACGGAGGCCTGACACTGATGCATGGATTGTAGATTTTAAAGGGGTACCATCCTGGTCTGAAGTTTTTTGTTCTGATTACTGCTGTGACGCGATGTGGCCGAAGTTATGCAGTGCGCGGAGGATGAAAGCCTTGCATGAGGTATCTGGATGGCTAAGCAACCAACTGGAGTGCTCCATCCATCAGTTGAATTTCTGCGGCATACAACTTGCTTCTGATCACACCACGTTGCAAGCATGCCTGACAGTTCGTTTCCCTTCAGGCCCTCGAAAGTCAGGAAGAAACATGCCAATCCATCATCCTTGGAAAACTACCATAGCTCAGCAGTATCGACCTGAGTTAGCTCAACTACTCTCCACAGTTCACCAACACTACTCTTGTGGCGAGGACGTAGATGAAGCACGGCAAAACGTGAAAACAGCTATGCTAGTGGCGTTCAGTGTCGTCTGTCCAAGTTTTCCGATCCGATCAAATGATCGCTGGATATCGTCGGGATCAGCTGGTCAGAGAAAAGCAACAGTCAGTAAAACTATAAGTGAGTCAAGGAGTCAAGGTTATAATGTTGCGGTGCGCTCCATATTATTAAACAGGTCATAAGCCTGGCCGCTGCGCGCTGAGGACATCAAAAGACTTTCGGTGTTTGACCATCGATGTCTTCTCATCAATGTCCTCTCGATCTCCTAAATGAAAAGTCCCCTGACACCCCTGTATTTACCCAAAAATTATACCAGCTACCCCAGTACCCCAAATATCGGCAAACGAAACCGTAGCATCTATAAACACTGCGCGGCTGAAGATGATGATGACAACACCAGTGCCTCTAATGACTCCATATCTACCCTGGTCTTCCATTGCTCAGTGACCAAAACTCCAGGAGCTGGAGCCAACGCCATCTTTGCAGCTGGCAAACTGAACTCACGCTCCACATGGCCAGCGGACAACGTGTTCAGACAAGACAACTTTGGTTCGATACTAATGGGCGTCGTCGAAGAGGTACATTACATCCATTACTGTTTCAGTAGTGCAACGGTAAAGATGGGATCGTAGGGTACAATCCTGTCATTGCATCTCTCATCATAACGACAATTACGCCTTTCGTCACTAATGGACTTGCGCAAACAGGTTTTTCCAAAGTATCCCTGGTTGTATCACCAGTCTCGATAACCGTTATCCATCAGCCAGCCCGGATTCATGACGTTAAACACACTGCACGTTGCACGGCACTTCACGGTAGAAATAGGTTTGTCGTAGCCGTAACATGTCTTGTTAACTGCTGCTAAATTCTAACCGTCACCACACCAGCCCTAATATAGCTTCAAGCAACGGCTCAAAAACTACATACGTACACTAAATTTTGGATACTTGGTGGTTATACTATGCTTTTTGGAAGTGAACCCGACCAACTTATCAGAACCTGGTGTTGCTGTAGATGACACTGCAGCGTTCTCGTTCGACATTGTTGGGGGGCAGCATACATAATAAAGCATCGGCGATTGTGACGTCGTGATGAACACTCATCAATTTTCTTAGTTCGGTGATAAATCGTACTGGCACATCCACTTTGCTAAAGTTGCTCATCACGCCTATTGGAATGCATAGCTTGACCCCAGTGCAGCTATTATAGTGCAATTTGGTGACGCAGACTAGTGAGCTGACAATATAGCAGAAAGATCTGGAACCACCGGAAACTGTTAAGGATAAAGCAAATCGCTGTCCATCCAAATAGCTTGGAACTGAAAGATTAATTTTAACTGCTATTCAAACATTGCACTGGAGTACTGGTAAAAGCCAATGCATGCAATAAGTTGTAATCACTTACAGTGTATTGGCTTCCCGGGAGTATTTGAAGTGAGCGGGCTCATTATGATCTTCATGTGAGCTAACAGTCAATGCACAGAGAAGAAACAACAGAACAGGAGTGTGTGACATTTTTAACAGATGGAGTATCCCAGGATGCATACTGAAAGAGAAAGCCATGGTATCATTTTGTGCATACAAGAAGAGTTTCGGACTGCAGGACTCACAGCGAATAGCAAGCTAAATAGAGAATTACGGTGCCACATATTCAATCGATAGAATATCAAACAAACAAACGGGCGAAAAAGAACAAAATGCGTTGACAGCTGACTATGTAAGTTTGGTAACTACTGACAAGTGTAATTCCCGGTCAAGCGCTATCCCAGAACCATTCAGTTTGTCAACCGGGTGTGTTGGTTTCAGAAGCTGAAAGTTCGTTCACAAATACAGGAAATGGTGAGAGCACTAGTGTGTTGAAGACAATGGTCTCGCCAGTCTTTATCTACGCTAGCCCCATGGGGCGGAGAGTACGACATCCACGCACTGAAGGGAGTGGCCGTGATCATCATCACAAATCATGAAGTAACAACCAAACCATAAATCACCAACCATCAATCATCATCGGCATTATGCCTATCGTCATCAGTAGTAAAACATCATTGAGAAATACTGATGCTTAACTGCGATAACTGGCTGTAAACCATGTGCACCGGTGGACCATGCCTGTCAAAGTCACCGAACAGCGATCATTCACCTCGGGACCTTCATCCTGGCAGACGGCAGCTAGCAACACGACTAAATTCGCCCGGAGAATCGCTTATGCTTCATAGCCAAACCAGCGCCAGTGCAAGCTGTTGAGTAGGATTCGCTCGGCTGCCGTCGGCGAGTTCTTTTTGCGGAGGGCCATCAGACTTATCTGATCCGATACCCAGGACCGAGAGAATACGCTAATGACACAAATTGTCAAACACTGAAAGTCTCGTGGTAACTATCCGCAGGGGCTCTCTATGGTTCATAAGCATATAAGGGCGGACGGCGGATTGGTTGGCAGCTTATGCCGTCGCCCGTGGAGTTACCACCGCCTAACCTACGGGGGCTCTATGCGGTTCGCCACTCCAAGCCTCAGAGTTTGGATACCGGCCTTTGATTTAACGGACAAACACGAAAATGCAGCCTACAAAAACATCCCGTTCTGCTCTCTCGCGCGGGTCTACAGGCTTACGTTCCCAGGTAGAACTGCAACACTACCTTGGACCACCGAATCCTGTCGTTTACCTCCGCTTTTTTGTTCCTCACTGAGACGCAAACTCACTCCAACTCGAGTTCAGGATCACAACGGCAACACCGCCCAAACGCTTAATCCCTTTTACGTCCAGCCCTGTGGCCTCTTCTGACCGCCGCCTTACCAGTTTATTCTGTCTGCTTTCTCTCTCGAGGCCAACTTTCTTTTCTCGTCGTAGAGTCTTGTGACATTCCTCCGCTGACTGAGATAATTATTCAATTTTTGAAAAGTACACTTGAAAGTGCTGTTTTTCGAAGGACCCATCAGTTCTTGCACCATTATAATCATCATCATCATCATCATTGACAGCAACACCAGATTAAACACGGGCACTTCACTAACGTACGACCATGTCAATCTATTTGAATAAAGCCTAATAGTGAAAAGAAAAACTGCGGCAGGGAGATGGGCCCAGGGCAAGCCTAAAACAAACAACCGAGGTGCCTACGCCTGTAACACTCAGTCAAGCTGGAATGCCATGGTGAGAGTGATAGCAACTGACATTCCCTAGACGCCATATCAGCTAGCATCTTCAACCAAGCACAGGAAGGGTCACAGTGCTGTATATCTGCTCTGTTTTTCAAACGTTTCATCGTCCATTGCTAAATCGCTTTTTCCCGTTTCAGCCCTCAGTGTCAAAGTTTTAGATGAATAAAACCTAGCGTCCGGTCCCTCAGTCTATTCCATTATCATTCTGATTGTCGCTGCACTCCATCCCTCGTCGAACACAACACATAGACTCCACTCCTTTCAGCAGGCGGTAGCTCTAGACGTTAAGGCACGAGCCTACTGATCGGAAAATCCTGGTTCGAAACCAACCACAACTCAAGGTGTGGTACCTCAACTAAACCCACTACTTCGGCCTGGGCAACCGGGAAGTATCATTCGCCCTTGCAGCTCTTCGCTCACCGGTCTTCTCCCACACTCCCACCCATCGTACAATGCAGTGCAATCAACTCATCTGCCAATCCCCCAGTCACCTTCGCCCAGAAAAATAAACCAAAATAATCGCTTGCTAACCTCAAAAGATCTGATCCACGTTGCAGCCTTCAATGTCCGCACTTTGTGTCGGATTGGGCAACAGGCACCCCTTGCTGAAACCTCACTTTCCCTCTCCATCGATGTATGTTGTGTCTCCGAAACAAGTATACAAGGCCCCACTTCGGTCGTGCTAGTCAAGCCGCTTAGGACGAGCTCAGATGTTCCACATCTGAGCACATCCACATCCATCCTGACGCAATCGTTCGTGGTATCTACGGTGTGGGAGTTGCACTCAGCCCCAAGGCTGAAAGCGCCTTATTGGACTGGATCCCAGCAAACAGTCGCCTTTGCGCTGTGCGGTTGTCTGGCTTAATTATGATTAACGTAGGTCGATGCGGTAAACGGTGTTTGTTTGTCGTATCAGCATACGCCCCAACAGATAGCAGTTCTGAGACTGAGAAGGACGAGTTTTATCAAGATCTGTCACGATTGCTTCGGTCGGTAGGGACTGATATAGTAATCCTGGTGAGCGATATGAATGCCCAAGTTGGACGACTAAGTTTGGAAGAAGCACAGTTGGGTGGTAGATTTGGAGTCGATGCTGAGCGTACGGATACTGAGGAGCGGCTTCTTCAGTTGTGTGCAGATCATCGTCGGCTCCTAGCCAGTACGAACGTCCAACACAAACGCTCACATCAACTTACTTGGAAGCTACCTACCACAAGACAGTCGTGGACTCAATTGGACCATGTGGCTATCAGTTACCGATGGAGGACCTCAGTTAAGGATTGTCATTCCTTCAGGGGTATGCAACTTGACTCTGATCACGCCATCGTGCGAGCCCGGTTAGCACTTCGCTCTCCGCCAGCATTACGTGTGCCAAAGAAGAGCAGCTCCGTTCATCAATTTCGACAAACTTCAGTAGCTGAAGAGTATCGAGCTGATCTGGCTAAAAGGCTACTGAGAACACACAGTCACGCGATGACGAAGATTGCTTGGAGGTTGAATGGAGGCGAGTTAAAGGAGCAATGCTCTCAGCTTTCAGAACTGTTTGTCCAGGCCATCCGATTCGACTAAATGAACATTGGATATCGTCGGGATCAGCGGATCTTATTGCTGCCAGGAAGGCCATATCAGCACTAGCAACTATGATGGCGCACGCAGATCCCTTAAACACCGGACAACCAGGAGCTTGAAGAATGACAGAGAACGCTGGTGGATTTCGAAGGCTCAGGAGACGGATAAGGCTTTCGCTGCAGATAACAGCCGCGCCCTGTTTCAACTGATTCGATCAACCGGTCAAAAGAAGGCAGGTGTCAGTGAAACAATATGCGAAAAAGACGGAACAGCAATTCACTCCCCCAATTGTCGTCTTGAGCGGTGGGCTGACCACTTCAAAGAACAGTTCAGCTGGTCTCCTTCAACACAACCGCTGAAAGAACCAAGCGGGCCCGAATGGAACACTGACACCAACACGCCATTAGCAACGGAAATCCAGCGTGAGATATCAATCCTGAAGCGCGACAAGGTGCCCGGCCCGAATGGTCTGCACCCAGCGCTTTTCAAAGTAGGCGGCGAGGTCCTGGTGAATAGTCTGACGACCATAATGCATGATATTTGAAACGAAAACAGAATACCGGCCGAATGGAGCCCTCAACTATCATTACAGTTTTCAAAAAGGGCGCAAGAACGTCATGTGAAAACCATCGTGGTGTCAGCCTGCATCTAAGGTGCTCTCTGGCATTATTTTGAGCAGGTTGATAGACTATCGGGAGAGACGGATTCGTGAGGATCAAGCTGGGTTTCGCCCTGATTGAGGATGCATCGACCATATCTTTACCTTGAACAGCGCCATTCCTTCGAACGTCCCATGTTGGTCGGTTTTCTTGATTTGAAAGCTGCTTTTGGTTTTGTCGATCGTCAGAAACTTTGGCACTGTCTGGCGATCAAAGGTGTCCCTTCCAAATGTATATCCTTTATGAGGGCACTGTATGCGAAATCCTGTAGGTGCGTACGAGTATACGGCAGGCTTTCGCCTAAGTTCACCACGTCCAGTGGTGTAAGGCAAGGCTGTCCTCTCTCACCTTTTCTCTTTAACTTTGTTAATGATGTGCTGCTTGAAATTACTCTGCCTGCCTCTGAAACCTCGGGAGTCGAAATGCTCCCGGGGGGGTGGGGGGGTTCCCTCACAGACATTGAGTACGGAGACGATATTGCTCTCCTTGGCTCAGATCCTTCCCAAATGCAGACGATTTTAAATAACCTAAACAACTCTGCCGCACGGTTTGGCATGCGCTTCACACCTGCAAAGTGTAAAGTGCTGCTACAAGACTGGGTGGGATCGAACCTACACCTCATGCTTGCAGGCTAGCCAGTCGACGTGGTAGATAAATTTATTTATCTGTGCAGTTGTATAAGCTCCGGTGGATTGGCTGGAGATGAGGTTACTTCTCGAACCGGAAAGGCTAGGGCAGCTTTTGCCAACCTCCGACACTTATGGGATCGACGTGACGTCAGTTTGTTTGTCAAGGGCAGAGTTTACACTGTGGTGATGAGATCCATACTGCTTTATGGATCAGAGACGTGGCCCCTACGTGCAGAGGACAAACGGTAAATGTCAGTGTTTGACCATCGGTGTCTCCAAAGCATTGATAAGGTCTGATTAGAACATCGGATCCGTCACGAAGAGACTGGACCTTACCGTGGTGTGACGGTTTGCGCACCTCAGCGACCCATTGAGCTATACTGGGGGGTGTCCCCGCGACACTCACAGAGTCTCTCATACCAGGTTGGTCAATGGTTAGAGGTCTGACGAACACAGTCTCCTGGTCCTCCAGGTTGGGGGTTGGAACATATGGCGACTTGTTCCGTAGAAATGGTAATGCATTTGCATTTCCTGCCAAACACCGCTGCCTTGCGGTTAGGCTTTTGAGCCAAAGGCTTTGGTTGAGGACCCTAATCGTCCTCCTGTCTAGGTGTGGGCGCCCTGACAGTATCCCAGCCCACGTACAACCATGAATCGCACATATACAAATAAACTCATGCCACATCGGCCGTCGCGTGGTGCCATCAGCCGGGTCGCCTTACTTGCTGCATACAGCAGGGCGGGTAAGCGAAAACAGGCTACTGCTGACGCCTCCCTTCTTTCTATTTCACATACTTTTTCTTCCCCCTCTCCCTACCCCATTAATAACTCTACTCTTGTAGGCCCAGCACTTAGGACTGATGACTCCGTTCGTCTTGCATCGGTTTTGCGTGCAGCATCTGCTCGTCACATGGCGCCGACATCCTCAGGTATCTCCAAAACAATCTTTAAGCCTCGACAGCCAGTCTATCTGGCCGCCTTCAATGTCCGCACTCTGAAGCAAGCGGGACAACAAGCTGCTCTTGCTCTCACGCTGGACTCGCTTGGCATTGATGTGTGCTGTGTCTCAGAAACAAGAATTCAAGATGCAAGCACAGTGATTGAGCTAACCGCCCCATCACTCTCCACTCGCTTCCGGCTACGCACCTCTGGTGATCCAGAGGCTGCTGCGGCGGGATGTGCAGGGGTTGGTATCGTTCTGAGTCAGCGGGCGGAAGCATCCTTGCTTGACTGGATACCTGTTGATAGTCGCCTCTGTGCGGTTCGTCTGGCAACGTCTGTGAAGGAGTCTCACAAGCGGGAAGTTGAGAGATGTCTGTTTATCGTGTCTGCTTATGCCCCAACTGACTGTAGCTCCGACGCCGTCAAAGACAGGTTTTACGACGCCCTGAATGTCCTGCTGCGGCGAGCTAAAAGCTCAGATATCGTGGTGGTTGCCGGAGATCTGAATGCACAAGTGGGCAGGCTTAGCGTATCTGAGACTCAATTAGGAGGTCGACATGGATTGGACTCGGTACGTACGGACAATGGGGAACGATTGCTCCAGCTGTGTGCTGATCGCAGGCTGTTTTTATGCAGTACCAACTTCCGAAATAGCCGAAGTCGTCTGGCCACATGGTGTCCTCCAACGGCATGCCGGCCACAAACTCAAATCGATCACATTGCCATCAGTTACCGATGGCGTGGATCAATAACTGACTGTCGGTCGTTTTGGAACACATTTGTGGATTCTGACCACGCACTCGTCCGGAGTCGCTTCTCCCTACGTTTTCCAGGGCCGCGTAAGGTGCGGACAAATCGCTTGGCAACTGAAAGACTGGCAGACCCGGATGTTAGACGAACTTACCAGAATCGTCTCCTAGAATCTCTTCCAAATGCTCCACCATCAGATGCGAACTCATACTGGGACGAGATTGCCACTTCTTTGCATAGTGCTGGGAATTCTGCCTGTGGTACGGCACCACGAGGCTCACTCAAGCACTGGATATCCGACCGAACGGTGGCACTCCTTAAATCTCGGAGAAATATCCCAGCCGGCCCCGAACATAACTTGACACGACGAATTATCAGACGTCAAGTGAAGGCGAGCGTGCAAGCCGACCGTGAAGTGTGGTGGACACAGAAAGCCAAGGAAATGGAAGAGGCCCAGAAAGCCGGTAATGCCCGAAGATTATTTCAGTTGATCCGTGCGACCGGTCCCCGGAAACCACCTGTGAGCGAAACCATCAAGGATCGGAATGGAGTGACCATATCGAATAAAGAAGAACGCCTCAATCGGTGGGCCGAATACTTCGAACAACAATTGTCATGGCCACCAGCTGGCACTCATCTGGATCCCACAGGTGACGTAGAACCTTGGACGGTGAACGTGGAACCGCCTACGGCATCGGAGATTTATGACTGCATATGTTCTCTCAAGCGCCACCGAGCCTCTGGTCCGGATGACCTCCCACCCGCATTGTTCAAAGATGGGGGTGAAGTCCTCAGTCAGCGCTTGTCTGATCTGTTCGCTTGCATTTGGGAAAAGGAGTCTGTCCCAGACAACTGGGGAGAGTCGGTGATAGTGCCCATTTTCAAAAAAGGGCCTCGTAGTGAGTGTGGCAACCACAGGGGGATCAGCTTGACCCCGGTCGTAACGAGACTGTTGGCGTCACTCGTGCTTCGTCGCCTTACGGTGGCTCGTGAAACACTGACTCGAGAGCAGCAAGCGGGATTCCGGCCTGGTAGGGGTTGCGTTGACCAAATCTTCACACTTCGTCAGGTGCTAGAACAACGCCATACGTATAAGCGACCCACGATTCTAGTATTCCTGGATTTCCAAGGCGCATTCGACTCGGTTGACCGGTCTGTTCTTCTTGACACGCTTGCCCACCAAGGAATGCCCCGGAAGTTTGTGAACATAATAAGCTCTTTGTATTCTCGGACTTCCGGACGTGTGAGAGTATACGGCGAGCTCTCCAAAAGCTTCCGTACACAAAGCGGTGTCCGTCAGGGATGCCCACTCTCTCCTTTCCTATTTAATTTCGTGATCGATGAGATAATGAGACGAACGCTGGAAGGTCTCCAAAACCCCGGTGTTCAGATAGCCTGTGACGAAAACCTTGTCGATCTGGAATATGCAGACGACATCGTTCTCATCTTCGAAGAGGAGGAGAGGGCGCAGGTGTTTTTGGATGAACTGACCAAAGTCATCCCGTCCTTTGGTATGCACTTTGCACCCACAAAGTGTAAGGTCATGCTGCTGGACATGCAGTCACTGAACACGCCACTTACAATCCAGGGAGAGGCACTGGAAGTTGTGGAGCGTTTTACGTACCTGGGTAGTTGTATTAGTTCTGATGGTAGTGTGACAGACGAGGTCAATGCACGAATCTGCAAGGCACGGGTCGCGTTTGCTAATTTGAGGCACCTATGGCGTCAAAGTGGTGTATCCCTGAAACTCAAGGGACGTGTTTATCAAGCTACAGTGCGGGCTGTTTTGTTGTATGGCTGTGAGACCTGGCCTCTTCGAGCAGCGGAACTGAGGCGTCTTCAGGTGTTTGACAATCGTTGTCTCAGAACCATAGCTCGTGTGGGTTGGTGTCGGCGAATCCGTAACGAGGCAGTTAGAAAGCGAGTTTTTGGTTGTGCAACGGGTACTTCCATTGAAGAGTGTGTCCAGCACCAGAAGCTGCGTTGGTTGGGACACGTGTTGCGTATGCCTAATCATCGTTTGCCGAAGAGAGTGCTGTTTTCCATGCCCAATTCAGAGTGGCGGAAGCAGAGAGGTGGCCAACCCTTAACCTGGCAGAGGGGTATGAAGGAAATTACGAAACGCTTGGGTGCTGTCGGTGCTACTCGCCTTCCAGGTTGGGGACCGCGTGATCCTCACTGTGCCTGGTTGGAGACGCTGCAAGATATGGCTGCCAACCGATGTCAGTGGCGATCTTGTTGTCAGTTTCTATCCAGATTGCCTGAATGATTGACTGGAGGCGTAGGCACCTCGGAATGATTGTAGTAAGCTAGCACTAAGTCCCTTCCCTGTCCACCTTTATTCTTTCCTTCACAATAAGGCTTTCAAATAACTCATGGTTGTACGGCAGTGAAGCATCAGTGTTGAACACTGATGTCATGCTGTCGATGATGATGATGATGAGAACATCGGATTAGCAATGCTGAGGAAGAAGAAACTCTTTCGCGATGGATGAATTACTCACGCTTCATAGGTTACGCTGGGTAGGACATGTACTCTGCATGGCAGAAGACCGTTTGCCTCACAGAGTTGTTTTTGCCCAGCCCTGTGCTGAGTGGAAGCGACCGAGAGGTGGACAGTGTATGACCTGGCAAACTTGGTCGGGTGGGCAACTGCCTACTCCTGGATGGAGACCCCGGGACTCAACTCACCAATGGTTAATAACATTGGCAGAAATAGCCCAATCGCGCAGTCAACGGCGCTCATGCATCAAGCCATCGCCTTCCATGCGTAGCTACCTAGTTCTCGAACTAACCAGATGTGCCATCGCCCCAAAGGCTTGGCTGTATGTCCCACACTCTCCCGTTTTCCAGTGATCAAAACTGTAGCAGCTGGAACCAATGTGCCTATGGTACACGGTTTATAGCTGATAAACTGAACTGAATTGAACTGATTTGGACGGCATGGCAAGCAGCCACAGAAACACTGCTACAGCTGATTGGTTATTTATTATTTTTATGAGGTAAATCGACGTAAGACACGGCCCAGCCGCCTTAGCTTACAGTCAGCACCATTGATCTTGACTTCAAGAGTGCGCTCGATTCTGTCGGCCCATTCTCATCACGAAGTTGATCATACCCGTTCAGATACGTAACAAACTTACCGCAACGTGACGATTTGTGCCTACGACAACCAGTGAGCTATACTGGGAAGTGTCCGTGCGACACTCTCAGTCCCCCGTACCAGGTTGGTCATTCATTAAAGGTCTGACCAAGTCTTCTAGTCCTACAGGTTTGGGGTCGCCACATGTTTGGTGACTTGCTCCCTAAAAATGCAGGCTGCTCTGACGGACTTCCATGGTCAGGCTTTTGGCCAAATGCATTGGTTGTGGGCCTAATCGTCCTGCTTTTTAGGGCTGGGCGTCTTGGCAGTATCCGAGCCCACGTACAACCATGATGCCTAAACTAACAATGCTAAATAAAAAATAATCGTTCAGCTGTAGCACCCTTTCGATGCCTAGCTGCCATGCCACCCAAAGGAAGTACAAGGGCTGGGATACTGTCAGGTTACCCAAGCCTAGACGGGAAAAGTCGAGATACAGGGGTTGGGTTCGAACCACTGAACTAAAAATGCCGTCACGCAACATCGGCCGTCACGTGGTACCATCAGCCGGCTCACCTTACTTGCAGCGTACAGCAGGTCGGGTAAGCGAAAACAGGTTACTGATGACGCCTCCATTACTTTCTTCTTACATATTCGTTCTTCTCTCCATTTTCACCCAGTTGTTAGCGACGTCTCCGTAGGCTTATTCTTAGGGACTGACAGGTCAGTTCGAGACCCATTGCCATTAAACGTTCCAGCTGTTTCGGTGTCTAACTGCCATGCTACCGAGGGAAGCATGAGGACTGAGATACTGCCCAAGCCTAGACACGAGTAGTCGGGATGCCAGGGTTGTGCTCGAACCATGGACCTTAGGATAAGCAGGTTCGTGTCTTAACAACTGAGCTACCTCGAGTCGTTAGCTGCAAAGTCCACGGTAAACTCTACCGCCACAGCCACTGACACTGACACTTCAAAATCATCTTTCAAACCCCGTCGCTCAGTTCATCTGGCAGCCTTCAACGTTCGCATTCCGAAACAAGCTGGACAATAGATTACCCTTGCATATAAGCTGGACTCACTCTCCATTGATGTGGGCTGTCTGAAACGAGGATTGGAGACCCGAGTGCGCTTGTTGAACTGGCCCCCTAAAGCTTTCCGCTAGCTTCTGGTTGCGCACCTCTGGTGATCCAGAAGCCGCTGTGGCTAGTCCCGCCGGGGTTGTTAGTGTTCTAAGCCGCCGAGCTGAAGGGTCTCTGGTTGAATGGCATTCCGTTGCTTGTCTCCTCTGTGCGGTTCACTTGGTAGCGTCTGCGAAAGTGCCCCATAAACGCGCTGATAGTCTCTGCCTGTTACATGTATCTGCTTAGGCCCCTGTGGACTGTAGCCCTGATAGCTCAAAGAAAGCCTTTAAGACGCTTTGGGCGCCTTTTTGTGGTGGGCTTAGAGCTCAGAAATTGTTGCAGTTGCCGGGAATATGAATACCCAGGTAGGTAGGCTTAGAGCTGCTGAGGTTCAATCGAGTGGTAGTCTAGGACTCGAATGGAGACGCACGAACAACGGTGAACGCCTGCTGCAGTTATTTGCTGACTACAGACTTTCTGTGCAGTACTAACTGCAGTTCCAGGATCCAAATGAGTTAGAGCAGGTGGCCACGAGAAATATCCAGAGTGCTCGTCCCGGCGGTCGAAGCATCTTTTCTTACTGGAGATGGTTGCGCCACTGTGATCCTCGATGGTTTCGCTCACAGACGGTTTCCGGGAGCCGGTCGCGAGTATCAATCGAAATAACCCGGCATTCCGGGCTTTCTAGGTCTCTTCCATTTTCTTAGCTTTCCGTGTCCAACAGGCTTCCCGGTCGGCGCTTCTTGGAGTCTGACAGCTCATCGTGCTGGATTATATTCAGTGCTGGCTGGAACACCTCCTCCTCTCCTCCCCACCCCCCCCCCTTCCACCCCGATTGAAGCAACACCACTGTTCTGTCTGATATCCAGTGCTTCAGCGGACCTGGTAGCGCCGTGTCACAGGCAAAACTCGCGGCACTGTGCAAACATGCGACAATATCGTTCCGACACGAATTGACATCCGGCAGTTGAAAGAGAGTCCAGGACCAGGGGGTTGTGTTGGTCAGACTAACCTGGTATGAGGGACTGCGAACGTCGCACGGACACCACCCAGTATATTTCAATGGGTCACGGAGGCACACAAACCGTCACGCCGCAGTAAGGCACGGTCTCTTCGTGACGGCAATGAGGGGCCCATTCTTCAGAGAATGGGTTAGCAATCGAACAAGGAGAAAGAACGAGTACGTGAAAGACACAGTTGGGACTCCGAGAACTACAGCTTGAATCGGTTGGAACCAGAGAATACGCGGCGAGGATCAGGAAACAGGTCTTTGGCGAAACAGATGGAACTTCCCTCAAAGAACTTGTTTGGTAATACAGGCAAATTTGGGTGCGTCATGTGCTGCGTATGCCGGATTATTGTCGAGAAGAGCGCTATTTTTCGTGCATAATTTGGAGTGACAGAAACCTAGAGGTGGACAGAATTTGACATGGCAGAAAGAAATGAGGGATGTTACGAGAAGTTTTGTGCTGCTCGCCTTCTAGTATGTGGTCCATGACGCACTTCCTGTGCTTGACTGCAGACAGTGAACGACATGGCGGCTAACGGATGTCAGTTGCTATCATTCACATCATTGCTTTCTGTCCAGATTGTTTGACTGAGTGTTGGGGGTGCAGACACTCCGGATGTTGTAGCCCGAATCCCTACTCGCTAACCCATTTTTCTCATCTCCATTATACGGTTTTATTCAGATAAATTAAACGGCACAGAAGTACCAGTTTTCTCTGGGGTCACCGTCAATGATTAAAAACAATGCTCTTTTGAATGACCACCAAAATGGGTTACATTACCATTCCACGAATGATATTCAGGCTTACGTGCCACATGCTTGGAGTTGCCTTCTGGAGTCTTTTGGTGAAACAAAAGTGGTTACGGTTGGTGCACCGTAGCCAGTTGATCGGGTTTGACATGCGGACCTTGTTGCTGAGCTTCGCATATACGAGCTGCATCGACTTAGTCACTTGGATTGGAAGTCCCTGCATAATCGTTCTGTGCTTGTAGGGGACAGCGATGTTTTAAACTCGGAAAATCAGCACTGGAGTTCCTCAAGGAGCTGTGCTCGTTCCCGAAACTGTTCATTCTTTATGTGAGCGATTTCCATCCGGGTTTTTGCAGACATCGCCCCGCATTTTTCTTCACGCAGCTCCCCCTAGCGCTCTGCCTCACTCTTACCGTGCGACAACAGGACACGAACTATCACTGTCCCGAACACCCACGTGGGTGCGAAGGTAACACACCAGGATCCTTAACTAGAAGTCAGTTCAATTCTTGGAGTACAATTCAACTCTTCCAATTCCCTTCATGTATCCATCGGCCTCCGCACTTTCACGCCTGACTTAAGCCTCTTAATGAAACCTAGTACGATTCCCCGTTGCTTGTGGCTCATCACTCCTGAAATCTTATGCTGACAATTTGACGTGATCGGAGGATTTCGTCGCGATCGCGACACAAGCATGTAGGGAAGCTGAGTTCCTTTTTCGGGCATCCTTCACCCTCGTTCAAATGGATTGGAAACCTCAAATTCGCTCTAATCTAGAGTATATCTGCTGTTTGTGGTTGGACTACCTCCTCGATTCCACTCAACATAAAATGTTACACGTCATCAATAGCCTTTCGCTGCCTGATAATTTCCCGACAGTTCCCCAAGCGGGCGGGATCATGCGCTAAACAGTCTTGCCGCTGGCAGTTATGCGCTACAACGGCAAGTGGTCCTAACTTGCACTTGATTAGTCAAGAGACGAGCTGCAGGCCCTTCCAGCATGAAGCGCTGATTGGTCGAAAATGTGGACGCAAGAGCTAGTGAGGTTCACGTCTCCCCAGAATGCGGGTTGCCATTGCCATATCCAGAGGCATACAGGTTTTTTGCTTGTTTTGGGGGCTTGTTCTGCTGCAAACACTAGTTTGTTAGGATCAGGCCAGGATCAGCTTTCACCGTCGGTTACCCTGCCTCTATAATCCACATCAAACGCGAAAGAAAGGCGACTGCAGCCAAGCAAGCCGCATAAGATTCGCCAAGTCAGAAAGCTACTGGCTGGCTTCAAGGTGCAGTCCTCTGCGAAAACGAACCTCATGGTAGCGCCACCAAAAGAACTACCTCTCGGTGCTGCAACCCAGCGTTCAGGGCCCCACAGAGACACCTTTCCGATCAAACTGTGCAACAATGCCCAAGAAACCAAACAGACGCAAGTTTGCCTCAGATCCTTAAACAACAGCAAACCTGGTCGTCCAAAAGGCGGTAGTGAAAGAGCTACAAGTAACAGCTGCCGAAATTTTCGCCCACGGGGAAAAAACTCCGTCCCCCAAAGATAAAAGGCCCGCGCAAAGCGGTCTCCCACGGGGCGAAAAGACCCTGCACATGAAAAACAGCCCTCGCAACCGCCAAGATGGGAAGCAGACCAATATGCCGCAGAGGCCCCCTCGAAGCCTTGGACTCAAACCCGACGTACAACTATTAAGTCTGCTATCCTCTCTGGTTACACACCTCTCGGCTCCCCACCTTCGGAGGCAGCAGAGACAATGTTGAAATGCTTGTCCACTAACTGCCTCAGCCTTTTCAAAAAACTTTGCGATACTAAACGGTCAGTTTACCTTGAACAGCCGTCCATAATCGCACTCACTGAGACCTGGCTCACACCAGATGTCTCTGACGCGGAGATCTCGATAGAGGGCTACTCCATTTTTCGAGCTGACTCAAAACGAGGGGG
>SJOL01007141.1:2139413-2270288 GCA_004794785.1 Opisthorchis felineus
TGCAGATTGAAGCTTTTCTTTTATTATTTTTATCAAGTACCAGACAGGAATCCTCCTGCTATGCACTCCCTCGTATTGTTTTTGCCCGCCACTTTCAAATCCTAATGATCGTACCTTGTCTCATCTGATATGTTCCCTATAAGAAAGAGCCCTTGTAATTTTGGTTCCCTACCCATGCCGCCTCAGGCGTGTCCAAGTGTACTTCGATTAATGCCCACTCTTTATGTTGCCGTCCCTATTCCACGGAATTCCCAGTACCCACAATCCCCACCAGTCATGCTCTTATTCTGACTGTAAATTTATGATCACGCCTGAAGGTATGCTACCCACTAGTTGGGAATAAACATCATTATCATTATCATCCAGGCCCAACCGGTTGTAAACCTAACTGAATTTACCGCTTAATGAATAAGCGGTTCGTTCCCCTTGTAAGTTCACGTTCACTACACGACTAGACGTGTGGAGGCGTGCAAAGTAGACGCCGCCTCGACATTCAAAGTGCTTGTTCCAGGCGGCTTAGCCCATGAAGTAGAGTAGCTCATCAATTCTCAGACAATCTGGCGTCTTTCTGCATTGCTAATCCGAGGATTCTCAGCAGATTAGGTTATTGGTTCTTGGACACTGCTTCAAAAGCTGATGAATTTTTCTACACCTCGTGTTTGTTGGCCAACGCTCTGATCCATAAACCATTGCCGCAGTGTATACTGCGCACTTGACAGACAAGCTTAGTCAACACCGCGGGATGACTATTTGAGGCAAAAGCAGTCCTGATATTCCCCATTCTGGAGGAAGTTTCGTTCGAGGCTTATTTTTCCGGAATTCATCATGGGATTAGGATGAACGGCAGAGGCTGCACCAGGTTTAAGGGCAACGCGATCAGCCGCCAAGTGTCTTAATAATGGTTCAATCCCGATATCAAATCTCAGTCATTTACAGCGTAAAAGTGAAAGTCAAATTAGGTCAGATTCATGTAGACAGCAGACTAAACCTGCCAAAATACATAGACAGACAACCGAGTCACTGCAAACAGAAAAGAGGCAGCGTAACAAAAGATTGTAACGAGCCGATCATGAGACAAACCAATCACAACCAAGGATAATTTGATCTGCCTAGGCAGGGTCAAGGAGGGCGAGGAAAGTTCCTAAGTTTAACGAATTATCCGAAGATTTTTTATTGATTTATATAATCATAACACTTATGCAAATGCCTAAGTAAATAGTTTCCCCAGCACATCGGTCAACTGGCCTGTAAGCATGAGGCTTTAGTCTGAACCTACTCAGTCAGAAGGTTTGAAGCGTAAACCAAACTTTGCGACAGATTTACTTGTTTTTTTTCAAAATCGCTTACATCTATGAAAGATCTGAACGAAGTGGAGCAGCGTCGCTCGTATTAACCACATCCTGAAGCAAACGGCCCTGGGGTATTTTGGTTCTCAAATTTTCAATAGGAGACAGAGGAGTTCTAGGTCTCACACAAACAACTAAGTTAAAGAGGAGTGGTTAAGGAGCAGCCTTGTCTTACACCATTTGATGTGTAAAACTCCACAACAATTGCACGCCTCCGCTGGAGCTTGCGTTCACTACTCGCATAAGGGACCAATAGCTGGAAGGCGCCTCCTTTATTTATGGACACTTTCAAAGCTTCCAACGGCCTGCAGAGTGAAAGAGAGCTTTAGGAATATACAAACTACCAACTTTGATGGTTTGAAAGATCGAGCTGTTCGAGAACCTGTTTGAGAGTGAATATATAACTGACGCGCCCTTGGCTGCTGAAAATCTCAGCTTGGAGTTCCCGGGCCTTTTTCATGAGCAACCTGCTTCAAAATGTCGGAAGGCTCGTTGCACACCGAAGCTACAAGGTTGATGACACAGTGGACCTTTCTTGACGTTCTTCAGCATTCTTCAGAGGTTGAGCCTGTGTCATAATAAATACATTCTAGCTTCCACGTAGCGCTTGCAGTAGTATATTTTGTCCATGACCTATCAGTGGATGGTGGTGCTGGCTTGAAAACAAGTGTCAGGGATACATCTTGCTTTGAAAAAGTGTAATCTGGGGAGCAATTGTGGCCCTGGTGCGTGACTTCTAACTAATGGTTCCAATGAAAAAAATTTACCCTGAATACTGAAAAAACGTCAGTGCGTGGGAGTGACGTTGCTGGAGAGAACTGAACGCGCATTTCCTAACACTGACATCAACCCCATGGGAGAAGACTGGGCTTTTCGCCCTAGGCTACAAGTCAGTTAACAGAGACCCACCTCATCTTTTTTAATAGAAACACAACGCAGCTCCGACAGCCATGGCTCTGAGTGCCTCAAAACGAGAAAAAAATCACACATAATAACTTGATAGGTCACATCTGAATCCTTGTGGCCGTCCTTCAGTACTTTTAGTCGGTCGCTTTGATATGACGCACGCACCCGTATTCGCACAGAAGCAAACAAGCTTGCCTCAACGCAGTGTTAACAGCGTGCTTGAGCCTGTCAGGGTGGTTCATGTTCTTTTCCAAGTGACTAGTGGGGTTCTCTAGACGGTCGTTTATCGCGATGCCAATGTTAATCAAATCGTAATGCTCGTGAACAGCCCAAGTGCGGGTGAAGTATAAACAGTAGGCCGTGACGTAAAAGACAACTGATGTATCCGTGGGATGCCGTGTGTCCAGATCGCAGCGGAATTGGTGTGATGTCATTGCAATAAAATGAAACACACTGTGCAACATACGATAGAATATGTGTGAAGTATTGATGGAAGGTTCCTACAGGCAAAGTTCAGAGATTTTACAGTATATATGCACGCCTCCTGATATCCTTAAGTTTACGGAATGAGCACAGCATTAGGTAACGATTGAAAACATGAAAACCCTCATCTGCGCCCTTTTATAGTAAAATTTGACTGTTTTTTGTCTGATGCTGCGTGCCTATCATGCTGAGCAGGTCAAGCGGTTTTAGCATGAGAGCGGGCTGCCTGATTTCTTCGTAGGCACACGATGCTGAACGGCCGATGCCCAGACTATTTGTAATTGACAAGGTGTGAATCTCACGTGTGCGTAAACTTAATGCTTTGTTTTAATGACTTTAAACACCTTAAAGGTTTGTCGCTTACGTAACATCAGCATTCACAAAGTATACGATACCTTGGAATACTATAATCATCTACGTTCTCGCGAGGCAGTGAGCTTTTCCGGTTCCAACACTGATTGTCGCTTCCAAACTTGTGGCTCCACCATCGTGAAATCAACTATCGGGTATTAACACAACAGAGTAAGTTGACTTGTACGGTGGTAGCAGCATTTGATTTGCATGATAGGAGAATTTTCCGAAAGTGCAGGCCAAAAAATGCGGCCCTCCGGATGTCGGCTTCTGTATTGTTATCAGAATAATACTCGTGCTAATAATAATAATAATGTTTATTTCCATTCGGTGGGTGCATGCCGGCAGACGTCAGTTTACAGGCACATGGTCTAACAATAGTCAGTTAAATTGTGGCTGTGAACAAGAGCTTGAGAGAAAATACTGTCTATGTGCATTTTTTGCAAAACCGGGCCAAGCAGACACTACTTTTAGTACAGTTTGCCATTAAAATGCGTTCAATTTGTCGGACTATTTTTATTCCTCCACTCTGGTAATTATTGTGACAACCAGCTATATCAGCACAGGCGCTCATGAAGAACAAGACTCTTCTTGCATTCTGCGATGTTTGAAAACAACTACTGCGTGATTTTACTTGCCGTGATAGATCAGTGGAATTTCAGAAGCCGTAAAGGGTTAATATTAATACACAACTCTAGCAATTTTTGTGGATCATGTAGTGCCACGTGCGTTATTCTAAGAGTCCGGGGACCGACACAGCGTTCCCTTCTCTCTTCTTCGCCTTATAAATAAATAAGCAGGTTTATGCCACTTGTTTTTGTTCCTCTGGGTTTATGGTGCCCTTGTCTGTTGCTAAAAAGCCGGCCGCATTGCTCGGGTTTCACAAGGGGCCGAACAAGAAACTACATAATTTCGGAGGGATGATTCACTATAGCACGTTCGAGCCATGCTGCTGGTTTTCCACGGCAAAAGATACGACGAACCAGTAAGTCCCAAGTTTCTGCTATCACTATTGAAGACTATACAGAGATAGACCATTTAAGGAGATTGGGGGAAGTCAAAAACAGACCCATCGTTATCTTAGACTCCTATGTGCTCGTGGTCATATTTTGTGGTGCTAGCTTAAGTGTAACACATAAACTATGCACGGGTTGACGGATTACGCTTAGCGTACGTGAGACACTTTGAAACATCTAGACATGGCCTTTAAATCGTTATTGGTAAACTTTACGCAGGACTTTGTTGCCCATGTTCTCTTATTTTAGGCAACATTGGTCCGGATTTTTATTCGCCTGGCTGGTTTGTGAACTCAGTTGAATGCGCTTTTTTCTGGCTTGTGGATGAATAAGCCAATCATAATGACCCCCTGTGCGAATTGCGTGTCCTTGGAAATATAATAATAGCCCGATCTGGTCGTTAAAACCTGAACGTTGCAGGTAACAACACAACGGGTATGCTTATTACGTGAAAAGTCACTACGGTCGTAGGAACCAAAAAAGAGGACAATGGGCGTGAGGTACGACAAGTTCAAAGATGAAGCCCGCTGACCTGAACTAAAACTGAAAACCGTTGCTGGCCACGAGTGACCTTGGGCGGTCGAGTAATTGGCTAGGGCCACAAAGTGCAAAATAGAGATGGAGATTGAGGAATTCGATCTGGAGACAAATGGCAAGTTTTGTCTCAAAAATATGGTTTAAATTGAAACTGAATAGACTCACTGGTGTCACTGTTGTAGGGAGGTCAGGTGTAAAGGATAGCTTTGATGGGGAGACAGTGCATATGCGTAGGGCCAATTGAACACCGTAAGTGAAAGTTAACTTGTGGAAGAGGCCTGTTTTGAAGGTATTTGACTTTGAATACGCGCAGATTCGGTCCACACTCAGCTCATTGCCAGTTGGGGGTGAAGAAAAATTTCCAAACAGTATCTGCCGTAGATGACGGAAAGATTCAGTGGGGATGGAAGTTGGTCTGTGCATTTCCTGTAAACACATCAATATGCTGAGTCCATACGGTCTATTGAACGACTTTGGTTTGTGCCGGTGCCAATTATCCACTGGATGGGGTAAAACTCCACCCACGAGGCCTTGAAAGCGCTAAAGTCACCCACCAGATGAATGAAACCGTAGCTGGAGGAGAGATTCTCAAGGTTTCTATGAGGAAGAGATCGTTTTCTGGTGGACGTAAGATAGAACAAACGACGGACGACGCCGAAAAAAGAGAATCAAACCTACAAAGCGAAAATTAAGTCCACAATGCTTCTCCAAAATATACAGGAGTTGTATAGGAGATGACAGTCGTGAGTGGGCAGGGCCGCACTTAAGTACAAAGAAACCCCACCCACCATTCCGCGTTTAAAGTCAGCTCGGGAAACAGAGCATTCCTCCATCAACTTCCCAGCGTCGGAGATATATGTTGTTAGTCAATACCTCTGCAAGCACGATTATGGACGTCTGTGTTAGACAGTTCGAATGTTGGATACCAAGACCTTTTTTTGAAAAGACTGAGGCATTTTGTGGTCAAGCACTTCATCTCCATTTCTGCTGCGTCCATAGGTGATGGGGCAAAGAGGTGTTTTGCCACGAAGAGGTTAGCAGGTTTATAAGGTCAACGCTGGATTTATTTTCAAGGCTTTAAAGGTGCCTCTGCATCGCTCCTGTCTGCCACCAGCTTTGGTGATTTCTATTCCCCCAAAGTTGTCTCTTCCAATTCTACTTTGCCCGGAACCTTTGTTTTTCGGATACGCGGTCCTCCCCCATGTTGTCAAAAACACTAGCGGTTACTGCTTGTAGCCCGTGCAACCTCACACTTTGGATGCCTGAATTCGCTTTTGTTTGAAGATTTGCAGTGTATAGGCTTATAGTTGGTCCCTTGGGCTTTCGGGTGCAGTTCGTCTACCAAAGTGCTTCCATGAGACCCCGCATGGTTGCTTGTGTACTGAGTGGGACCAACATGGAGTACTAAGTTTGGCGGCGCTTCCAAGAAGTGACACATATCTTGGTGCGTTATTAGTGGCAATGGGCTGATCCTTCGAGGTAGGACAAAACCTTAATGAGACCTAGAGTCTCCCAAGAAGTCCGCCGGCGTTTGCGCCTGAAAAACAGGCAACCTGATTAAAGGATGACAGGGACTGATTACCTGTATCTGTTGTTCTATTGGTTTACCGAAGGTCTTCTTTAACAAATACAAGGAAGAGCGCACTTTATGATTTTTCCCAAAATTTTGAAGACAACAATAGGAGACGCTCGATCGTGATGAACGTAGTTGTTTCGGCGGTTCTTGGTAAAACACTGGCCGTTTCTGTCCGCCCATTGTCTGAACAACGGAGCCAGGCTAATCTATTCCATGCATGACGGTTGGTATCGGGAGTCGTGGTTGCAGAGTTTCCGGCGGTGAACCTTCTCGTTGCCTAAAGGGCTCAATGCGAACACAATACCAGCTCCATCAAATTACCCTTGCTGAGAGAAATGCACGAAAAATTCTTCCTCTTAGCTGGGTGCTTTAGACAAAACCGTTACTGAGCGGATTCGGAGATTGCCTGTTAGCGGCCAGCGCCAGCCTGTTGCCGCATGGAGGGTAATCATTGAGATGGCGTCCCATCTTCAGGGTAAATGCTGCCTAGAATCCGTTTAATTTGTTTTGTTTTAGGACGGCGCCAAAGGTGCTAGAAGTAAGAAATAGGTCAGTCGATCGGTGGGCTTAGAAACACACCTTGCATAGCTGAGACCAGGAAACTTTGGGAGCCATCCCATCAGGCAACAAAATTGCCGTGTTCCACTCCGGATTTTGGTGGTAGAGGATTGTGCCTCTAATTGTGCAGATCAGAATGACTTGGCATCAATTCCGGAATTTTTACGTGCAGGAAAACCGTTTGCTTGAAATAACTTCATTTCGTTCACGAATCCATTTGCACGCATGGTAAACCAGACGACCTAACATCTGCGGAATAAGTTACGGGAGGGTATCAAAATATATTGTCCCGAAAACTTTAATAAAAGAATCTATTAAAAAGCTCACTGTCCTCTTCATTTTGATATATAATCCACGTCTTTCTCAAATGTGGCTACGCAGAGACAAATGTTCTTAATGTACCGTTGTAGCAGTAAGTTCATTTTTATCACCACAAAATGGAAGTTGGTTTTTTGTTGACTGGTGCCTGAAAGCCCTGAGGAACGAAAGTCAAAAATTGATTATATACAGTGTGTGACCAAAACACTGAAACAGCAAAGCGTACACACACAACGCTAAGGCCTTTTTTCGGTTAGCGGTATTGTGTTGTCGATCTTGAAGAGCAAGTTTCTTGCGATCTTAGTGTCGATTGAGATCAAGCGCTTAGTCTTGTTCGGTTGCGCGGTTACAAAAAGCGGAGCACTCACACCCTGCATTGATACGAACAGTGCTCCCCAGTAAAAATAAATTTCAGAACACGTTGTCTGGTTGGAACCTTAGCTGGCGGTTTTGGTAGGTTTTCTATAACTCAATGTCCCAAAAATTCTCAGCGGCCTAGTAAGACATGCTCATTTACGTGTCCTTAAAAAGCGACACATAAAATAGCAACGAACAAGCGAGTGACCAGAAGCTACCCTGATTTTCCAGAAGTTCCGACAGTCAGTAAATCACCCACGTCGCCTGTAGCTAATTGTGATGTGTTCTTCCCTTTGCAGGAGGTTGCTTTGTATGCAGAGTGCACCATCCCTCCAAGTGATCCCGACTGTTCCGGGAGTTAGCACTGCACAGAAACGATATGTGGTGCGGGCGTACTCTCAGCCAGCTATCAGCGTTGTCCATGCGCCTCGATTTTGGTCCAAGTGGCTACCTGTTAGAGATTCAGCAACCCTAAGTCTTCCCAAATGGACATTCATATTCCCGACAAACAGTTTAACCAGCCACATGTTGGCGCCCAAAACGTCGTGGAAGCGGCCTTTGGGTGTTTACAAGCTACAGTCTTTCAAAGTGTAAGCAGATAGTATGAGGGAGCAGCGAATACTTGCTAGTTTACGTGGCACCATCACAGATGGTGACAAACGAACCAGACAGGAACGACTATCAACGGGAAACCACGCAACCGGGGAAAGTTAGGCTCAGTCACCTAGAACAGAACCGACCATAGCAAAACCAGTCAAATTATGCTTTGAACCAACAGGGTTGTGAAACCAGAAGCAAGCAAAAGCCAACAGGGAAATCACTTCGCGCTGCTTCTATTTTACAAGCGAATATACCCTATCTTTTAAAAACCAAGGAGCAATATAACTTTGTTTCACTTTTATTAAAATTCATCAGCATTGGGCGCCATACGACGACCTTACTAGTAGTTTGAACACTTAACCTTGTGTTAGATACATTTCTACTCTACTGCTTGTAACCAAACGATTAGATCTTATAACCACTGGCCAGAAACGTGCCTAAGGTTACTGAAATGCCCACTGTTGATTATTTTTAACAAATTTGACTCTTCTGTGAAATTCTCCGCTTTTCAGCAAGTATTGTTTCTCCTTAGAGAAAGAAGATTCCCTTATATTTTTTGAATCCCCTTATAACAACAAGGAGGTCGGTTGAACAACTGAGCTTGTGTCTTAAAGCCGGGTTTTGGAAAACAGTGGTCTGACCTTTAGAAGGCTAGTCAAGTATACATGCATGAGCAACATTTTGCCCGGCTCGTTTCAGAGTTCGTGTGTGAAAAGCTGAAAAGCCAACTGTTTGCGGTAAGAGACTTGGCTCACAGCGATAGTTGCCCTATGACTGTCAAAGAAGCCTTGATTTTTGTGGAGCATTTTGCTACGCACGCTACAATTTCCATTCCAAAAAACGTGTTAACAATTCCCCTGATCATTGAATAACCTGGAATCATAGGGTTTAGGAGTATCGCATGCACGCTGTCCACAATTTTTCCCTGGGTTATGGATGTACGCAGCCGTCATATAACGGCAAAGCCCCATTTTCTTTTAACGCCTTTATCCAAGAAATAGACTTGGAAAAGCGATTAGTTCACTGTGGCCGGAAATTGTCATCCTTTGTGAAGAGGGGATTTCGCCAGGGGAAGGTGACAACTGCGATGGTAGTCCTGTCACGAATGCGTGTGATACCTGCGTGGTAACCAGGCCCTAATGAATCCATATGTGCTTCCAGATTTTGCACACTCCCTTGAGGCTACAAATTTTTGGCTCGCCAGTAAACGTCGTGTGTTCCTAGTTGAACTTCCTTGTGATGCGTTTATCATCAACGTCGGTGGAAAACAGCTGCCTGAATGGCACGAAACAAGAACGTCACAAAAATGTTTTCACCTACATGAAGTGATTTATTTTCATGAGGATAAAAACAGTAATCTGAGAACAGGAAGGAACGAACAAGAATAGGCAAATGAGAGGAAGCCACGGCGATTTCAGACGCTTAACTATCATGGTGGTGTAGTGAGACAAGGAAAATATAACGCTCGTTTAATCAAACTCAACGAAAATTTGTAGCTTTTCTTCTCTTGGTTACTTCACCGGCAAGATAGCCATCATCATTAGAGACGGTTAAATTGGATGTAGTTATCAACATCGAACTGACTGAACTGTTAGTTTACCGTTGTTTAAGTTTGGAGCCGACATAATCGTAATTAAAGCCGTAATGCCGAACGAAAATGGGTGCATGAGAAAAGAAACTGGAGCACTCATCCTGCAAGACAATCGAGAAGCAAACTAATAAGTCCGGCGCTACTGAAATTTATTAAACTCTAATTGTAATGACCACAGGTAGGCACAGATAGTCGGTCGGCTCAGTCCTGGAAACTGAGATTTCACAATAATACACGAAATCCTGGTTAACTATTTTACACCCTTCTAAATTTAACGCTGTTTGCTCCAAGGTTTGGGCTATCCTGAAGGAAGCAACTAGAGCAACAATCGTATCTATGGAAAATGGTCTGGCGTGCGCAGCACCGTTATCGATGGTACCGGATGGTATCCACGGCCGGAGTGACGGCTTTGCAAACAAATACTAGTTTACTAGTAACATCTAAAAGTTTTCATCGTTTTCCGCTACCAGCAACGCTTCTTGGGCATTAGCGCATCACGTCTGTCCTCTGGAGCTATGTCTGGCGATAACAAATCAGTTGAGCTTCTGGCAACTTGCCAAAATATTGGTGACTTGAATGCCTTAACTGGCGGTGGATTGTTTGCCACTGATCTGCTCACACTCATGATATCACTTCAACTACAGCTGAAACTTGTGCTAGCTAGCTGCAAAAATCGATGGAAAGACTAATGGTCAAAATCAACCGCCACAAATACATCGCTCAATGTAGCCTGGTATGACGTACCCCTGAAACGCGGAGCCATGTATTTTGACATCAAGTGTGACATGAATTGTCAAGCGGGATACAGGCGTTTGCAAATCAAAGAATAATTCCATCAGGCATACTTTCTTAGATAAATCAAAACTGCTGTGGTATACAAAATTTTTCGCATCCTATGGTGCACCATACCAGACTGCGCGGAACTCTCGCAAATACCGCACATTCTAAAGCATGACTTGCATTTTGTGGGGAGAGTCATCAAGCCGACAGACATTGTCATTTTGGGCATTTTATTAAAAATTTCTCCCGTTTTGCTTTTGTCTTCGTAGGGAAGTGACGTCTGAACAAGATCGGGGTGGTAAAGCTAAGTTGCAGCTTGCTAGGTTTACCGGACTGAACAAAGGGACTGATTGGGTGAAGCTCATCTCCGACACAGTCCACAGGATGGTTAGTTACTGATAAAAGGAGGGTTGAAACCACCCATTAGCTCTAAGTATGAAGGATTCTTGGATATGACGGCCCGTGGTTTTGGTAAAGTCCTGCTTTCGTTCGTCGCCTTCCTGATGAGGGACGATATCATCATCATCATAGACAATATGATATCACTGATCAACACCAATGATTCGCTGCCATAATGGGGGATGATAACTGATGGTCAGCATGTGCTTGTTGCTTTGAGCAGTATAAAGTCTTGAAACACTGACTTTTGTTTGAATGGTGCCCGCTTTTTGGAATGGGGTGATTGTTTTAGTGAGTTTGTGAGTGGCTAAAAGCCGGGGTTGTCGGGTGGGGGGATTCCTAACAGAAGTCGCCGCCGGGCAATGGCGTACTGCAGTAGGAACATGTTTTTAGTGTTCATACCAGGCTCGGAGCACCGGAGTAACCATATGCAAGGATGACTTTCAGATTTCATCAGCCACTGGCTTTGTTGTTAGTAGATATCGACAGGTGTAAGACGGTGGCTGGAAGTGCCTATTTTATTCCATGACTCTCCGCTCACTTTGGTTATGGTTTAACTGGTTGGTATGTCTGGAATCTTCTGCCACCGTACCTCATACATGAAGATGCCTGTTGAGTTCATCATGTCCAGTTGTTCATTTCATTAGGCTCAGGATTATTCATGGCGGGGTTCGCCTCCTAGAGTTAGTGTACTTTTAAATGTATTATCTCGGCATCTTCGCTGCAGCTGAGAGTAACCCTGAGCAATCGTGGCTCAGCATTGTGGATGGAATCGGATTTTTGCAGCTGCTTGATGGTATGTTGTTTGATGGAGTTTATTTCAGTCCACCGCTTTTTTTTACTGAAATCCACTTTATTGGGTCTAGCCCACCATATTTTTGGCCAACAAAATGAGGCAGTAAGGAACCTGTGGTCAAGCAGTGAAGGCGATGCCATATTCGGTCAGCTGATGTTGACCTATTCTGATCGTTTGAAAGGACAAAAGATGAGTAGAGGCAATCAGTGAATACGGGCACAATCGAAAATAAATGGTTCGTAGCTGCTAAAATAAACTGAATACAAAAACGTCACACCGTGCAGTTCCATTAGCCAGTGCTAAAATGAGTTCAGAGTCCTCATAAAGGGAGCCGGGAGCTATCACCCAAAAATTTTGCTGTTTGTTGCCTTTTTACTTCATTCTAGCGCCGCAGGCTGTCGACCCTTTGTGATTTTGCTGAAGACGGTGTAGGGCAAAAAAGCCGCGTGATGTAGCCGATCCCCTGACACGGGAACTACCCTGAGCAGTGTAACCCAGAAATCGCGAGGGGCTCGCAGATCGCGGGAGTATTCCCATCAAATGCCCCTAATGTACCTCAGCATTTCTAAACCGATGTTCCTCTTAGACATGGCCAGTAATCGGCGGCCACCGATGATCCGCCGCCAGGCGATTTCATATATTCTGTGCCTGTGTAGGTCATCTGTTTGCTACAAAAGCCATTTGGGGTCTCGGCGGCGCAATATTAACCTTGATTTTGGCATGCTTGCTGACATCAACCCGGCGCCACAGGCATTGGAGGTCGGTGAAATGTAATGGCCTTCGGGGTACAGAGGTAATTTTACCTGCACGCAGTACTCCGGGTCTAAAAAATGTCCAGACACAAATTTACAGGCACTGATTAGCTGGTTGGTAACCATGGAATTTTTTTACTCAGCAGTGTGGTGGCTTTTTGCACTTTGCAGGTGTGGAGTGCAACTCAAATCATGCAGTAAAATTATCCTGGTCATTCAACCTGACTCCATGTCTACGAGATTACAACCAGAAGAAGCAATAATGTATGGGTGCTCAATATCTCTGAATACACGCCTCGGGGGCATTTTCACCTCGGTTTCAGAGGAAAACTGAGAAGTCTGGAAACGCATTGTTAAATTGTTTCCTTCAACCCTGGACCAGGAGGCCTGCTGTTATCCAATAAGCAATAAAAATTTGAAGGGCACACCCATGATCGCCCGGCGCAAACAGAATTTCTCCAGATAGACGGAGGCAGACTAGCGTATAAGCATAAATAACGAGGCCTAGAAAGTGAATTAAACGCCCAGAACCTGTCGGAATCCTAAGTACATCCAATTTAAAGTGAATGTAACGAGAGCATTCCATTAACCAGCGGCACTCAACAAATACTGAAGCAGGGTAGCCGTTCGGGTTCATATTTAAGATCGCTCAGAAAGTCCGTGATGTTGGGCCAGAAAGTGGACTAATCTCCTCGCTAATGACGCGCGAGTTAAGTTTTTGGCTATTGCGACGCAAGGCTGCGAGCAGGCGAGTTGTTTCGGCGAAGGATTCCGCCCTAAACCTCCAATCCGAATTTTACTGACGTAGCTCTGAAGTCGAGGGTTCACTTGCAGTAACCTCATTGGCTTGGTTATCCCGCCCATCCAACGTCGCGGGAGAAGGGCACATCAATGATGGTCGTCCATTCTTTTTGTTCACAAGTGCCCGTGTATAAGTTCTTCAGTAAAGCTGGCCGTAACATTCTTCCAATTTTAACGCTTTCGTAAAACGAGAGACATTTGTCAATCAGCGGAGTGGTAGGAGACGATTGGCTGTGGTGTATCTCCAGTACATGGTTTTGGTCAGTAGCCAAACATATCTTGTCAGCGGGCACTGAAAGAGTTCAAACTGCTTGCGATAGCAAACTGCCAACCTCTCACCCCATGGCAATTTTTTGACCACTATGCTTCCTTCTTCCGGATCGTTTGAGTCAGTGGGCAATGACAGCGTTTTGGCTAGTCTGAGGTCCGTGTTGGACTGGTACTCAATCTTGAGGCAATACCCTGGAAGTAAAGGGGGAGAATGTTTGTCATATATATGTGAACACTTCTTCGAGACCAAGTGAGGAATATGGCCGCTTGAGAATTATAACTACGTAAAAATGACGGCCTTGAAGCGCTTACTTGGAACTTTTGACGGCAAGCAAGGTCGCAATGATGCCCGTCGGGAATTTGCTGTACGCAAAATGACTTCTTGGCTGTTGTCTTGGTGTAAGCGGAGGACCAACGCAAGAATGCCATAGTTCAAAGCATCCGATACAACGAAGACTTCCTGCAAAGAATCGTAGAGTGTGAGGAGCATTTTGGAGCTCGGCAGGGATTGATGGAGTTGAGGGCGCGCCTGCATCACTGCGACCAGGCCAACACCTGATTCTTGATGTGCAATCAATTCAATGGGGTGATGCATGACGGAAAAGGACGAGCATAGTGGCTCACGATGATGAGGAGAAATATGGAGTCATCACATCTTTGATTGTTACAGCATTTTCCTGACCTGCTCCTCAGTGGCGAAACCATGGTTAAACAACGACCGCACGATGAATTTGCATTTCTGGCACTCTGAGTCCACAGTCTTCAATACGACTGGAGCACACAATCGCGGAACTGCCACAATTCGTCGGGTTTGGAACGGGTTATCATGGGGTTGTCCAATTAGGCAGCAACCTTGTCCACCTTCTCCATCATCGTATCCATAATGTCCAGATGTGCTTGAAGAACTATAAACACTCTAGCACGAATTGAAACCGCATAATCCCTAGTTTAAATTCGCCGCATTTTTCACTTATGATTTATTTGTAAACCGCTATTTATGTTGGGATCGGACGCGTTAGGTAACATCAAAATTCCGCTCAGCTAAACAAGTGGCTGCCAACAACTAGCAGTCGGACCGGAGTAATTCGATTTAACTACTTCCACACACATCTGGCAAGTGAAGGCGATTTTCCATGACCTTGTCAATTCTTGATATGCATGTTAAGCTTAGTGCGAATACCTGTGGCTTCATGCTGCGGGCAATTTGTTCGGAAGGACGATTCTTCAAAGTCATCAATATCTCGACATTTGATCATTATTTATTGGTTAATATTTGCTATAGGGTGCAATAATAGGTATACTAATGAAATATATTATGTCGGATTGCCATATAAAGTGGCTTGCTTGAAACTGAAATGTTTCGGGGGTAGTTTCGTAGCCGGAGTGATGTGTGGAATTTTTCACAATCCACAATAAAATCGCTAACGCAAAAGCTGCCCCTTCATATAAATTTGTGTCTGCTGTTCTTCCGCCTGAGTGGGCGGATGCGGAAGAATGTCCTTGTAACTCGGGGAGCACCGTTCAGAGTAATCTTTTCGACGGAAACACCAAATTTGTACGAAGGCAGTAGAAGTTAATGTCCTGAGGAAACAGGCTTACTTCTGGGATTCCAGAAAATTGGCAGGAGATTTGAAAGTTTCTGCAAAGTATACACTATGTAACTCCGAGGACTGAATATTCTCTTGCGACCCAACTGATGTCGCCGTGGAAGCAGTAAGCCGTTGTTATTTGTTGCAGTGCCACTCTTTGCAGGTTACAAATAACAGGCGTGCTGCAGTCAGCACGAGGGGGTTGTGAGTTGAACTGGAGTTACGTATGTATTCCGTGTGCTGCTAAGTATGAGACCAACCACCGAAAATCACGTGTGACTCGGAGTTCACGATCGTAGTAAGCATGCGATTTGCAATTTACATGGCCAACACCGCATAGTTAATCGAAGCAACCTGGAATGCAGACTAACGTGCGGATCAAGGTGCACAACACCATGCCAACTTGCGAGAGGCAACTTATGTGGCTCATACGCAGATGTTTCTTCCGGGGCGTCGGTGCTTTGTGGAGCAAGAATATCAATTGTTTTGTGGAAGGTATAGCTGCAGGTGGTTAAACATTTCGTCTGGCCAGGTCAAAGATTGGCATCTACACAGCCAATAAACGGCCAATAAAAGTGCACTCTGGGCTTGAAAAGCTTCTTACCATGTCTTCGTCATGTATTAATTGGTTCAACGCTAAAATACCCCTCGGCCAATTTTTGTTCGAGCACGGCATGAATAAGTATTAGGTCCCTTCTTAGGCGACGATACTCAAAGGGGAAGAGTTCAAGCATCTCGGGACGATTTTCATAACCAACGGATTCGAGGTCAGCAACCATCTTCGCAGCAGCTCGTTGGGCGCGCTCAAGCAGGGCTACGTCCTTCTACTGTCCTGAGTAGACAGCCTGGTTGGCTTAATCAAGAAGCGGACTGACGTAGGCCCCCTAGAATATCTGGATGTATTTTCGAGGAATGCGGTGGCAGATGAGCCGAATCATCCGGAGAACTGAGAATGCCTTTTGAGCCACTTTTTCATGGTGGAACGAAAATGATATGTTTGAGTAGTGCCGAGTAACTAAACCCTTTTCGGTATCTATTTTCCTAAAATTTTCTGGTCCACTCCCACCATGCATGACACATGGACACACTTTTCGTCATTCGGAGAAAGGTGCCAGTCCAGTCCCCAATGCTAAGCGGCGTCAACATTCATTTGGAGGGTACTGGTTTTGGAACTCCAGGACCCTTCGATGACAAACGGCAATCAACTAATACTGGTACATGATTGTCTGTTGGATCCACATTTTCGACCAATCGGTGGTTGGCCGGCAAGCGGCTCGTTCTTTCCTGACCAATCAAATGCGACCCATAATGGCGTTTCCTCCTGTGCCGAAAATCCGAGTGATTCTGGATTGTAGTTCTGATACCACCAAATACAGCTTTCATAAGGGCTTGAGTGCTCCTTTCCGGAATACTTTTAGCTCAGCTATCGTTTTGGTTACTGGGACGTTGAATGCACAAGTGCATCCGAGACTCGATTGTGTTTCAGTTGATTGACTAGACGAATTGGATTGTACTCGACGGGTGCGGATAGCGGCAAACGACCTCTTCAGCTATGCGCTGGCAGCAGACTGATTTTGTGCACTTCTAATCAATCCCGACGTTAACCCCTCTATCTGGGAGAAAGAGACCGTTCCAGACAATTGAAGTGACGCGATAATACCGTCTATTTTCAAGAATGGGTATTCACGGATTCACGGATTGATACACAGGATCCAGGCTTTCGCCCAAGTTTCCCGGGTCGGTTTTGTTCTTGTCGTTCAGCGGCTGCCGTACACCTGAAAGGCACAAGCGAAAAAAGGGTGTAGCACTGCTCTTTAAGTTCTCAGCGCGGGGCAGTATGCTTGCCAGCGCGAGGACTCGCATAGAAAGTGTCTAATAGTGCTTTGAACTGGGTTCTTGAAGGAGTGTGGACAACCGTTGGAGGAAGGTTATTCCATGCCGCTACTACCCGAAATGAGGAAAAATTTTGCCTACTGAAAGTGTGCGCTCTGAGCTCGAAAATCTTCTTATCATGTCCCCGCCGTGTGTTTGCTGGGTCGACGGTGAAAAACCTGTTGGCCAAACCTTTTTCAAACAGGTTATAAGTAAAAATTAGGTCCCATCGGAGGCGGCGATACTCTAGGGGAAAAAGGTCAAGCGCCGTGAGAGGCATTTCGCAGTCCACGGATTTAAGGCCGGCAACCATTTTCGTAGCAGCTCGCTGGACACGCTCAATGAGGGCTACGTCCTTCGCGTGTCCTGAGTAGACTACTTGGTCGACATATTCAAAAAGCGGTCTGACGTAGGCCCCATAGAGTATTTGGAAGTCCATGCGAGTACTACGGGAGAAGGTGCGCCTAATCATCCGTAGAACGGCGAATGCCTTTTGGGCCGATTTCTCATGGTGCATTGAGAGGGACATGTTTGTAGAGAGCCAGATACCCAAATCCTTTTTGGTATCTATCTTCGTGATGTCTTCTGGTCCGTTCCCACCATGCACAACATAGGTGTTCGCCGAGTCTCCTCCAAATGATATAGACGCACTTTTCATCATTCAGAGGAAGGTGTCAGTCCAACGATCACTGTTTTGCAGCGTCTGCATCCATTTGGAGGGCACTGGCATTGAAGATCCAGGATTTCAAGTCGTCCGCAAAAAGTAGACTTGGACTTGCAAGAACGTCTGGAAGGTCGTTGACGTACATCAGAAACGGCAGTGGTTCCAAAACGGAGCCTTGAGGAACTCCATTGGAGACCGGCGCTGGAGAAGTGTAGGTCGAGCCTACTTTCACTCGGACTGTTCTGTCTGATAGGAACACCTTGATCCAGTGTAAGATTTTCCCTTGAATCCCGTAAAACTCGAGTTTGTGGAGCAGCGGGACGTGTGGGACTCGATCGAATGCTTTTGAGAAGTCGAAAAATATGGCATCCGATATGAGTCCCTCGTCGTTAGCTTGGGTTAAGCTGTCCATAAATACGAGCATGTTCGTCACGCAAGAACGATTTGGTAGAACTCCGTGTTGAATTGGAGATTTCGAGTTGTTGGAAGTAAGGTGGTCTAGGATGGCCCGCTTCAGAATGCATTCCGTCACCTTGCACGGCACGCTAGTGAGGCTTATAGGCCTGTAGCTGCCATGCGATAGTCGGTCACCAGTTTTGTAGCTTGGTGTAACAATCGCTTCCCTCCAAGTAGAGGGAAGTTGGCCTTCGTCAAGCGACTGAGGAAACACCCGGTAGAAATGATCTGCCAGTGTGTACGACGTTTCCTTCAGGATTCTTGGATGGACTTCGTCGGGCCCCAACGCGCAGAACGGGTTTATCTTGTGCAAGAGTTGACGAACGTCCTCCGCCGTGAAGACCAAATCGATTAGAGGCTTTCGTAGTTACGCCTTGACAAGGTTGGATGTGACGAGAATGATGGGGTTGAATATAGGCATGCATAGGGTTCTCTGTAGACCTCAGATATCACTATTGTGTCACTCGTGGGTTGTTCGTTCCTGTCCTCAAGGAGAACGCGGATGGCTTGTTTTTGCGGCGATGTCCCATGTATTTAAACAGCACATTTCTGTTTTTCCGGGCGAGATCCAGAATGGTGGCTTGTTTTCGTATGTTCCATTGGCGGATTTCTGATTTACAGCGGTTCCGCATTTTACGAAATGCCAGCTCGTCTTCTGTCTCCTGTAGTCAAATTATTGGAAAATAGTTGAGATTTCTTTTCCAGAAGACGCCCAATTCTTTTTGGTAGCTTGCGGCTCATCCGGCTGCGTGTTGGTTTTCTTGGGACGAACATCGCCTCAGCCTCGTGAACTTTCTGGACAATAGTCCTGTACAAGTCTTCTAGTGAGGCTGGTCCCATTTTAACGTGTTCGAGAAAGCTGCGCATTCCTGGAAAGTCTGCACGGCAGAAGTTTCGAATCCACGTTTGAGGTTCGGGATTCCTGGCTCAGTGGCAGATGAAATCAAAGGTCAGCACACAGTGGTCACTATGTCCCAGTGGAGCGTTAATTATCACTTAATCGACGAAGTGACTTTCGTTGATGACTAGATCCAGGAGGGATGGTAGTTGGCCGGCGCGGCATCTGGTGGGTGCAACGACATGTTGAGTCCAAGCGCTCCGTTGAACGACTTTGATCAGCGCCGCTGAAAAATGTCCACAGCTCCATCCAGGAGGCCTTTGGAGCGTTGAAGTCACCTACCGGCAAGAGATGAGTGAAGTGGTAGCTGGAGGAGAGTTGCTCAAGGGTTTGTATGAGGAACTGTATGGAACAAAGAGAAGGTGCTTGCAGAATGAGGCATGTCGACAGTTATTCCTATCTTGAAAAAGGGTACGCAGACGCTGTGTGAAAACCACCGTGGCATCAGCCTTGTAGTTGTGGCATCCTTCGGTGGTTGACAGAACACAGGGTGAGGCAGATCTGCGAAAACCAAGCTGGGTTCCGTCCTGCAAGAAGATGCATCGATCACATCTTCACCGTCCGACAGATTCTGGAACAGCGACACTATTTCCAGAAACCAACAATGGTTGTGTACCTTGACTTGAAAGCTGCCTTTGACTCTGTCGACCGTCAGGCACTATGGCAGTGTCTATGGAGTAAAGGTGTCCCCATAAATTCTTGACCCTCCTTAGGGCGCTGTACGCCAACTCCTGTGGACGTGTGAAGGTCTACGGGAATATCTTGCTTTAGTTCACCACATCAAGTGGTGTCAGACAGGGCTGTTCTCTTTCACCTTTCCTCTTCAACTTCTTCATTGATACGATCATGGAAGACTCACTACCAGCCTCTAATGCCTGTGGGGTCGAAGTGCTCCCGGGGCGTCCGCTTACAGATATCGAGTACGCAGACGACATAGCTCTTCTTGGATCTGATGCCGTAGTAATGCAAACAATATTAAATAATCTAAATAATCTTGCCTCATGGTTTGGCATGCGTTTCACACCTGCAGTGTAAAGTGCTACTGCAAGACTGGGTAGGCTCGAACCATAGCCTCATGCTTGCGGATAAGCCGTTTGAGGTAGTAGACAAGTCTGTCTACCTGGGCAGCTGTATCAATCTGGGTGGTCAAGCGAAAGATGATATTTTCATCCGGATTGAGAGGGCCGGAGCAGCTTTTGTGAACCTGCACCACCTGTGGCGTAGGCGTGACATCAGCTTATCTGTTAAGGGTCGAGTTTACAATGCCGCGGTGAGATCCATATTAGTATACGGGTCAGAAACGTGGCCGCTGCGCGCCGAGGACGTCAAAAGACTTTCAGTGTTTGACGATCGATCTCTTCGGAGCATTGCCCGAGTCGGGTAGGAACACCGGATCAGCAATGCTGAAGTATGTGGAATGGTATTCGGAAGAAACAACTCACCCACGATAGATGAACTGATCACACTCCATAGGTTGCGCTGGCTTGGCCACGTGCTCCGTATGCCAGTCGACCGACTTCCTCGAAGGGTTCTTTTCACACAACCACGCGCAGAGTGGAAACGAGCCAGGGTAGGTCAGTGAAAGCCATTGTCATCAAACCCAGCTGCGCTGGTCATTGCAGTCTCCCTGGATGGGGACCCCGAGACGGGCCACATCAATGATTAGAGACATTGTTAGGGATGGCCCGGTCGCGCCCTCAATGGCGCTCGTGCATCCTTGGTATAGCCTTCAATGCTTAGTACCTTTCCAACTCCCTCACTTAAAAGTTCACTGACGGACCTGTATTTAGGCACCAATTTACCAGCTACGACCTCCAATACGCAACTACTTACCCTGACTCCACAAATCATCGGTGGACGAAATTGTGGCAGCTACAGCCAATGTGCGACAAGTACGCGGTTCTTACAGCTGATAGTGATGATGATGATGACTTACACAAAGTAAGACTTTCCGTGTGTACTGCCCGGAACGCTGAGGGAAAACTGCTTTTCACAATTTTTGGCGGTGGTAGTATTCCCCCTTCAGCCTGAGATAACTCTATTTAAGGTGCGAAATTACTGACCGAAAGGTGCGTTGTCCGCGTCTCGACTGCTCCAGTTTAGGCAGTGCCTCAGCCTTCGTGCTTCCTTCCGGTGGCATGACAGCTATGCACCAAAGGGATATTACAACTGAGTGGTCATTGTTATTATTATTATTCTCCTATAAATGCTGTCCAAACCAACTTTTCACTTCTTAGTAAGAAAAAGCATAAGAAGGAAACCCAACTGTGCCGTATTAATGTTTTTGAAAGCATGTTGCGATAGAACAGTGAACAGTTTTGACATGACTCTGCTAGTTTCGAAGGTCACCCACACCAGCTGCCTTGGGGTATTAACTGCAGGTCTGGTCTTACCGACGAATCCGAGACATTAAATTATACGACGGATTTAGGAATAGAACTGGCCCATCAGTGCACAAAGACTAATGACTCTTAATATATTGGACGTAATCAACTGAGAACAATATGCATACACAGATTATGAGGCATTGTCAGCAGCATAATGACGTAATTGTCGCTCCTGTTTTGCTAAGGTAGGAACGATTGTTCTTCCAGTAGTAGCCGGTCTTGGGCTTATTGCATTGCCGCGGTTTAATTTCAGCGGGAATTTTTTCTGACAGTCCCCACACTTATCGTTTTGTGATGTAACTTCTCAGTCGCTGTAAGGTGGTAAGGCAGTAACTTTATGGTCTTTACTACGAAGTCCATTAATCAAACCCAGTACATGTTTTATCGAAGAAAAACGTCTCATTGCTCTTCTTCGTATACGCCCGGATCGGGGAGCATACTTTATAGGGCTTTTCATTCCAGGATGAATTCGGAAAACTGATAGCCTTATTTGGGTCTCCCTTGCTTACCCTCACACGGGGGGCGAGATGGTTCAGTGGTTAGAACGTGAATTTACCGGAAGATCCGTGGCTCGAACCCGGCCTCTGCATCTCGACTTCTCCTGTCTAGGCTTGGGCAACCTGGCAGTATCCCAGCCCTCGTGTTTCCTTCGGGTAGCATGGCAGCTAGGCACCGATAGGGGGTTACTCTCACACTGCTAGCATTGTCTAGAGAATTGTGTTATCTCGTACATTTCCATATCTGTCATCATCATCATCATCATCGACAGCGTGACATCAGTGTTCAACACCGATGCTTCGCTGCCGTACAACCATGATTTGTTTGAAAGCCTTATTTTGAAAAGAGGAATAAAGGTGGACAGGGAAGGGGCTTAGTGCTAGCTTACTACAATCATTCCGAGGTGCCTACACCTCCAGACACTCATTCAGGCAATCTGGATAGAAACTGACAACAAGATCGCCACTGACATCGGTTGGCAGCCGTATCTTGCAGCATCCCCAACCAGGCGCAGTTGGGATCACGCGGTCTTCATCCTGGTAAGCAAGTAACACCGACAGCACTCAAACATTTAGTAATCAATTTCATACCCATCTGCCAGCTCAAGGGTTGACCACCTCTCTCTTCTCTGAATTGGGCGCGGAAAACAGCACTCTCTTCGGCAAACGATGGTTAGGCATACGCAACACATGTCCCAACCAACGCAGCTTCTGGTGCCAGACACATTTTCCAATGGAAGTATCCGTTGCACAACCGAAAACTCGCTTTCCAATTGCCTCATTACGGATACGCCGACACCAACCCACACGAGCTATGGTTCTGAGACAACGATTGCCGAGCACCTGAAGACGTCTCAGTTCCGCTGCTCGAACAGGCCATACAACAAAAAGGCCCGCACTGTAGC
Source organism: Opisthorchis felineus (assembly GCA_004794785.1). Lineage (NCBI taxonomy): Eukaryota > Metazoa > Platyhelminthes > Trematoda > Opisthorchiida > Opisthorchiidae > Opisthorchis > Opisthorchis felineus. The sequence continues at coordinate 2,162,119 of SJOL01007141.1, forward strand.
TTGATACACACGTCCCTTGAGTTTCAGGGATACACCACTTTGACGTAGGAATGGAGAGAGTGGGCATCCCTGACGGACACCACTTTGTGTACGGAAGCTTTTGGAGAGCTCTCCGTATACTCTCGCACGTCCGGAAGCATGGGAACACAAAGAGCTTATTATGTTCACAAACTTCCTGGGCATTACTTGGTGAGCAATCGTGTCAAGAAGAACAGACCGGTCAACTGATTCGAGTGCGCCTTGGAAATCCAGGAACACGAATTGTGGGTTGCTTGTACGTATGGCGCTGTTCTAGCACCTTACGAAGTGTGAAGATTTGATGAACGCAACCCCTACCAGGCCGGAATCCCGCTTGCTGCTCTCGAGTGGGTGCTTCACGGGCCACCGTACGGTGACGGAGCACAAGTGACACCAACAGTCTCGTTACAATCTGGGTCAAGCTGATCCCCCTGTAGTTACCACACTCACTACGAGCCCCTTTTTTGAAAATGGGCACTATCATCGACTCTTCAGTTATCTGGGACCGTCCCCTTTTCCCCAATGCACGCGAACAGATCAGGCAAGCGTTGACTGAAGACACCACCCCAATCTTTGGACAATGTTGGTGGGAGTTTCTCCGGACCAGGAGCTCGGGGGCGCTTGAGAGATCAAATGCAGTCATAAACCCCCGAGGTCGTAAGTGGTTGCACGTTCACCGTCCAGGGTTCTACGTCACCTGTGGGCTCCAGGTAAGTGCCAGATGGTGGCCATGACATTTGTTGTTCGAAGTATTCGGCCCACTGGTCGAAGCGTTATTCTTTATTCGAGGTGGTCACTCCATTCCGATCCCTGATGGTTTCGCTCACAGGTGGTTTCCGGGGACCGGTCGCGCGGATCAACTGAAATAATCTTCGGGCATTACCGGCTCTCTGGGCCTCTTCCATTTCCTTGGCTTTCTGTGTCCACCACACTTCATGGTCGGCTTGCACGTCACTTGTCGTCTGATAAATCATCGCATCAATTTATGTTCGCGACCGGCTAGGATATTTCTCTGAGATTTAAGCAGTGCCACCCTTCGGTCTGATATCCAGTGCTTGAGTGAGCCTGGTGGTGCCGTACCACAGGCAAAATTCCCCGCACTATGCAAAGAAGTGGCAATCTCGTTTTAGTATGAGTACACATCTGATGGTAGAGCATTCGGAAGAGACTCTAGGAGACGATTCTGGTAAGTTCGTCTAACATCCGGATCTGCCAGTCTCTTAGTTGCCAATCGATTTGTCCGCAGCTTACGCGGCCCTGGAAAACGTAGGGAGCAGCGACTCCGGGCGAGCGCGTGGTCATAATCCAGAAATCTGTTCCAAAATGACCGGCAGTCAGTTATTGATCTGCGCCATCGGTAGCTGATGGCAATGTGATCGATTTGAGTTTGTGGCCGGTATGCCATTGGAGGACATCATGTGGCCAGACGACTTGGGCTATTTCGGAAGCTAGTACTGCATAAAAACAGCCTGTGATCAGCACATAGCTGAAGCAATCGTTCACCGTTGTCCGTATGTACCGAGTCCAGTCGATGTCGACCTCCTAATTGAGTCTCAGATACGCTGAGCCGCAGTAGGGCATTCAGGGCGTCGTAAAACCTGTCTTTGAAGGCGTCGGAGCTACAGTCAGTTGGGGCGTAGGCAGACACGATAAGCAGACATCTCTCAACTTCCCGCCTGTGAGACTCCTTCACAGACGTTGCCAGACGAACCGCACACAGGCGACTATCAACAGGTATCCAGTCAATCAAGGATACTTCCGTCCGGTGACTCAGGACGATACCAACCCCTGCACATCCCGCCGCAGCAGACTGTGCTTCACTAGAGGTGCGTAGCCGGAAGCGAGTGGAGAGCGATGGGGCGGTTAGCTCAATCACTGTGCTTGCATCTTGAATTCTTCTTTCTGAGACACAGCACACATCAATGCCAAGCGAGTCCAGTGTGAGAGCAAGAGCAGCTTGTTGTCCTGCTTGGTTCAGAGTGCGGACATTGAAGATAGACTGGATAGATAGACTGGATGTCGAGGATTGAAGATTGATTTCGAGATACCTGAGGATGTCGGCGCCATGTGACGAGCAGATGCTGCACGCAAAACCGATGCAAGACGAACGGAGTCATCAGTCCTAAGTGCCGGGCCTACAAGGAGAGAGTTATTAATGGGTGGGGAGAGGGGGGAAGAAGTACGTGAAAGAGAGAGAAGGGAGGTGTGAGCAGTAGCCTGTTTTCGCTTACCAGCCCTGCTGTATGCAGCGAGTAAGGCGACCCAGCTGATGGCACCACGCGACGGCCGATATGGCATGAGTTTACTGTTAGATGTAGGTATCATGGTTGTACGTGGGCCGGGATACTGTCAGGGCGCCGACACCTAGACAGAAGGACGATTAGGGTCCTCAATCAAAACCTTTGGCTCAAGAGCCTAACCGCAAGGCAGCGGTGTTTGGCAGGAAATGCAACTGCATTACCATTTCTACGGAACAAGTCGCCACATGTTCCAACCCCCAACCTGGAGGACCGGGAGGCTGTGTCCCTCAGACATCTAGCCATTGACCAACCTGGTATGAGAGACTCTGTGAGTGTCGCGGGGACACCCCCCAGTATAGCTCAATGGATCCCTGAGGTGCGCAAACCTTCACACCACGATAAGGTCCAGCCTCTTCGTGACGGGGGATGATAAGTCAGCACATGCTTCGATCCGCTGTAGTTTGAAGCAGATAGGCGTTCTTGGCGTATCATGTGGTGTTACGTGCACGTGGAAATATGTTCAGATCATGCGAACGCCTTCGTCGCTCGTGATCCATCACCGCAGGCAACAAAGATGGATACGCGAACCGCTTCAATAACCTTCACGACTTTTCAACTGAGCAGGATGAACGTAAACTTAGGCTGGCAGTGCAAGAACCGATCCATAGGCAAACAGGCTGCCAGCGAGTGTTTGCAGGGTCGATTGATCATGTTGTTTACCTGGGATGCTAGTGCGACTTGCGGAATTTGACGACAAAGTTGCTTCGCGCAACATTCAAGCCTTGCAGCCAACTAGGAAGTTTAGGAGCCTACCTTCAAAACTAGATTTGGTACGGTGGCGTGAAAATCGAGCTATCCAACTCTAGGCAGACAGAAGTTACAAAGACTTAACCGAAGTATAGTACCCTCGAGGACAGTTTAGCAGTTTCACTGTTGGAAAAGTCTTTCTACGATGGCATACCTATGTCCACAAGCTAATATATCTTTCGCTTCTTTCAATTTGTTAGTTTTGTTTCTTTGACATCGCTGCTGGTTGTTTCATCTCAGCCCCGTGACCTACTCCGTCTCATCTAACTCAGCTGATGCTCGGGTTTGTGTGAACATTGGTTAAGCGACTATCGGGACCGGTTACTGTCATCGAAATACCTGGTGAAATGTATATGTATTGTACATGGTTATCATTTCCACTCTAAGCCGAATTTTGTTCGATTTCAGGTCTATGGTCTGACTCGTGAGGGAAAAATTGTGGATCCCACTTGTTAGATCTGTCAGCAAACTCCACAAAAATGGAAGCTCCTATAGCATCATGTGAGGATCTACCATCGTCGGATGAGATACCTATTGGTCAGGGGACGCCAGGTATTTCATGACCATCTTTTATCACTTCTATCCTCCACTTCAACAGACGAGGATGAGCTAAAAATGTATGCATCCGAAGTGAAAAAGCGCCTTCAAGAGGAGAAGGAACACCTGGAGGAGGAGCTGTTTTTGCGTTCTTCCCTCCGTGGTTCCGATCGGTTGAAAGCCCTTGAGAAGTACCGCCGGATTATTAAACAGGGCGAACTCGAGAAACACGCGGAATATAACGAAGCATTCGAGTGTGACGATGAAGAATTGCCTTCCAGTTCTGGTACATTCTATCAGGTTTCTCATGAATTATTGAATCCATAAACTGTTGAGTTTTTCTATCGGCTCTTGGTATTCGTCTTCCACTCCTGAGACCATCACATACCAAGGGGTACTTCTGTTTGCTGTCATCATCATCGTCATCAGAGGACAATAACAGTGCTGAAAACCAGTGCCCCACGGCCTGAAATATTTTCTCTTCTTTCATACCTATCTCGTCCTTCATCGAGGACTTGGCGTAATTAGGCTCGAACGAGGCACACGGACAGGCTGATTCAGGCAATTTCTGTCACTCATTAGAATTCAGCGTCTGTGAAAGCACCTCAGGATTCTTAGAACCGGTTTTCATTTTCCCGTGGACACTTTTTAGATCGTAACTTGCTTACCTTTTGGTTCACGTGTCGTGGAAAGACTATCCACCACATAACTTCGATATGTCCTTTTGAGTATCTCTAATGAATCTTTGGTTTTCATTCCGATACCGTGTAACAAAATAGCAAGCACACTTACTGTAGGTGTAGGTCATTGATGAAAATGGCTGGCGTTTCATCGTTCTGCGTATGGTGGCACGTTCTGTTAGAGCTCAGATGTCAAGGAAATATCAAGCTGATAAAAAATACCGACATTCTGTTATGGTTGGCTGGCATCCGATGCGGATTCGGCTGTTAACAACGGTTAGTCCACTGGACGCCTACGCATATTTATGGTAACATAAATGGTTCGCGCAGAGCCTGACGTGATACTGCGGGTGAGTCAATGAAACTTATGTAAATCCGAAGGAATAAAATCGACAGGCAAACTCGCAGAGATCCGTTGGTAGACATCAACGGACCTAAGCCTAACGGCATTACAATGTACACTAGTACCGCACCCAACAGTGAGATGCTAGTGTCATCCGTCAATTCCTTCACGTTTCAGTACAATACCGCACTTCTTCCGCACAATACCATACAGTTATCTGCCGGGGGCTGCTTAGGACAAACCATGTAGTTTGTCGTAGACAGACAACGAGCATGGAAGCACTGCTGTCCCACAAGCTCGATTTGGCTCATGCATGTGCAGGACCAGCTCCACAAGTTTGCTGATGTTATAATACGTAATTTGCTCGATTTAAAACATCTACCTTGTGGTTATCGTGCGGCTTCCTTGGGGGATATGTTGACCGGGGTACCTGTTCCTTCGGTCTTAGCCTTGTCACAGGCCAGCGACCAGCAAACAACGGGCCGTCATGGTGTGACCAGTCATATTATGGGGTGGTCTGGGGGAAAATTCCTACTGTCCGCTGCGATATAAGTACGATATCTGTGTTTATGCTGCAGTGATGCTGCCTTTTCCCCCAGGTCAGAAAAGACCGCCACTGAAACTTAACATTCCACTCATCAAAGGTTAGCCGTATCCGCGGGTGCATTATCTAGTACGGTCGAAGTGTTTCCTAACCAAGAGTCCAGTGTGCCCTAGAACCCATCTGCTGTACGCCGCAACCCCGTTTTACTGTCTGCGCCCTTCCAGCCTCCCAGAAACAAGTGGGCCAGGCCTTTGGATCTTTGGCTCATAACAGGGCCCCTCAGGAATAACCTACCTGACCGGACCGAGACGCCGGAAGCTTTTGGTGGATTTCTTCAAACCTGTCCAAATTTCTATACGGAACATCCGATTTCCACAGATGCGATAAAACGGAGGACCATCACTGGAAAACTTAAGCTTGAAACTTGGAACATCAGAACCACACTGGATAGGGCGGATAGTGTTAGTCATGAGCGACGAATAGCACTAGTTGTCAAGAAACTGGAACGTCGTGGTGTAGACATTGCGGCGTTGAAAGTGACAAGACTGGCGAAGCATAGAAAACCTCGAAGCTGAAGCCGGACAAAGGACAGTCGATGAAACACGGGTTTGGATTTTGCAGTGTCCGAAAACGTTTTTGCAAGAATAACCATTGAACCAAACTGTGTCAGTACAAGAATGATATCAATTCGAATTCACATCACAAGACGGTGTTTAGCTATGTTTGTAAGCCTATGAACCCACAGTATCTCGTTCTGAAGGGGAAAATGGCGGGTTTTATACTGTAATGGAACGTCATTCTATCCATACCCACTGGCGACCATCTGTTACTTTTAGATGGTTTTGATGTTTCAGTTGGTCAAGATTCGCGAACTTGGAAGAATATACCAGGACCCCTTGTGATCGGATCAGTAAACGAAAATTTATTAGCTCTTTTCTGCGTATAGCCTTGGTGATGACCATTACTAACACGGTTGTCTCAGTAGCTACGTGGACTCACTCGAGGAGTGGAAAAGTGCATCTCATAGACTATATCACTGCACGACAAGGAGACTTTCAAGACATTCTTGCCAAATTGATACTTGGTGGTGAACGCAGCACGCACCATTCCTTGGTACGAGAGGCGCTCGTCACCCTGAGAAAACTACACCATCGTGGAACAGAAAGGAATTCTATGAGGCTGGATGCCGGTAAATTGAATGATTCGGTAATTGTGACGTGATGTCCAGGAAACTGTCGGACTCAATATTGCGGGAGACAGTGTTCAAACGGTTGACCGTAGTGGGAATATGCATGGAGCTGCGCTGTAGATAATTAAGATCAAGAAATCAGCGCGAAGTGGTGGACTTTACAAAAGCGACACTGATTTCTTCCACACTTGAGCAGACGAGTACGGGTTTCAGTAGCTTGCTCACCGACCTCATCCGCTCTCCCGCTCGAACTGCAAGAAGAGATTTCATGAAACGCTTGCCTAAGCTGAGGAATGAATGGTGGGTGAAACACAGTGAAAAATGCCCGTCGTACGCAGGCACCACCTTCATAAAGAGTTCGTGGACCTAAAACCCAGCGCTCACAACTTCTTCAAGACGTCTGGAACGGTCCAAAGCTCAACCACTGAAAATAGTGAAGACTCAATTGTTCACACTGGCCAACCATCGTCGGAACTCGAATAGGGCCAGCCGAATCAAATACCGCAACATAAGTAGAAGAGCAATCTGGACGATCCTCTAACGTTGGAAGCATTATGAACGGCACTGTTGTGAATGCATAAAAGCCTCCCAAGATATCAACATTTACCTAGCAGCAAACTTTATCTGGCCTGTATCTGGCTGCAGTATACGCAGGGTGTTTTAGTGAGTCGGGAGATTGCGTGGCTATTCAGTATTGTCTGGATTGTAGCCTATTCAAGTCAAAACGCTTCCCAGCCCAACGAATGTCACGCAACTTGAGGGTGCGTGCGTCGTTATTTGGCACATTCTGGCACATTCTGGCACATTCTAAGGCGGGGATGCGGCATCCAACGACATCATTCACGTGTGCCGCATCCTTTTTTGGTTTAAGTGTAACTACATGCGTATACACCGTGTGCATATATATATATATATATATATATATATATGCAGATGGCATTGCGCGGGTTAAAGTGCGGTATTAAACTAGAACGTAAAGGATTTGATGGATGACACAGACATCTCATTGTTTGATGTTCAGCTAATACTCATTGCAATGGCGTCACGCTTAGATCTGTTGAGATTGCCTGTCGATTTTATTCCTCCAGGTTTATATAAGTCTCACTGGCTCACCTGCAGTAGCACGTCCCGCTCAGCGCAAACCGTTTGTGTTACCATAACTATTTGCAGGCGTCCAGTCACTATTGACAAGCGAATCCGTATTGGATGCCATGTATGAAACAATTCTACACATTATACAATAGAACGATATCTCATAATATACTATATAATGGAGTGCAATTTAATAAGATGACACTTTTTATAAAGTATTGTAATATCACACAACGTAGCAAAATTAATATATTTCAATGCGTTCCTTCAGGTTTAGCGTATCCTCTAAAAACAATTCAGCTTAGTTTTTCCCATCTTTCAGCATTTTTAATCCAAAACGTTCGGTGAGCTCTTTATGCACATCATCCCTTCTTTCCAACAGAACTGGCCGAACTCATTCGCTATCTGCAAACCAAAGTCCAGGCAGTTGGAAGTGCTGAAGGCGCTGGGCAGACAACGGATGCGGATCAGTGGGAATGGCTTCTTGGTGTGTTGTCGGATCCTTTGTTGGCCAAAGGTTTTCTCATGCATGACCGTGTGGCAAGCGCATACGAGATGTGCAAACAGGCCTTGGATCCTGAGCCACGCTACCGTTGGCCTGTCCTCCCTGGAATGTCTTACGACGTTCTAGAGGCCGTTCAAACCCAGCTGCTGGAGGTTCTTCAGCGACCCGTCCCTTTAGATGCCTATACTGTCAATCATCTGTCACATCTCCACAGTATTCTAGGGAAACCTCGATTCCGGGTACAGTGGACCATTGTTAGGCTTCCAAGTTCATGTGTTTTCCTTGTCAGGGAAATGGACTGGTTTGATGTTATTTTATTTGCTATTTCGGTGTATTCTTTTAAACAAACAACAATTCCTGAAGTTTGGGAGCGTACTCTTGATTCGAAGTTTTTTTCATTTGAGTTCACCCATGAAATATCAGTTTTTTCTGTCATTATGCCCCACTCCGGAGGGACCGTTCTCGGAAGAGACAGCTTTCAGTTGATCCCTTAGTGTATCCATTGAATTTCATGACTCTATAGAAATTACCTCTCACCTCGGACCACAGCCTTCCTATTAAAGTATATTCTTCTCGTGAGTCACTGAAGAAACCCGGCACGCCACGTGATATGTATATTTCTTGATAAAAGTGTATCTCACCTCAAGTGAATGGTCACTGGACAACGCGAATCAGACGCTTACTTTGTCATTATGTGAGTTAGCTTATCCCATAAAGAATAAGTGTTATGGGCTTGGAATGGTGGCATGCATAGTCTCTGGCAGCATTAGATATCCTGTTCCTTCGATGGCTGTCCGAAATTATTCGGTATTTTATGATCACCGATACTGACCAAATCAAAACCATCCCACTATTTACGTCCACATGATTGCTGATACCTGTGGAATTCTCTCTCTCGTGTATATTACCAAGCCTTTCTCTGTCAGCTTGCAGTTGCTTTGGTTCTGACTGAACTGTTTTATTCCTGTTGAATTTAATTGATGGGTAAACTTTAATCCTTTGCCGGAACACTTCAGTTATTCTGCTATAAACTGTGCGCGGAAAGTACTTCGCCTTCAAGCAAATAATATAAATGATAGATAACCGTTCAGCTGTAGCACGCTTTCGGTGCCTAGCTGCCACGCCAACGGAAGGAGGCACGAGGGATACTACCGGGTTGCCTAAGCACAGACAGGAGCAGTCGAGACGCTGAGGTTGGGTTCGAACCACCAACCTTCCGATCCGTAAGCTGGCGCCTTTACCACTGAGCTATCTCGGAGCTATCTTGGCTCATCGGTAAATGGAAGTACTATGTTAGGGCGATCCATGCGTTTGGCGCAATTGCCAAACATTTTGGTCGCGTGGTAAAGGGAGAAATCCGACGGCCACACACTGAGCGATTAGTTTCGTGCACGAGCTCCGTTGTCATCCAATTTCAGATGTGCCTGTCAGTGTCACGCTTGGAGTCTCCATCTGAAGAAATGACAGTTGCCAACCTGTGGCGGTTTACTGGTTAGGGCTTTCGTACTTTCAACCTGGGCGATTGTCTTGCACCATTCCGTCGTTTGTTGTCCTCGTATGCGTGGGAAAAGAGGACTCCGCTGTGTATACCACCCTCTAACATGCGAAGTATTTCGCCTAACCAATGTATCCCATTACATGCCACTAGTTCGCCCATCTCGGGAAAGTTATCCCCTCTGAAAATTACTCCACATGCCCCGGCATTGCCTATCCGATGTTTCTGACATACCCGAACAATGCTTCGGAAACACAGACCATCATCCCTGAATGCTTTACATACAGCCTCTGTGTGTAGATATCACCTGACTGATCCACGAAACAGCATGGGTCGCACTTCATCAGTGTATAATGTACTCTTGACAAGCTGACGTCACACCGACGTCATAAGTGTCGAATGTTGGCAAAAAACTACCTTACTCCTTCTGATTCGAAATGTGACCTTGTCTTCAGGCAGTCCACCAGGATTTATACTGATGGGATAAATGAGTGTATCTACCACGCCGAATGGCTGATCTGAAAGAATGTGGTTCGCTTTTGATCTCACCAACTCGTATTGGTGGCGCTTTGCACTTTACAGGTGTGAAACGCATGCCAGTCTGTGGCAGGATTACTCGGTCTACTCAAAATCGCTCCTATCGCTAGAGAATCTGAAATAATAGGAGAAATATCTTCCACATATAGTGTGTGATTGGGCTCTCAGGAGGTATTTCGACCCCGGAATTACTGCAAGCGTGCAGTTAGGTTGAAAGTAGCATCAGAAATAGCAGTGTTGAAGAGGATTAATGACGGAGAACAGGTTTGCCTCACACCGCCTGATCTGCTGACCTATGGCGAAAGCGTATACCTGCACGCACCTTGAAAGTCGGTGTAGACTGACATCATGAGAGCTGATACCTTTTATCGTCCGGCACTGTCATTATTTCTGATGGCCGAGAGGATCGGGGATAGCTCACAAATCAAATAAGACGGTTAGTGAATGGGCTTTCTAACGAGTCGTGCCGCTCAGTTGGTTATCTCGGTGAAAATAGTCAATGCACTCCTCACTTTAGTTCACTTATTGAGGCTGATTCCTACTGGAAGGTAAGCCGGCTCCTGAATATCACGTGCTGGGGCTGTCCGTGTTGGACTATTTGCTTCCAGCCCAGTACAGATGGCGAACTAGTTTGGTTTCCAGTGTCACATCGTAGACTGTCTGGAAGCCAAGGCGTACCCACGTCCAATTTCACGGTATACAACCAGATCCTCAGTTGTCTGGCAGCTCGACGTTAATACCAACCTCGGGAGATAGCTAGGTGGTTAAGGCACAAAAATTACTGACTCGGAAGGTCCGTGGTTCGACCCCAACCTCTACCTCGACTGCTGCTGTCTAGGCTTGGGAAATCCGGCGGTATCTCAGACCTCGTGCTTCCTTCGGATGGCAAGACAGCTAGGCACTGAAAAAGTGTTACAGCTGAACGACTACAACTTCGACACGGGTCTGGATTGATAAAATTCCTTAACTCCTGTGATGGCTTTTGGCTTGGTGCACGACGTTGTACCGAACAGCAGAACGAATGGTATTGTGAAAGAGGGTACGATGGGAAGGAATAAGAGTGCTAAGACACTACTTGCCGGGTTGTTGAAAACTCTTCGTTTTTACCCGTGTCGGGTGCACCCTTTTGGATCATCAACTAGGCGTATCCCCCAAACAATGCAGAACCAGTAGTGGGCTGTTCAACGGTCTTCATTATTGAATCGGTAAAACTACTTCACTGTCTTGAATTTCATTCAAGCCGAAACATCAGACAGCCTCCGTGCAGCGTATTCAGTTGAAGATCCCCATAAGCCAGGCATTCATGTGATATTAATTTGTCTCTCACTAATACCAAATCAGTTTGTAGATGAGTTTGTAAGAATGCTACGACTCCAGTCGTACAATGTATCACCTAATTTCCTGCAGGTGTATCTCATCCTAACTCGCACTGTGCATTACTTTGAGTCTATCCTGAAGAAATTAGTCCAAATAACGCAAATATCACTTACGGATAATGAATGGAAGTGACCACGTTCTCAGTCTCTCAGACAGAATTCAGGGAAATAAACACAATAATTTTGTACATTCTTTAAATGGTCAGTTAGTGAGAAACTTTTGACAGCCTATTCTTGGTTTGTGGCCGAAAATGCAGCTATAAATGCGTGAAAGCACGCAGTAAATGTTATTTTGGATCTACAATTTGCTTTGTTTCTCCACCTTCATCCGTAAATAAAATGAGACGTTTGACTCCCAAAGTTGCGCTAAAACGGTTTGATGCAACTCACAGATAAGTGCTATAGCTACTTTGTGATAAGGGGTGCACATCAAAAGAAACGTAAATTATGCAACAGGTAGGCTACCGCATGAATGTAGTTTATATAAATGTGATAGAAATGCTGTGACAACTTGGTCCACCACTCCCTTTATGACACTTAAAGCTGAAACCCGTTTGTGGTTTATCAAGTGGCACAAGGTTTACTACCGTTTCCTAACCCCCGAGAATGATCAGGACATCAACGTATGTTTTTTCACCTTTTGGAACCTGCTGGCACTAGTTCAAATGGACCCCACCAGGCGTAAGTTCACAATCATGCAGACTACATCCACAGCGAAGCACTTACAATAGGATTTTAAATACAGTGGATCGTTGGTACGAAAGACGTTGACATACGCCGGATCCAGTGTGGACGGTCTTGACACCATCTATGGTAGGTTTGCCGGATGACATCCAGTCTATTTACCTTATCATTTGAAGGCCAATCGTAGTGTCCCTGGTCCCATTCTGTGGATTAAAATGTCTCGACCATAAACAGGGTGTTGTGATGTGTGAACGTCTTGGACCTACAAGAACTTTCGGGTGTAATGCATATGCAGCGTGTACAACCTTGGACGATTTAAAAGAAACCACATCAAACAATTGGTACACGCACGCAAAGTGCACCACATATTTTCCCACCACTCTGCCCTTGTACTCGTGTGGAATTTCACTGATAAGCCTTGAACCAGGTTGCAGCACAGTGTCAACACACGCATCCGGACTACATATCTGCTGTCAGTAACAGGTAAGAATAGGGAGTTGGTGGGTAACAAATTGGCTAGGGGCTAGTATGTTGTAGTTCGAACATCAAACTAACTGGACCTACGGTAATTCCGCTGATTGATTGACGTTTACGAATCTGGAGCCTGCACCCCACCTGAACCTTTGGTATTCCAAGCCAAGAAACACCTGAAATTTTCGTAACACGGGGAGAAGCGTTCTACTAAAACGCTCTTTATGGTTGGTCAGTGTTTTGATGGATTACGGCGCGTCTGATACTGATTCTTAGCCGAGCCGCCACACAATTGCCTAACCACTGACGTTAAACCCAACGTCATCGCTTCATCGGTCCTCTTCCCAACATCAACTGCCGTATGATCGACGTGGATAAAAGCTAGCGTAACAATGACGGGGGAATGAAGACGACTGTTAGCTTTCATTATTGTCATTCATCATCGTCATATAATGACGTAAACATTTTTGTTGATGCTGGCGACTCACTCTCCTACAAACGTCATTCTCAGCTGAATAATAAACAGTTACGACTCCTTTTGTCTAACTTCCTCAACTGATCGTTTACTTCACTGTCTAGAATGCCTGCTGTTCACTTTTTCCTGTCCCCTCAAATTCAGAGTTTGTTTTTGGCAATGGATGGCCTAGCCAATACATGGCTGTTTGAAGCACAAAAGGAGACTGAAGATGTGGAACATGAAGCAGTCTCTGAGGGTGGGGATTCTGCAGACGATTCGTTTCCAGTAGGCCCTGAAATCGAACCAAGTGTGCTACCGGGTTGTTACGCAACCTTGGCCTACGATGAGAATGGACGTGATTCGTACTCCGAGCAAGGAGTGCGTCTCAAATATGTTGTATTTCAAAAGGGAGACAATGAGTTCCTGGTGAGTCTTTTTCAGCTTCTTTCGTTCCGCCAACCTTTCTACATAGGAGCAACCTTCGAAATCAACTGCTATCAGATCGCATAGGGTGAACGGTAGCTATCAGAACAAAATCACATTAATTGCGTGCGATCGAAATTTTGCGTTGATATTACTCGTTAAACTTGACATATGGACTTCAGGTCTGCTTCAGCGGTGTACTGTTCAATTTTGTGGTATGACCTATTCAGCTGAATTATGCAATGGAAGTGTCTCGTGCAGCCCGCTACACATCGTTTTCGACAGTACTAATCCGATGGTGGAAATTGGTGCCTCACTGCCATACAACCATGAAACAAGCGGGCCCTAGTAAAAGATGAGAAGAAAGGGGACAGCTGAGGACTTGTTCATTGCAAAAAGCCCCATGTCCCTAGAGAAAGCGGCGAAGATCCCGACGCCTACACCTTCCAAAACAACTGAAGCAAACACATCTAACCATTGTGTTGGATCAAGACGCCATTAGCAGGATTCACCCAACCTCCTTTGCGGAAGTAACCCGACACAAGACCGACATACAACGACCTACTAGCAGTCCAGCTGAAAATTGACAACAGGCACGCTGTTGGGATCGGCTACGTGCCATATCACGAGGAGTTTCCAACCACGCGCAGAAAAGCGCGAAGAACCCACATTAGCTGGTTTCATTTTGCTCGTCATATCCTGACTTGTCCTGTGCGGACCCTTCGCCAACAATGACTCAGATCGGAAAACAACGCTTTTATGGGTAGACGGTGGTTTTGCATGCGTAGTACATGTGCCCACCATCCTTAACTGATTAGTGGTACCTGCTGCTCAAACGAATTGAATGCTCGCTTGTGGACCATCTCATTACGTACATGTTGCAACTAGTTAACACCGGTTACACTACAGAAGTCGGTCATCAAACATCTGAAGACGTTTGAGACATTCAGACCATACAATATTACTACTCTCACCGTCAGCTTGTAGACATGGCCAAAGACAAAGATGACGCAATTTGGCAAATAGTACTCGTGCTTTGGTGATGCGTGCACTGACTTCATCTGTCAACTTGCAGCCGGCGCTGACATAGGTGCCAAGATAGGTAACAAACCTGTCAACAAACTCAAGCTCCTCATTCTGAAATTTGAAAGGGTTACATGGGAGTGGGAAATCCTGAAGGAGAATCGTGAGAGTGCAAACTGCAAAGGACCATTTCCGATATGCTATTTGGGGTGGTTTGTAGGATCGTCATGATAGTTCAGTGACAAAGTGTCATCCGCGTAATCCAAGTCCACCAGTCCTCCAGATGTCATTTTGGTTCCCAGATTCACGGTCCCTGGGAGAATGCACTTCGTGCTGGTGTCAGTACCAAATTTAAACAAAAATGGAGGAGTGGGAGAGCCCCAGTGAGAATATCTGACTGTGTATGACGTAACGAGAAGCCTGGGAACAAATAGCACGAAGAATATTTACGAAGACCTCGTTGACCAAGTGTATGGGAAGGAACTAGTCTGTCCACATAGTCGGAGGCTTCTCCGAAGTCAAGGAAAGCCGTCACAGTTGGTCAGTGGCATGTGCAATACCACTCAGGCAATTGACGTAATGAGAAGAAGTGGCCGAAATCCTGCCTGGTACTCTCGGGCTCGCGTCTCGCGTGGTGATGTCAGACGTTTGAATAGTATTGAAGCTAGTAGCCGTGTTACGACTGGATTAAGGCTTATGCTTCTATCGTTGAAGCAGTCGCTTCTGGAACCTTTTTTGAATCAAGGCACGATGATTACTTGAAATCAGATTGTTGGAACTCATTCTTGTTCCCAAATTAGTTTGAACAGCACGGAGAAACGCAAAGGCTCACTACCGTCTTCGATTAACGCTGGTGGGAGTTCATTTGGCCCTGTAACCCAATGGCACTTCAAGTCAGAAACCGAGGGAGGGTCTAAACTCACAAACAACGGTTCGAGTTAAGCAGATTGAATGGAATATACTGCTGCCGAAGCAGACGGCCAACCAAGCTGTTGACAAAACATTCAGCCCAGCTGTCAAGACGCTGGTTCTTGTACATTAAATTTTCATCATTATTCTTGATGACCTCATTAGCAGTCGCTTTTAGTACCATTTTGTGTATCAATGATCAGAAATACCAATACGTTATCTTCCCTCTCACCTCCGGTTCAAGTCCTACTCAGTAGTCATCAGCCCCTCACTGTTTTCAGCGCCCCCCTCACCAGAACTTCTGGTTCGATCCTCTCAAGTAATCTTAGTGGACCTTCTCATCTCCAAGCATTCTTTAGTAGAATCCGAGCTCAAGATAGCTCATTTATTAAGGGGCGAACTTACCGACCGGAAGATCTGTGGTTCGAACCCGATCCTAGCATCTCAACTGCTGCTGTCTAGGTTTGGGCTACCTGGTGGTATCTCATTCCCCCCATGCTTCCTTCGGATGGCATGGCATGGCCAAACGAGCCGCTCATCGGCGATTATCAGCTTGTATCCAATCAATTGGAGACGCTTCCGCCGTTGCCCTATCCAGCTGCAGCAGCCTCTGTAGTACCAGAGGTGCGCAGCCAGAAGTGGATGGAGGACAACAGGACAATCAGTTCAACTGCAGCACCTGCGTCTTAGATTATTGTTTATGATGGACAGCGTACATCGATGTGGAGGGAATCTAGCGTACGAGGAAGTGCAGTTTTTTGTCCCGCATGCTTCAAAGTGTGAACATCAAAGGCAGATAAGTAGACCGACTTTCGAGATTTAAAATTTGATTTAGGAGTGTGTAGGACTGTTAGTGAAATCGGATGCACAGGAATTTCAGATAAGCGCGGTGCATTGCAAACAAAGCGCTCATTTCTAATGCTTGGACCTGCAGAAAGAGTACTCACAATGGGGTGGTGTAGGGGAGAAGAAATATGTGAAAGTTTAAGAAGGAAGGCGTAAGCAGTAGCATGTTTTTGACTTACCAACCCTGCCGTGTGCAGCAAGTAAGGCGACGCTTCTGATGGTTTGTTCACGATTCCATTTGGGCCAGTATATTTTGAGGGCTTGCACACCTAGACATGTCGCCAGTGGTCAGACACCAACACCGACATTTGGAACTCCCCTGACCTGGATCGTTTACTGATGTCTGAACCGGCTGCCTTGGAATTTTTTGTTTTGTTCTTTTTTCGTGTTATCACAGCCCGTCACTGTTCTCTTATCACAGGGCGCCACCGTTCGTGTAGAAAAGCGTTCAATTCTAATCGCCCGCATCATAAACGGTGGCTTGGCTCAAAAAACAAGTGAGTTAATGTAGTCAAATGTCTCATGTCCTATCCAACCTACATTCTCATTCCGTGTGGATGGCAACCATAATCCACCAAAACCAGTATCCTGTCAGTGGAACCTGACGGCTACGTTATCTAGTATATAGTGACTAGTTTGAATCCTGCTTTTCTTCTACTTTGTATGGAGAACTACTAGTCTTTGCCGGGTGTTTTGCTTGCTTCCACATGTTCGCAACATCCAGCTCCATTTGTACGGTTCTTCTCGGCTCTTCAGCATAAATTGGCTTAACTAACAGGGCGAAATCTCAATTGAAAACTCCCAAATCTCCCCACATTACCAATAAGCTGAAAGTGTCAATCACTGATTGGTTCTGGAGGAAGGCCAATTCGGTTCCAGCGTTTTCGTTGAACGGAACTCAAACGAAGAAGCTGTTAGAGGCTCCAAAGGCCGCCAGGAGAGCTAGTTCTGCGTAGGCCCGAGGCAGTCGAAAGAGATCGCTGTGTTGCCATGTCAGATAAGGTTTACCGCCCCTGATGGAAGTCAAATACAGGAGACCACAATATTTCCATGATGTGGATACCGTCACGCTGGGTGTGCACTTTGAGACAGATGGGAAATCGTGGATGACGTTTGAGAAATGGCCCCTTGAGCCCAATAGCAAATGATCCGATAAAAGTGGAAAGTTCTATGGTTCTTGGATAATTGTACTGCAGGTGGACCTATCCAGCTCAGCAACCTTAAGCTGGTGTTTCCACATCTAAACACGTCTTCCTTTTTGTTACCACTAGACGAAGAGTCATTATTCAGTTCGTGAAAAGGATTACCGGTGACAGGTTTTGTCACACATCTAATAAGAATATAAGCTCCAGTTAAGGCTAAGGTTGAAGGAGACCATCATAAACAAGAGATTCAGGTGGATTCCGCTGAGTCTCCTGTCAGAATGAAATTCGTGTGCAAATAAAAGTACTTGTCCAATGTGGGTTCAATTAGAACATGCGGTATACGGAAACTCGGGGACTGTGCCTACTACTTTTGATGATGATTACGCTTGGATGATACGCAGTCATTTACGTTTTTAGTTCAGATCCTTGTTAGATTACCATTTACGTTCTTTTGAGATCTAGGCAGAAAGCGAAAACGACGAAGAGGATGCTGATTGTAGTATTCAGCATTCACTTATGGTTTGAGAGTTCGCAACACGGTAGTAGTCAGATATGCTTCCGAGCACCGAAAATGTTCCAGATGAATTTTATGGGAAATATAACTAAAGCAATATACTGCTTAGACTCTTTTTAAGTAACCGCTTTACTCGGTGTACCAAATGTTTCTGGTTGATTAGGATACTTCTCCTTCGGGATAAAATCCTTTTTGCAACGAAGATTGCAATTTTTGTCAGTATTTCGTAATCGTCACTGCATTTCGATCAGCAGCGTCCGCGTATAACCTAAAAGTGTGTATTTCTCAATGGATGCTGAAACCTGAATAAAGGTACAGTCGCTTTACCTGTTTCATAGAAAAGAAAAAATATTTTATATGATATAAAGTCAAGCTTATCTTTTTATTCTTCTGATATGCCCACTAGCCGGACAAATCTATTGAACACTGCTCTGAAAGGGGCACTGTTAAATGCGGTTAAATTACTTTTAGTAAAGCTGTTGTCTTGTCCTGAAACACAAACTCACTCGAGGCCTTCCGTCGTCATTGAGACCTGTCAAGTGGATCGGACAGGTAATCCATACTTTTGTTGGTTCTGATTGGTAAGTACCAGTCAGGACTTCCACGCACCTATTAAACCTGTCAGTTAGTGTTTTGCTTCATGGACATTTATTGATGATCTTTGTGTTTAGATGAAATATGTACCTTAAAAGTTCCATCATTTTCTTCCTTAGACTTACTGCACGAAGGTGATGAACTACTGACTGCCAATGGTATCGAACTGCTTGGAAAAGACTTGAAGACGGCCACGGAAATTTTAGTAAGCTCTAAGGACTTTTGTGCCCCACAGCAACTTGATAGTCTCTGTAGTGACCACTTGCATTGGTTTTGTGGTTACCAGTCAAGGAGCGATTCGGTCTGTGATGTAATTACCCTGCATCTATCCAGGTTTTTTCGTGAATTAGCCGATCCGACTAATCGATTCCAGTGAGTCGGTCTCTACCGACACTGTGCTCATGGTTTTACGAAAACGCCTTCATTCGTCCCCAGTACATGTTGTAATGTAACACACCTTGTGTCTTGTGAACATGCACCCTTCCCTCAATGACGTCAGACGACCACCATGAAATATCACGTTGCCTGTCTAGGCCTACAGCGCGCACTGCAAATTTGGAGAGTTTCAGTCAACATAGTGCAACGTATATAGTCAAACAAGTGGGTGTAGATCCGTCGCTGAACACCAAAGTTCCTTGACTATTCCCAGCGGTGTGGTACGTCGCCACTTTGTAGCTTTTTTTAAACCTAAATTTGACTTCGTACCAAACGAAAATAGGAAGGAACACTTCAAGTTTCCTATCAGTCGGTTATCAGGTTTGTGCCCCGCGCGAAGCATGTTCGTTATATTTCGTCAGTCTTCACTGGATGCTGGAGGGTTAACTATAAGTCTCCAAATTGGCGTATAGATGATCGGTTGATCTTGTCAACGCCTGTTGCCACTGATGAGCCCCTGCTATATCGCCTTACGTTCATCCTATCCATTCGGCAAACTTCAGAGGCGAACAATATAGACAGACCACCACAGTAGTTTGCTTACCTTCTCTCATCGCCTTCTGTGATAAACCATCAACCACAGATTTGTGTGATTGGGTGTGACGAATTTGTTTGATCTGAATGCGCTTTCACATGCACATGGCTTGTTGTCAGGAATCTGGTACCTGAACTAGCCGTCTAGAAAACCGGTGCGCCCCTGGCTTCACTTGATCAAGGTATGTACTGCTGCATCATCTTCTGGTGTGGGAGTGTAAAATACAGTGCAATACAAATTAGCGATTCGGTGCAATTTCGTGTCAAGTAGAACATAAGGTTGACGGAAACTCGGGGACTGCGCCTACCTGATGAGCCTTAAGGAGGGCGAAACCGGTCCTGGGCTGTCGATGCATGTAACGCGATATCTCGAATATCGTAGCAACTGCAACGTGAGGCGGCCTGGTGCAGCACATTCAGTTGCCTAGAAACATCATAAACGAGAGATTCAGCTGGGTTCCAGGTGAGTCTCCCGCGAAATCAAATTTGTTTGCAAGTGAGTGTATTTCGCTAATTATTTTGTTTGTTAGTCGGTTGACTGTTGGTATGATCGCTGAGCCCTGCAATTGGCTTAAAAAAGTATCGCACCAAATGAATAGATTGGACTGGCATTTCCCCCTTACTTGTGTGCGTTTATATAGCTTTTTTGACGTGATTGGATGGCTGAGAAACAGCTTCCTCGTGAGTTATTTTGTCCCTTTATGGCTTGCTTTGCTGTGTGGTTCTTACACTTCGCATTCATTTGTTTCGTTGAATAACTTCCTTCCGGTAGAATTAATCACTCTTCTGGTTTGTCCGTTCGCAATCTGTGTCCATAATCGATGTGCTTTATTGCAGCAGTTGTAGTGCCAATTGAATAGAAATAGGCAGATTCAGTGCGTCTCGTACACAAAGCCCCAGTCATTTTGATCTTGGTTGAATGTAACGACAGTTGTGGCTTGTGAGTACGCATGCTTTTCCCTTCAGACGTACTGAAATGTCATCCCGCCTATCTATACCAGCGCGTCCTGTTGGCGAAAGTCAAGGTTCATTTCCTAATACACACGGTCAAACGAGCAAGAGTGGTTAATCGACCGGTAAAGTTGAATAAATGTCGGATCGCTCTTCCAACCTACCACACCATCAGACCGGTCGATGTCAAGTAAGGTCCCCTCAGGCATTGGCGAATACATGGATGTGGATCACCCGAGTAGGCACGAAGAATCGGTCAAGCCGATTAATCGGGGCAGTTGGAAAATCAACCTATCTTAAAGATTCATGAACATCTGCTTTGGTGCTGCATTCGGCCAATGAGGTTATCTATACACGGATTACTGGTCCCACGTTATTTGCTTGGCGTACAACCAGGTCATTTCGTTTTCTGAATCTCTTTTCAATCGTCGCATGCTTCGAATTTAGTCCGCCATGTCCGACCGAGGTACATACGAACACATAAGGTTCCTGGATGTTGAAAATTGCCCTTCCGGGGACAATCCTCCTGAATGAATGAGACTTCTATCCCGTATCACGTTTGTCAACGAAAAAACCGACTAAATGGGGTGGGACTACGGTTTAGCACGTTATTCGTTATTCGGAGACAAAGTCAAGGTGTCCAAAGCTTATCCTCTCGATTCAAGTACCTGTTAAGAAGGTACTGGCTCTTTTGAGAATGTCCTCAGAACTTGTCATGCTATGTCTTACCTCAATTCTCTCTTTATTCTCCTAGGCCTCACTCCGTGGGAGGGTCGTTTTGTTGGTGGCGCCTGCTAGTGATCCCTACGCCAAATCACCTATGGGAGGCATCGTAAGCTTTCTGCGTGTTTATTTTTGCCAAACTCACTGCATCTGAGTCTTTTGGTTGAGTTCTGTAGTAGGACACGGCTCGTTGTATCCTGATTATTAAGTTTAGTCTTCAGTCTTCGAAACTAATGATAGAAAAAGATAGGACTTGGGAATGTACACCAAAAGGTCATTGGTTAGCCATCATGGATCTTATTTCCTCATAAAACAATGCTTTACAACACTGAGCTGGGGCACTTGATGGCAACCGCTTGGAATGTGAATTCATATTGGATTCCGATCGATTTACATGGATTTTGTTTTGGAATGCGAGGTTTATCCATATGCAGTAACCACACGCGCTCGTTAATGTCCTTGCTAGATTTCGTCATCGGCATTGATACCAGTATTGAATACCTTATAACAATAACAGGTTATTTAACTTGATTGTTGTAAAAGGCAAGGGACCTATCATAAGCGTTTCGCGCAGCGTACACCTCCAAATCATCAGTCAGGCTATTCTATCCTGCCAGTCCATAGAGGGGCATGTTGACCCTATTTACTAGAATGGTCTCAATCTGCATTTCCAGCTGGTAGCTGCAACAGTGAGCCAGTATGAACATCCTTTACTCGTATGTCTTCAGTGGTTTAAGTAATTCTTGGGTTACCATTCTGCAGTTGTCCTCTGACTTACGTCTTTTGACTTACGTAACCCTCTGATTCGTTAATTGGCTTGAATTCTGCGGACCGGAAACAGCGGTCGTCTCCTCTAGTGTAATATGTCTGTCCAGTGTGCGCGCCACCAGGATCAGCCAAATTTGGTGGTTCCTCAGACATAGATGCTTCGTCACATTTCCATACACCGAATTGACGACTCGTGCCGATCATCAGTGAAACCTTCAACCATGAGTCTACTGTTCAATTGACATTCTGTTTTTGCCACTACATCAGTCCTCAGCCCGTCAGTTCACTGGTCCACTGTACTGCCTCATCCTCTGTCTTATCACCGTTGCCTATCATTATCGTTTACCCTTCTCACTCCGCTACTCAGATCCATCTACGTGCCCTATTCTCCTACGACCCAGATGAAGACCGGTACCTGGCCTGCCATGAACTGGGTCTTCCGTTTACCAAGGGTGATATCCTACACGTAACCGGACGACGTGATCCAAATTGGTGGCAAGCATATCGGTAAATTTTGTGAGGCCGTTGATGGATTTAGAGCTTGACTCTTCAGACCACTGTCTGTCGTGTTCTTTTTTCGACCTTTTATGTTCTGAATAATGCAGATGCAGGGATTTCCCATTCATGGGTACGTCGGCGTGCAGAACCACCTAAGTGTTCATTTGTACTTTACTGCATGCATATGTGATCTTCTCTCACGAATTAATCAACCAAGATAAATTCCACACCAAAGCCTATCCGCAATGAAGCATAACTTATTCTGCTTTGGAAGTGTATTACTTTCCATTAAGAGAGATTGAATTTTTCAGTTTCCAGATTTTGCTGTAGAAACCTTATGGGTGCCTTCAGGACCAAACAGCCCAGAGCGGACGCTCTACGACGCGTTGGCTGCTTACCAACTCTGTGAAAAATGCTGGTTTCGAATGAAACTTTGGGCTGACATCACTTACAAATATGACTCTGAGGGCGGATACTTTAGCAGTGAGTCGACGTAAACACGCTGGTAGCTGAAGGCGAATGGCTTTGAAATAGCTATGAATAGTTGACCGAGACGTCAGTGACACGCGTGGTATACCAAGCGAGGTTGACATAACTGACCGTTTTGGCAGTACACTCGACTGATTATGGAGTCATGCCATGACGCTGATCCAGATGCTGAAAACATTTGTTGAGCCAAAGAAAAAGAATTGAATGGACGTAGCGATGTTGCCGAAGTGCTCAGTGGTGACGGAGTTTAAAAGAGTGTTTAAGTCTTAATTCTTTAAACATTTTTACAGATTGTTTGTGCAAAAACCAACAGCCAATTTGAAGGCACCCATGTGGGAATTGAATCTGGGTCGTCCAAATGATAGTCCGCTATCCTGTCCGCTTGGCCACCCGACGACGATGGGTAGTGGTCGGAATGTCACACTTTCCTGGCTCCTATGGTTGGACGTTGATGCGAATTGTTCGCTGAAAGTTGGACTCCTGTGGTGTTCCAACGCCAATTGTCTTGTATTGTCATGTTTTTGGGTCAGATGCTTCGGTTAAGGTTTTAGTCGTCCTCTTATCGGAGCACCCTGATAGCATAGCAGTCCACATACAAACATGAACCAAGTGCACAATCCGTCGTCGAGTGATGTCACCAAATAGCAGGCGAAAATGGGGCGCTGCTGACATCTCCTATCCGTTTCCATTGTTATCTACAAACCCCTTCCTTACCACCGAGTGACCACCCATCTGTAGATCTCAGGTTCAGATGCATTAGCACCAAAGAGGTTGCTAGGTGGCACGCGACCTAGTTTGCTCCCGATTTTCAGACATGTTTTATTTTATTATTTACCCAAAGGTGTTAGTTACCAACCGATACACCCGCACCTTTTTCAGCGTGTTCCTGTTTCTGCTGGTAACCAAAAGATGTTACTCGGTTGTGGATAAGTTGGAGAGGTTTCCTACATTTGTCTCCTTATTGTCATCGGCAGTAATATATCACTAGCAAATACTCATGCCGTACAGCTATGGGAGAGCATGGAAGGGGACAACGTGAAATGGAAGTAGGTACAAACTGAGCGCTGGGGGATCTTCGTGTCCTCCTGCTCAAGTCATACGTAATTAGAAACCTGACAGGCCTTGTTGCATAATGGAGGGCATACCGTCACTTAGCCGGGCAGCCTAACAGGACTTTTTGCCAGGCTTGCGTTGGTGATATTCGCATAAGGTGAGAGCAGCTTGCTCTATCGTGATGCCCAGATGTGCTCATTTCAATGCCGTCTTTCCGGTCTCACTGGTTGTTTTCCATAATGACGGGACTTTTCACACTGGGTTCCTACGCTTCCCGTTTTCATCATCACGGTATACTAAATGCGCATATCTCGAGAAAAAACCCGAAAAATAAGGGTTTATTTATGGATTGTCACGCACTGCAGAATCTCGACTACTGTCGGAGCTTAAAGCGAATCCCACAACAAAATCCCACTCGATTCCTTAGCGCACCCGTTGAAAGTTCTCCCACGAGTCCGTGGCTATTCCAAAAAAACTCTGGAACCGTAAGATAACATGACAAGCAGAAACAAGCAATGTCCTAAATGCTTGGGTTTAAAATGGATACACCTAATGCTTTTGCCGCAGATGTTCTTCAAATTGTTCTCCGAAATTCTGTTCAGACGCTATTCTTGTACCCTCACCGGCATTTTTGCCGACACACGTATTAAACTACTTCAAATCAACGGTGGTTTGTGATTCTTGTCGTATAAAGTGCTCTCTTCAAAATCGTTGAAGAAAAATCCAAAGTTGGTGGGTCATGGTGGTAATTTCTTTCGATCTTCCTCGACCTTTCTGTTGACCAGTGGATTTCGGACACCGATGTGCTCCGTTTTGCAGCCAATCTTTTCTTGGTGACTTTTGGTGTTCACTTGTCTTCGTGCCTGAACGAAATATTTCGCTCCATTGACTTTTTCCTTTCCGGATCAGTATTTTGTCTGTTTTCTCTCACCGGAGAGTTATTTTGTTCACGTGAACTTTATATTTGCCCCCTACTTGGCAGAAGCGACGAGGAGACTGGAATCACCGGGGCTGTGGGAACTTTGGCTGGTCTCATTCCCAGTCCAGTCTATCAACGACATCGGGCTGTTCTGCGATTGCAATCATGGCTGAACAGCGGATCTGAGGATGTGGAATTGGAAGACGAGCCTTCTGACTTGGAATTGGAGTCCGAGCATCGAGAGAACAAGGAGAATGTCTCCTCTGTTGCGCCGATTTCAGAAAAACGTTTCTTGGGTATTAAACTGCCCTTTGGAAAAAAGAAATCGGGATCCATGATTTCGCAGCCCAAAGTAACAGGCGGGACACTAGAGGAACCGGGCCAATCAAAGGACCTGGTCGATCCCGACGCATCCGGAGACTCCACGCAGTATTTAGTGAACAGTACTCTGATAAATTCCATATACGACGGCCGCATGTCTGGCCAAGTAAGACCCAGCGGTCAACTAACGGAGGGTGTATTTGAAGAGTGGGCAGGTGTGTGGCTGTTTGTTGTCTTTTCTAATCATTGTATATCATATTGGATAATTCTCTATCCTTAGTCCACAGACATGTGTACCACAAATTGTTTATCTGAGTGTTAACCGTAATAGGCCTATCCCTCCACTTACTCTATGGCTCACCCTACATTTTGCATGGAATTTTGAAGGGTCTTCTGCTGTTGCTGTCCTCGATCTCACTCAACATTTGTCGTCCTTCTAGAGGCGTTAAACACAAAATTTTCCTATTATCAATCAGGCATAGCCTAAAGTCAAGCTGGTTTTGAAACTGGATTATTTCGGACCTATGTTCATTGCAGTCGACGTTTTTGCCTGGAGTCTGGCTCGACTATCCACTGCTTGACTGCATAACACGGATAGCCTAGCTGGATTTCAGGTGCCACACGGTGATCACAGCCGTGAACCCCAACGTTTGGCATAATCATTGATATTTAGTTCAACTCCCATCAATCTCGTGAGTACCACCGAGAACTACTTGTCTGCCCAGTTAGCACCTGCTTCACACGTCTTTCGAAATTGCATTCTATCTGGTTTTACACATTCGAAGTTCTTTTCTCTTCTCATATAAGATCAACAGTTGTGTTAACGAGTCGGCAGCCCTATTAGGAGGGCAAACATCATATAGACAAACGTTCTCCTAATACTCCCACCATTCTGGTGCCACTGAAATAGATGGGTGTTCTTTTACGCGGCTGGTCCTCTGGCTTCGCTACTCAGAGGTTAAAAAGCCTTATTCCGACGGCAATGTCTGTTGTTTGTTTTTTTCGATGTTGATTACTCCTTACGAGGTACCGCTGTAGAAACTCTGATTTCTCTGAGGTTTTGGTTAGTTGGGTGTTAGGCCCAACACGCTTCGGCTAAGAAATGCCTATAAAAATTTCACTTTCTAACCAATCGTCCTCCAACGGCGTGCCAGCTACGAACTCAAATTGATCACATTGCCATCAGTTACCGATGGCGCATATCAATAACTGACTGGCGGTCGTTTTGGAACACATTTGTGGATTCTGATCACGCGCTCGTCCGACGTCGCTTCTCCCGTCGTTTTCCAGGGCCGCGTAAGGTGCGGAAAAATCGCTTGCCAACCGAGAGACTGGCAGATCCGGGTGTTAGATGAATTTATCAGAATCATCTGGAGTCTCTTCTAACTGCTCCACCATCAGGTGTGAATTCATACTGGGACGCGATCGCCACTTCTTTGCATATTTCTGGGAGTTTTGCCTGTGGCGTAGCACTACCAGGTCCACTCAAGCAATGGATATCAGACCAAAACAGGGCACTGTTTAATTCTCGGAGAAATATTCCAGTCGTTCCCGAACACAACTTACCGGACAAATTATCAGACGTCAAGTGAAAGTGAGCGTGCACGCCGACCGTGAAGTCTGTTGGACACGGAAATCTAAGGAAATGGAAGAGGTCCATAAAACTGGTAATGCCCGAAAATTATTCCAGTTGATCCGCGCGACCGGTCCCCGGAAACCACCCATGAGCGAAACCATCAAGGATTAGAATGGAGTGACCGTCTTGAATAAAGAAGAACGCATCGACCGTTGGGCCGAACACTTTGAACAACAGTTATCAGGGACACCAGCTGCCACTCCTCTGGAGCCTACAGCTGCCGTAGAATCCTGAACGGTGAACGTGGAACCCGCTATGGCCTCGGAGGTTTATGACTGCACCTGTTCTCTCAAGCGCCACCGAGCTTTTTGTCCGGATAGCCTCCCACCCGCATTGTTCAAAGATGGGGGCGAAGTCCTCAGTCAGCGCTTGTCTGATCTGTTTGCTTGCATTTGGGAAAAGGAGTCTGTCCCAGACAACTGGGGAGAGTCGATGATAGTGCCTATTAAAAAAGGGGCTCGTAGTGGGTGTGGTAACCATAGGGGGGGGGTCAGCTTGACCCCGGTCGTAACGAGACTGTTGGCGTCACTCGTGCTTTGTCGCCTTACGGTGGCTCGTGAAGCACTGACTCGGGAGCAGCAAGTGGGATTCCGGCCTGGTAGGGGTTGCGTTGACCAAATCTTCATACTTCGTCAGGTACTAGAACAACGTCATACGTATAAGCGACCCACGATTCTAGTATTCCTGAATTTCCAAGGCGCATTCGACTCGCTTGACCGGTCTGTTCCCCTTGGCACGCTTGCCCACGCTTCCGGACTTGTGAGGGTATACGGCGAGCTCTCCAAAAGCTTCCGTACACAAAGTGGTGTCCGTCAGCGGTGCCCACCCTCTCCATTCCTATTTTATTTCATGCTCGATGAAATAATGAGACGAACGTTGAGAGATCTTCAAAACGCCGGTGTTCAAAAAGCCTGTGACGAAAACTTTGTCGCTTTGGAATATGCAGACGACATCGTTCTCGTCTTCGAAGGGGACAAGGCGCAGGTGTGTCTGGATGAACAGACCAAAGTCATCCTGTCCTTTGATATGCAATTTTCACCCACAAAGTGTAAGGTCATGCTCTCGGACATGCAGTCACTAAACACGCCACTTACAATCCAGGGAGAGGCACTGGAAGTTGTGGAGCGTTTTACGTATCTTGAAAGTTGTATTAGCTCCAACTACAGTGCGACTGATTAGGTCAATGCACAAATCTGCAAGGCTCGGGTCGCGTTTGCTAATTTGAGACACCTATGGCGTCAAAGTGGTGTATCCCTGAATTTCAAGGGACGTGTGTATCAAGCCACAGTGCGGGCTTTTTTGTTGTATGGCTGTGAGACTTGGCATGTTCGAGCAGCGGAATTGAGGCGTTTTCAGGTGTTCGGCAATCGTTGTCTCAGAACCATAGCTCGTGTGGGATGGTGTCGGCGAATCCGTAACGAGGCAGTTGGAAAGTGACTTTTCGGGTACTTCCATTGAAGAATGTGTCCTGCACCAGAAACTGCGTTGGTTAGGCCATGTATTGCGTATGCCAAACCATCGCTTGCCGAGGAGAGTGCTGTTTTCCATGCCTAATTCAGAGTGGCGGAAGCAGAGAGGTGGTTAACCCTTGAGCTGGCATAGGGGTATGAAAGAGACTACGAAACGTCTGGGTGCTGTCGGTACTACTCGCCTTCCAGGATGGGGACCGCCTGATCCCCATTGTGCTTGGTTGGATACGCTGCAAGATACGGCTACCAACCGATGTCAGTGACGATCTTATTGTCAGTTTCTATCGAGATTGCCTGAATGAGTGTCTGGAGGTGTAAGCACCTCGGAATGATTGTAATAGGCCAGCACTAAGTCCCTTCGCTGTCCGCTTTTATTATTCTCTTGATAATAAGGCTTCAAATAAATCATGGTTTAACGGCAGCGATGCATCAGTGTTGAACGCTTATGTCATGCTGTCGATGGTGATGATGATGATGGTGAGGTGGCTTAGACACTATATTACAATTAGCCACCAGTTTAAAATGTATATGCTATCAATATTTACGAACCACTGTTGAGATGCGCAACATTGCTAACACTTCACTAAGCCGAACAAACCAACAACCCATCTCGTAGTATTCTGGGTCGAGGTATCTCCTTCGATTTACTATCCTTTTCCAATAGACCGAACGTTCATTTAATTGCCCGTTGTTATCTGTGTGTCAAACTACACTTCAGCTTCAAGTGGTGGAATTATAACTCCAAAAGCAGGAAACCAAGTCAGACTTCTGCTAGGCATAGTTCAACCATTGGTCCTCGTCATGCAAAACACTCTAATGGGGTGAGGTCGAGATATTTTCTTTAGGAGCGTCGTACACAGGGAATACTCGCACGACAGTATGGGACTCAGTAGGACCGAAATTCAAGACATGACGGTACAATCACAACAGTCAAACGGCATTAGCTCAATGCGGCTGTGTAGTGCTCAAGCGTCAGTTATGAGTTAGGAATGTTAACCAGAAGCTCGCCGGGGTCAAACGATGAAGAGTACAATGTGAACCCGAAAACAGGTCATTTAACTGCTGTGTTAATACCTCTCTGATCCCTACTCACAACAGCAACGAATTTATGTACATATTGACGATAGGCCTGTAGCCGTACTGGATAAAGTGGGGACAATGAGCATGCATGCTTAACCTCAGTAGAACTGCCCCAATAGCGTGATTACCATAGTCAATAGTGGTACTTTGGATTAGATATGTCATCTGTTTTGTCTCCTTTCAATCTCATGATAAATAACTGCATGACTACACCAGGTTCCAGAATGACGATCGGGACAATGGGACTGGTTGTTCAATTACGTCTGTCCACCTCTGTTCTCATACTTAGTGGCACATAGTTTGTGATCGAGATGGTCAGTTGGATGCGTTCCTCATCCGCCACCCATAATCTACGCGTCCAACGGAAGGTAGCTTTGAGCTGTAAGACGACGGCTCGACTACCACTGTGCGCTGGCTGCAATGTGTATGCTGCGGTGGTGCGGTAAAGTAAGCTAGACGTACAAGCTGCGTACGAACATGTAACATTGCCTCCGTTGCCTCTGGTAATGTGGTCGAAGGCATTTCAGACAGTCACTGAAACTGAATTAATCAGCCACGTTTTCTGCATTAGAAACGCTTCATAGCAGATCAGTTTCAGCCGGAGTTTGTGACACATGATCAGGGGCAAGTTGTAAACATCCATGATGTACTGCCGAACGAAGTACTCAAATGTTTGGCTAATTGGCGAAACATCATACCCATAAGACAAACAGAAAAACATCTATTTTGGTAGACAGTGTGAACCAGATTTGCGAGATGAATCCGAAACTGGATAAAGAGCGCATCTAATTACAAGGTCGACACTTTTTTGCAAATATCAACGAATATTATTTCGAGCTCTACCAATTGCGTAGGCGAATCGAAAGAATGATATGAATCCTTCGAAAATCTCGCACTCCCAAAATCGAATCAACAATTTCGTTCATCGACTCAGTGGTGTGGAAAACAGCTGAGCAAACCTCCTGTTGGCTTAATGCAAACCAACGACCACATAGGGATGCACAGAGTAAACATGCAACCAAATGAAAATCTTGTCCATGGTTAGTCCTGTGAATGTTGAGATACGCCCACCGACGCAAACAGCGGTAGCATCCTCCAATCACACCGGAACCTAAATCGCCTAAGCGAAACTATGTTCCCGTTCTTCAACCTGATGGGATTGTAGCTTCCCGAGATTGCTTTTTCTCCTCCTCCTCATCATCATCAAGGACAGCAATATCAGTGTTGACGCTGATGCCTCACTGCCGTACAACCACAAGGTTCTTCTAATTATATATAAGGCCCTAGAGTAAAAAGAAGAGGAAACATGTGGGTGAGGGAGGGGACCTAGTGCTGACCTATGTCAAGCATTCTGAGGTACCTACACCTCCAACCGCTTAATCAGACAATCTGCAAAAAAACTGACAGCACGAACGCCACTGACATCGATTAGTCGCCATTTCTTGCAAAGTCTCCAGCCAAGCACAGGCGGGGTCACGGGGACCCTATCCTGGAAGGCGTACAACACCAACAACACCCAAACTCTTCGTGATCTCTTTCACGCCCTTCTGCCAAGTCATACGTTGTCCCACCTCGCGGTTTGCCCCATCCTGAAGGAGACACGGAGAACAACACTCGTCTCGGTAGACGGTGTTTCGGCATGCGTTGCACATGACCGAGCCATAGTAGTCAGTGGTGCTGGATGTTTTCCCCGATTGAAGTACCTGCAGCACAACCAAATACCCGTTTTCTAATCACCTCGTTACTAACACGCTGACGCCATCCAAAACCAGCCACGCTTCTGAGGCATCGGTGGTCGAAAACCTGAAGACGCCTCACACCATCTGTCCGCAGAGGCCATATCTCGCACCCACACAACAACACAGCCCTTACTGTAGCCTGGTACACACGACCCTCAAGATTTAGTGAGATGTCTTTTTGACGCCACAAGTGACGCAAATTAGCAAACGTGATTCGAGCCTTTGAGATTCTTGCACTTACTTCATCAGACACACTTCCGTCAAAGCTAATACAACTACCGAGGTATGTAAAATTTTCCACAACCTCCAGTGATTCTCCTTGAATTGTAAGTGATATGTTCGGAGAGTGCACGTTCTAAAGCATGACTTTGCACTTTGAAGGTGCAAGGCGCATGCCAAAAGATGGTATGATGGTGGTCAGTCTATTCAACAGGGCTTGTGCTTCGCTTTGGTCTTCAACGATGAGGGCGATGTCATCTGCGTACTCCAGGTCGACAAGGCTCTCGCCAGCATCAATTTGAACACTGGGGTTTTGAAGACCATCCAGCGTTCGCCTCATTATTTCGTCGTGATGAATTTGAACAAGAATGGGGAGAGTGGACATCCTTGTCTGACACCACTTTTTGTAGGGAATCTTTTGGAGAGGTCACCGCCCAGAAGTATGTGAATATAGGGATCGGATTATGTTCACAAACTTCTGGGGCATACCCTGTTGAGCAAGTGTAGTTAACAGCACTGACCGATCGACAGATTCGAACGCACCCTTGAAGTCAAGGAATACCAAGATTGTGGGTCGTCTGTACATGTGGCGTTACTCTAACACCTGACGGAGTGTGAAAATGTGGTCAACGCAGCATCTATCGGGTCGAAATCCCGCTTGATTCTCACGAGTTAAGGTTTCGCGTTCCACCGTAGGACAACGAACAATCAGTGACACCAGAAGCCTTGTCACAATTGGAGTCAAACCAACACCTCTGTGGTTACTACGTTCACTACGAGTACCCTTTTTGCTTGATTTTTGATTGCCTTTTCTGCAACCCGAGGATGCGACATTGTTAACAGGAGGTTGTCGCACTCAGTTTTCTTTTAGTGTGGACTTTAGGAGATGCGTCACTGCACTATTCAAAGAATACAGGTGCATAGACCTGGATATTGAATAAGTTAACCATCGACTTGATGTATCTACTGAATGAGAAGCTGGCTATCCTTATTCGGAAAGAAGCGATAGGATGAGCAAATCACATAGCTATTGCAAGACCCATTTCTGTACCCTGGTAGGTTTATTATTGGCGAGTAGCTCGTGGTCTTTTTGAAGGATGTACTCTTTGTGGAGTAGTGTGTAAGTTTTGTAGGGCAGGACTAAGAGCATCAACATTTTCGTTGGTGTTCACACACGGCTGATGAATCTATGAAGGTTTGAGCTACTTGCCAATTGGTAAATGTAATAAATACTACTAGTTTGAGTGCTAGTTGTTTGTTTACGTGGGTGAAAGTGCATACTGTGAACTTTGGTAGGGGTTAAAAAATAGTCCAGTGCCGTAGTTAGCCACACGTTACCACTTGAAATCCGGGCGATGTCTGTTAAATGTAAGCTAGCTGTGTTAAGGCTGGCGAATTACGGAAGCATGTGTGTATGGCATGAGTTGCTTTTCAACCTTTTCGGACTTTCCGAGTTGTGTTGTCCATGGCTGTTACCAGTCTAAGCTTTCGATAACCAGAAAATACAGTTTGTAATGGTGCTTATGACTTGCTTATGACTTTTTAAAATCGTTCAGTTGTAACACCCTTTCGTGCCACACAAAGGAGATGACGGCTAGGGTATTGCCAGGTTTCCCATTCCTAGACCGTAGCACTCGAGATGCAGAGGTTGGGTTCAAACCGCGGAGCTTTCGGTCAGTAAGTTCGCACCTTAACAACTGAGCTATCTTGAGCTCGATGTACAGCTCGAATGTAGATTAAATGCGCCGCTGGAAGCCGCACATAAAAAATCAAGGGGTGACACTTGACGGTGCTGTGGATGTGGATAGGTGTCACACTCTGCTAAGACCTTCAAACTGCACCAGCTCCCCGAGACAGGCCCGTCTACTGGCTGTTTCGTACGGACCATCCCTTGTCCGAACGGAACTCGTCACACGTGTTTCAAGCAGCCTTTCCTCCATTCACGTCCGACTTATTGGCAACCCATTACGAAATCAAACGACTGGTCATTTTGCTAACCGATACGATGTTTCAGAATACCAGTTTCCGAACTGTTCGAAAAGACCAGTTTTCATGTGTCTCCTTAACGGAGAAAAATTGGGGCCAAATAGCGAAGGAAGCGGTAGCTGCAGAGAAATTCTTCAGAATGGAGCATGAATGACATGTCTTCGAAACGCTTGTTGACCGTCTTCGGATCTCCATAAGTCATCTCAGTCCATGCTACTATTCACCCACAACGCCGAGCCACCATAATTCTGGGCTACGACTTTCGCATGCATTACAAACCAACGTCATCCTTTTGTCTTACTGATGCACAGATCCGTCTAACACATGAACAAAATGTGAACAAGAAAGACAAAAGTGCAGTAATTTCATCAGTTCCGAACGAAAACCTGAGCGAACACTCTGTTTCCTAATCCGTTCAACACCTTTTATCTCTCCTAAGCGAGTGCTAGAGTAACCACATATGATCCTCTGCTGCACTGGGTTATTCGATATTCCCGAAATGGATGTGGAAGTAACGAATGGATGTCAGCAGTTGTTTCTCCGGAAAAAAATGGAAAGTTGTGGGTGATTGTCTAATTTTGGGTGACCCTGTTGTCATACCATGCAAGCTTTTGTAAGTATTGAAACAATTTCACGAGGGGCATACTCCAGTTGATGGAATAAAACCGATCGCTCGAAGTCTTGCCTATCGAACTTACATTTTGGAAAACCTTAAAGCTGTCTACATCTGCGGGCATGGTGCGGTGATAGCCTAATCCTCCGAAATCTCAATCGTTTTCATTACCGCAGCTTGCAAAGGCATTGGGTTTCGCTTATCCGGTGACAGGACACGTGTTCCTAGTTGTTATCCATGTTTTCTCAAAGTCACCTAACGGTACCATCTCACATCCTATTATCCATAACTTTATTTTGAGTGAATAAGACAGTGAGATTCGGACCGTAGCCCTCCTTTCCCCACCAAACCCCACTTCACCCCAAGTGCGAGATTCTTTACACACCAGGTAGTCTGTCGAATCATACGACATGTGGCTGAACTGTTCTAAGAAAATTTTAAGTAGAAATGATGTGCGATGTCCGCGTAACCATGCTGCTTAGTCCTCTATTTGATCTGTTATTAGTCGCTTCCATCCTCATGGTTGCTTCCTTTACCTTGATGGTTGTTGTGTCGTATCGCGTGTGTTGTGGAGTAAATCCAGCACCGAGTCAGCAAGATCATATCCGATCCCCTTCTTTAGACTGGGTGGATAACATCTCCGCACAGGTGGTAGCATTATTGTGGAGGGGAACTGCAATGAGGCATAGGATGCGGGTGAAAGAACACGTCCCTAAGTACAGTTTTAGCTGTTTAGAGCAATTCAACAACCGTCATTCTACGTTTGGCTTCTATCACCATCTTATCAACATTGTTCATGCGGTTGACATTTCTCCAATCTTTGAAATTGCTGTAAATTCGAGACCACGTTTGTTCACCAATATTGAAGTTTTCGTTGACTAAACAAAAATACCTGGGTCAGACGTTGCGTCCACCGTGGTCCACATGACCCGGCTGTATGTTGTTTGACTTCCAGGTAGAATTTGAATTTTTTGGATATCGATTGTTGATTCATAAGTTTGTTTATTTGTGACCCATGTGGCGCGTACTATTGTTGTCAAGATTTCAAAATGTCAAATTGTCTTTCTCTTCTGTCGCTGCTCGGCTGTGTAGGGTGGTTTTCCTACTCACTGTAATTCTAAATAATAACGTCCAGATCGAAGGTTGTTTGTGACACAGGAATTGGTACACTCCACAGCACTATCTCGTGCATTATCCGAAGGCTTGTCAGCATGCAGATCCACGTGCACCTTTCCTATACTCTTGTTTAAGCAACTCGATCACAAACACACATTCAGTCAGATTTAGCCAAAATTCTTCGACTAAATACTATTATGTGTGAGAACCAGGCGGACAGACCTAATTGAGCAACCAGTCCCATTGTCCCGATTGTCATTCTGGAACTTAGTGCATTCATACGGTTATTTATATGAGATTGAAAGTTAGCGGGACCGTTTTAACGATGACAAAGCAGAGGACGCATCTAATCCACAGTACGACCATTAACTATAATTTAGTGGGGTTACTTGTCGCACATCACACATGCACACGCTGCAGTGGTTTAGTCATTTGCGATAAGAATGCTGCTGATGTCCTCCTAGGATATTACAAACGGAGAGGCGTGTAACCTGTGGCCTGATAGATGCATGTAAAGTCGACCGAGAAGAGCCGTGGTTTGGTTCACGTGACCCTTCCGGGCTAGAGATTATGCCATATGTGTATTAATGAAGGTCAGGGGTCTTCTGTTTGTCAGTTTATCTTCACCACTGACTGCATGTAAATTTACGCACCTTGAGTCGTTTTTGGTAGGCTGTCACGATATTTGTTCCTCATTCTCAATATACTTCTATCTGATAACCCTTGCTATATCGGCTCCCCCATAATACGACCACACATTTGACTAGAGCCGATTATTTCTGCGAAGTCGTAGCAAAAACGGTACTATAAACAGTCGTAACTGTACAGCAGTGACGTGCCGGTATCGAACCCTGATATTACTACCAATGATGAGAACGACTGGTTCCGTGAACACAAGCAAATCCTCTCCCGTTTTCTGATAGTCTCTTGGGAATCTATCAGGCTACCCTGTATATTTCAGCGGCTGGACCCGTTTGGGGTCAACATGGCTACGATGTGCGACCGCGACGGGAACGTCGGGCTCGTCTTGCTCAAAAAACTGGCGTGAAATCTCCTTGCCTCAGCGGAATTCGGGGTAAGAAGAAGGGCTTATTTGAAACGAGCTATTTTCCTTCTGTTCATTTTGGTGAGTTTCTGTCCGTTTTTCATTGCTTTTAGTTGTTGATTTCCGCCACTTTTAGGATGGTGCATTACTATCGTCGGGCCCTGTAGAAAGATATACCCCTTTTGGAGTTTTTTGTGTGGAGTTTTCGTTCATAAGCATTCGCAGGAAATGTGCGGCCACTCGCGATCGTCAAAGCCCCGAAATTTTGTGTGGGAAACTCACACATATTTCCTGTTTTTGTTGGTTGAGCAAGTGTACACCTGATAGAAACTATGTCTGACAACTCATTTCAAGGCGTCAATTGAAGGTTGAATCCGGACCCACCTCCCTGATCATTGGGCTTTGTGGACCTGGTTTGCTTCTGGTTATAGTGGTCCCAGAAGTTGATGACACTGGATTTCGCCAATTTTGCCATCTTCATTCCTATCCCTCTGCTTAACTCCCTTATAGTTATCGATGAAAACCGAGTTGGATCCGTGAATGCAGGTTAAACTTAGGCTTTCGACGCTAAGCTCGTCATCCCGAGACATGCCCTAGGTTTGTTCTGTGTACACTGTTCACTGTTCCTACACATACCCACTGAATATTCCTACTCTTTGGTGGTGTGTTTTGTTTCCTTTGATTATCTCATGGGACATGTTGTGACAAAAGCCGTTAAAGACATTTGCGGACAATCTAATTGCCGTTAACGCGGTGCACAGGCTATGGGATACGATTCCCAATAATCATCGGTTTCACCAAGAAATGTGGTTGGTGAGCATTTCTAACACCTCTAGAGAGTTTTTTGTAGGATAAGTTTTATGGGTTGTTATTCAATTGTTCTTATCCTCATACTGACGGCCGTGAATACCATATACTAGCGGGCTATTAGACCCCATGGTTAGCGAAAACGCACCGCTTGCTGTACACTAAGATTGAATCAAATGTTTACTCCCATGCTGTACACGCTGAACGTTATCCAGTTAATCAGCCGACTGGTCGACCGAACCAGAATGCCTAACTGTGCAGCTTTGGCCACATATAATCACAAGGCATCCGTCCCTCTGTGTCTGTGACTAATTCAGCAGCTGAACTACTAATTCCATTATGCTAATCATGGCGACCGTCCACAACAAGTGATCGTTGCTCTCTTTCTCGCGGTCAATACTTCGTGTGCCCGCCCACATCAGCGTTCTGTATGCACCACCTCATAGAATCACATGTAGTCTGTTTCCTCACTCTATCGGCTTTTCGCACTGGTATGTGTACGCATTTCTTATCTGCCTACGGCATCGATCATTTGTTTTGGCGGATGCGCGTACCTCGATTAACAACGATGGTGAACTTCGTGCGGCTTGCTGAGTTTTATCGTTAACACAGTTTTTACTGAATCTAAGGAGTAATTGTTTTACAGTTAATCATATCGTTTGGACACTAATCTTTGAGTGCTGTATTTACAGAATGCATTGTTTCACCTAACCTCAACGGTTGAAATCTCTCCAAATGTGTTTTAGTCGGTTTTTTTGTCATTATTCCCAGCTCCGAATTCTACAGCTAACTTTGACGAAGACCCTGTTGCATGGCTGGATAAGGAGGTTGCCGCAGGATATTTACCACATTCAAGCCTTTGGACTTATGAACCGGTAGCACAATACATTCCACAACCCCTGAGGAGGCGCCCTCTTGTTTTCGTCGGTCCGGCTCACGTAGGACGACATCAATTGATGCAAAATTTGATCAGTGTGGATCCGGCCCGATTTTGCCCTGCTCCTATCCGTGGGTTTAGTGTTTCGTTCTAATTACCGATTTTTTAAATGTTAGTTTTGTCCCAAAGCACGAGGCTACGACTAAATGGAGTTGTTTGCGCCATGCAAACTGGAAGCAACCCCTTGATCATAGTCTCAGACAAGCCTTTAGATCATATCTTTATGGGTAGTAATGACAAACTGATGATCAGTCTGAAGAGAATGCGTGATGCGAAGGTGGAAACATTGCAGGAACCCGTGATGTGGGTCACCACACTTCAATGGTGTTCATTTCGATTTCTCGACCATAGGTGTGTGTTGGTTTGATTACCAACGCACTCGGATTCAAATTCTTTACACCTGTGGTATCTAACTATTTGATACAGCTAATTTAATGATAAGGGTGACTTTTATTCCAACAATTTTCGAAGTTCGTATTTCGCTCTGAGCCTCTAATGAAGAGACAAACCAATTAACTGTGTGTCAAATTCTCATTACATTTGTTCGTCTTGCCTCACTCTGGTCCGAAGGTGAGTTCAGACA
This sequence comes from Opisthorchis felineus, assembly GCA_004794785.1. Classification (NCBI taxonomy): domain Eukaryota; kingdom Metazoa; phylum Platyhelminthes; class Trematoda; order Opisthorchiida; family Opisthorchiidae; genus Opisthorchis; species Opisthorchis felineus. The sequence continues at coordinate 2,200,469 of SJOL01007141.1, forward strand.
CCATCCTCTGTTAACGCACTATGATGGTCAGAACCGTTTAGTGACCTAAGACCTGAAAACTGTTAGTATTAAAGAATAGATTTTAGACTCCGTGTTTTCAAAGCTCGAGTGAAGGACCACTCAGTGATCGAAACCTCTCCTCAAGGGGCCTCACCAGCCTAATGAGTTACCTCCAACTGAGATAACATAACCAAACCCTTTTTTGATAGGCTAACTCTAGTTCAGAGGTCTCTCAACTCTGCATCCAAAAGAAACCTGCGCTTGTGATTTTTACATAACCTTTGCACGTGATTTCTGATATCATATAAATTTGTGGTCTAGCCAAGACGACCGAGCACAGTGGGCAAGAGTCGTTTACTACCTTCGTTCTTCTCATGACCTCCATGGATACCCTCAATCACTTAAAAGATGTTACTTTTAAACGAACTGCTGTCCCGGAAAAAATACAGAAGGGTTGGGTGTCAAGAAAAGTCGTTTCGTTCGCAGATAAGTCTCTACTCATTCAACGCCCCGATAATCCCAAACTACCGAGGTAAAAACGTACTACTGAATCGTATCATTCAGCTGCGGCACACTCCTTCCAGTGCCTAACCGCCATGCAAACAGAAGGAACCACGAGGGCTTCGATATTGCCAGGTTACCCAAGCGTAGACAGGGGAAGTCGAGAGGCAGAGGTCGGGTTCGAACCACGGACCTTGCGGTCAATAAATTCTAACCACTGAGCGTATGAATCAGCCTTCTAAAAGTGGAGACTTCTTACCTCGCCAATAGCGGAACTGTATTCGGTACACTGAAACAAACTCCCAATACAAAATGCAGCGGTTTGTAGTTTGTCAAAATTTTTCAACATACCACAGACTCCTATGTTTCACAAGTGTGGTAACGGTATTTTCCCGTCAAAACAACCACCAAACTAGTACAACGTGTAATAAAGCCCCAAACCCAGGCCAAGAACACATGTTCGGTGCATCATTTATAAAGCTTATGTGGAGACAACATTCTGGAAATTCTGACGCCTTTCGGACGCGGCATTCGCAACCGGGACTCGCAAATACCGGATCATGATTGGCTGCTGGGTCCAGAATTCCCACCAATCACAGCTCGCCTAGATGCTGGACTGCCAGGCGACACGAGGCTTATCCACACGTGGTTGATAAAGGAACACCCCCTATCTTCTGTGTGCATGTGGGGGGATGAGTTGTAAATAAACCGCTTGAACACCAGCAAGCAGACGACGGCGGAACTGAATACCACTACTACTATTACTACGGTTTGTTTTCGATAGCATGATCGCCAACATCAAAGAGCGAGCGACAGATGTAAAAAAAAACGTATGGAACATTCCAAAGGGGATTAGTTTCACATGAAGGCGTGCCATCGGTAGTTTTTCGGCCAAGCAAAATGATCTCCAATATATATATGGGAATGTGTCGTATGGAAACACACGTGTAAACAATAGCAACTGCAGAAAGGATAAGTGATACTCGTGCACAACGTGGGTTGGGTGTAAAAGCCGTTGGCAAGAAAGGACGCTCAACGTGCCACTGTGCCATGTACTACTGCCATTAATAATGACTATAATCATTATAATAACGGCACAGCCATGGGCTGAGTTCCTGCCAGATTGTCCAAGCCTGTACAGGATCAGTCGAAAGGCGAGGGTTGGATTTGAAAGATGGTCAGCAGTTTGGAATCTTGAGCTGTGGTACTACCAGGGCGTGGTGGATTCTGGCCTGGTCAACCGACTCCAGAGGGGGCAAAGTTAGACGGTTAATCGCAGGATCGGTCTCCGTCGCTCCCGGGATGGGTATATTCGTTATGCTGTCACCTGTTTCACCTCAACCGAAGCCACCAATGGAGTACGAATTTCAGAACTAGATTCCAATCGACAATCGCCTGCGTGACGTTAGAAATTCCGGATCGTGCAAATTAGGTGAGCGGCACCCCCATCATGGCATGGAATTCGCTAAACCTGCCTACGCTCCCATCGACTGCAGCTCTGATGCAACGAAAGACCAATTCTAGCAACCATCGCATGATCTATTTCGACGCGCATCCGATAGAGATATCGAAGTAGTCGAGATGTAAGTGATCAAGTCAGATGAGGCCTGTTTGGGAGGCCATTTTTGTCCACATCATAACCAGCCCGTTCTATAAAAGGGAACATAGAAACTAGACAATAATGTCTTTTACCGAGTTTCGTACGAGACTTCGGCTTGTGACAGACCTGTAGTTGAGGCATGAGCTAGTGACTGTGATGTGCGTGGCTTGCGCCAATCACAGGCTTTTGACTGCCCCCTGTCTAGGCTTGAGCTGTGGTCAAGCTCTCGTGTTCCGTTCTGGTTGCCTGATAGTTGTGGACTGAGTGAATGTAAATGGTGAGCGAAATTTCAATACAGCGCGCTAACGGCAACCATGGAGCCTTTCACGCGTGTGATAAGCAGGTCGCGGCATTCTTTTCCTCCAAGCTGGTCTGTTTATCATTATTGAAATGGGTCCAGTGGTTTCGGCGTGCGTGCAAAGCGTCGAATGGTTTCCATACCCGGCTGCTCATGTTGAGATTTCGGTAGTTTCAGCTGATTTGGATGAAGCTAGACGCAACCCTACCGTCTGCTAGGTAAGGCTCAATCTGGCTGCACCACCATGGCGGGTTGGCCAATTGGCTTGTGTAGGAGTTCGATGAGCACAGCTTCAGATTCCGGTCGTGTCACTTTGCACGTGGCTTCTTCCACTCAGCTAGTTTAGATCACCTGACGTATATTTTATCTTCCCAGATCCGGGGACAAAAGGTGTATCCTAGTGGAGTATGCTACGAAACATTAATTCCACCGCTATGCAGTTGGCAAACACCAACTGGCCTGATTTAATTTGATGCATCGCAGATCTCCGTTTCAGAAGGCTTTTCTTGACCGTCTTTTTGCCTTCCGCCAGCCTATTGGATGCTGTATGGTAAGGCACCAATCGGACTTGCTTGATGCCATCTCGAAGAAAAAGTTCACGAATAACTTCATTTACACAGAATGCCGTTGTTTGTTCACACGGTTGCTGGGTTACCAAACTGCATAGCAGAACGCGATAAAATTTGCCCTCAAAAGCAATGCCTGTGGCTGCATCCTCGATGAAAATATTGATTGAATTCCTTTTCCTTCTCACAGTAAGACCCCTGAAACTGTGTGAACTTCTAACATCCTTCCTAAACGGATTGAGGAAAGCGTTTAACTTTAAAAAATGTAGGCCAAACTCCGTTTGTCAATATGCGAGTAGTTTTTTTCTCTGCCGGTAGTAGTATTCTGGATTCAGAAGTACTCGCTGCCATAGTTGCGTCTCCTACATCCCATTGTGATGTGTTTTATTGCAGGACCAACGATGTTAGTAATGTTGTTTTTGCTTCCGTCGTGCCGCACCCCTACTCCAATCTTCATAAAGTAACACCGAATTGCCAAGTGTTCTAAGGCATTTTCTTAGGTCTTGGTCTGTACGGTGATGGTCACGGAAGGTCACTTCGGAACATCTTTAGAGCCTCAGCTATTTGGTAACTTCAAAGCTAAGGTTGATCTGGTAATCTTACGTTATCCACTGAATTTCCGTTGGCGGATCACTGTGTCCGCTGGTGACCGACCAATCTAATGCGACACGACCAAACAGGGGGCATCTTGTCTTCGCATCGTGTTATCTTCATTTGCCATCGAGATATTAAGATTCCTGTCTGGCCTCCCTTCAAGTTTTATCTGAAAAAAGGAACACATTAACATGCTCCTGTGGTGGAGTTTCAACATCTACCACAGCAGCAGCTCAACAACGATCTAATTTAACATCTTAACACTAACCTAGTTACATGCGGCCGTTCAGTGACTGATTGGTCCAGGACTATCTTCACGTGGTCAGCCTTATCGACAATCAATACAAATGCAGATTGTTAACTGCCATTTGTACTTTGTATGCAACTCAATCACGTGCAACAAAGCGAAGAGCTAATTGGCGATCATTATGTCGACTATGCATATGATTTCTTCTGGTTTTCCGACATTGTAGGGAGGTCTCGAGCATGCTTTATTCGTATTTAACCACACACAAATGTTACACGTTATTGAGTCGCTTGCGCAAATACTGAAGTTCGCTCTGTATGTGCCTTATCAGATGGTCGCTTGTTTCAACGTAGCATTGTAATTTCACTGTTCGGTCCGTATTCACCCGTTTCATTCTTTACCCCGGGAAGTTTAAATTAGCAGATTTACTTACGTATGTCGGTAGCTGCATAAGCACCGGCGGTACTGTAACAACCATTTTCGGCGTAAGTTGGCGGGTAGCTGCTTACAGTAGAGATTTAGACGTATAAATGTGAATTTGCTCTCAACTTGCTGTATGATAATCATCAGAGTTACACATTAGGAGCTATGCATAAAAAAAGGTCCAACTTCCTGCAGCACTCAGAACTTCTAGGACCGCAGAGTTAAGTTCCATCGTGATCTCCGTGCTGCTCATACTCGCACCACCAAGCGTCCTCTTTGAAGAGGACGGTTTCGGTTCAAAGATGCTTTATTCTCCCAGGAACGCCATATTCAACATCTCTAACCACACATGACCTTGAACTGAATGGATAGGTACTCGTTGTTCATCTAAATCCTCCTGGAATCCATTGCATATCCTTCTGTTGGCTGTATAAACTTCTTGTGGAAAGTCATTGTTAACCTGAGGTTTAATGCTTTTTCTTATCAGACACAACGAACTCGAAGGTGAAGTCCGACTCCTCAGTGCCTTATATTGTTGTCAGTGATGAATCCTTTGAAGCTGATCGAAAACGAGGCGAGTTTATTGAATGGGGCATGTTCAGTCGGGCTCGTTACGGCACCAGCAAGTCTACATTGCAAAAGCTAGTGGACGAGGGTAAAGTCGTGTGTATAACGCTCCGTCCCGAGGTGAGCCATTTTACCATATGTTAAGAGTTCGCTAACTGTTTCCTCTCAAAAGCTTCATTTCGTGGATTTTGCTAACTTTTAGTGTAAGATGGTCGAAAACTAGTCATATTTCCCAGAAAGTGTAATCAAACATTCATTTCCTTGCCTCTGAAGCACTTCCACTGCCTGCTCCGTGGCCGCTATCTGCAAGGTATAGCTTCTTGAAACATGTCCACACAGGCATTCTATCTGTCGCTTGGGTAGCTCGATCCTGATATAGAAGTTCTGAACTGTAGAGAAATATCGAAATGGTGGAGGGTAGTTTTATCAGTTTTCTCCGTGAGTTCTATCCTATCTACCTTCGTGATGCAGCTGGGGCTATATATCTGATTGAAGTTTTGATATCAAATAACGGTACATTCGCCGCATACCGGCATCCATTAAAACACCATACTTGTCTTTCCGCAGCTGTGGGTTCCGCAAACAACTCGCATTGCAGCATTCATTATACCGTCTTTTCCTCATTATCCGGTACCTGAATCGTTACATATCGATTGCCCTCAGCTCAGGCATCAGTTGAGTTTTCCATCAGAGACACCTCTGTAGCAGAGTTCGCCATCCAAAGACCCCATTAAATCGGTAGAACCCTCGCTGCTGTCGCACATGACTACGCTGCTGGTGCCAGAAAGGTCCGTGAGACTGGCCGTCCGTCCCCTTCTGGAGGCGTTGCCAGGCTATTCAAACTAAGGGCTTGCGGGCTTGGCTTAGCAACTCAAGCTTTCCCACTCCTATGTTCTGTGTTGAGCTACGTGCTGTGGGGACTGCAGTTGACTGCAGCCACGACGCTCAAGTCGGTAACACAGCCAATGCACTACCAACTCTTGCTCTGATTGAACAGCATCAGTAGCTTGAATCAGTCATGTCGATGATGCTGCGAACCATTTATCCACCATAATCCAGCTTGGTCGTGATAACTCAATAGGGACGACTAATTCAACGCTCAGAACCGTGAGCACTCGTTGGTTCTTACTGGTTATGGAGTTCTACTTCATTAAAGTGGAGCATCCAAAAGTACAGCTGCCGTTGCACATTTTAAATGAACGGACCCCAGGCATTGCCTCAGATTGATCATATTGTTCCAACCTTCCCCTATTGTAAACCAACAAAAGTAAACGAAAGATGTCTGCTGACTGGACAAATACGAGGAGCGGATTGTTCAGCGCTTGCATTACATTTCGAGCTCCGTGAACCGACAAGCAACTGGGAGTTTTGTGGGGTTCATCTCAAGTGATTTCCACATCACCATCCGATTGACTCTCTCTAGACTTTACACATCCAATCGCGTCGTACAAAGCAAAGGCTCTATGGAGCCGTTAACGCGCTGTATTGAAATTTCGCTCACCATTTACATTCACTCAGTCCACAACTATCAGGCAACCAGAAAGGAACACGAGAGCTTGACCACAGCTCAAGCCTAGACAGGGGGCAGTCAAAAGCCTGTGATTGGCGCAAGCCACGCACATCACAGTCACTAGCTCATGCCTCAACTACAGGTCTGTCACAAGCCGAAGTCTCGTACGAAACTCGGTAAAAGACATTATTGTCTAGTTTCTGTGTTCCCTTTTATAGAACGGGCTGGTTATGATGTGGACAAAAATGGCCTCCCAAACAGGCCTCATCTGACTTGATCACTTACATCTCGACTACTTCGATATCTCTATCGGATGCGCGTCGAAATAGATCATGCGATGGTTGCTAGAATTGGTCTTTCGTTGCATCAGAGTTGCAGTCGATGGGAGCGTAGGCAGGTTTAGCGAATTCCATGCCATGATGGGGGTGCCGCTCACCTAATTTGCACGATCCGGAATTTCTAACGTCACGCAGGCGATTGTCGATTGGAATCTAGTTCTGAAATTCGTACTCCATTGGTGGCTTCGGTTGAGGTGAAACAGGTGACAGCATAACGAATATACCCATCCCGGGAGCGACGGAGACCGATCCTGCGATTAACCGTCTAACTTTGCCCCCTCTGGAGTCGGTTGACCAGGCCAGAATCCACCACGCCCTGGTAGTACCACAGCTCAAGATTCCAAACTGCTGACCATCTTTCAAATCCAACCCTCGCCTTTCGACTGATCCTGTACAGGCTTGGACAATCTGGCAGGAACTCAGCCCATGGCTGTGCCGTTATTATAATGATTATAGTCATTATTAATGGCAGTAGTACATGGCACAGTGGCACGTTGAGCGTCCTTTCTTGCCAACGGCTTTTACACCCAACCCACGTTGTGCACGAGTATCACTTATCCTTTCTGCAGTTGCTATTGTTTACACGTGTGTTTCCATACGACACATTCCCATATATATATTGGAGATCATTTTGCTTGGCCGAAAAACTACCGATGGCACGCCTTCATGTGAAACTAATCCCCTTTGGAATGTTCCATACGTTTTTTTTTACATCTGTCGCTCGCTCTTTGATGTTGGCGATCATGCTATCGAAAACAAACCGTAGTAATAGTAGTAGTGGTATTCAGTTCCGCCGTCGTCTGCTTGCTGGTGTTCAAGCGGTTTATTTACAACTCATCCCCCCACATGCACACAGAAGATAGGGGGTGTTCCTTTATCAACCACATGTGAACAAGCCTCGAGGTAGACAACTCCATCTTACTTCAAAGCACCGGATCCTTCTGAGTGGTCAAATATTTAGTCCGTTATTTCCAAGGGTAAGAGAAAAATCGTCTCTTTAGGCGAATCTGATTCGAGGAGAATAACGTAATGATTTAATATGTCCCACTTGGGTAGTTGAGAGCGCCTCTTTTTCTGTTTATTGAGCCTCCATTTTGTAAATAATCTTTCAATTCCAGGTTGACTGTTGGTCAGTATCTTGCAACGTGCTACAGCGTGCGCTGGTGCTGTATTCGTCAGTTAATTGCTTCTATCTTTGCTACGGTGCTTTGGGTCTTGGTGTTCGATGTTATCAACGGATAGCGCAGTCTTTTGTTACCTAAATGTACATTTACGCTGAAGTCTCCCAACTAACTAACTGATGAGTATTTTCCAATCATTGAACAGTTAGATTTAACTTCTCCTTTCTTACCCACAATAGTCCCTGCGTCTAATACGAGCCAGCGGTCTGATGCCATATGTCATCTTCATTTCCCCACCCGAGAGAGTGGATGAGTTGCGCCGTATACAGAAGCAACTCGGTCTCAAAGTTAATTGCTCCGTAAGTCCAGTCTGTTACGTATTTCGCTTTGGCTCGTAGTTCCGCTTCCTGTTTTCCACCTGCGCGTTGTGTCCCACTTATTTTAGGATATGGAACTAAAAATGTGCATCGAGACAAGCCGAAAAATGGAGGTCCGTTTTGGCCATTGGTTTGACATCGTGGTCATCCCGGACACCATCGAAACGACAGTGAACGAGCTGACTGCTATTGCTACTCAGTTGGAACGTCAGCCTTCCTGGGTCCCGCGTTACTGGTCAAAAAGTTGAAATGCCAGTGTCTGCACTGATGCCACATATCATCATTTTTACAATCTCCACTCTGATTTGCAGTATTTCTGTAACCATCGTGCCTTCTTTGTACTCCTGCCTGTCGGTTCGTCATTCCCTCAATTTTACCGCCATAACGTTTTTGGTACCTCTTCTACTCACCAGTTTTATTCAGGCTTACTTATGCTTTCTGCCTATCACCTGTTTTTACTTTGTCTACTAGTGATTTTTTTTTCATTAAATGGCTTATTCACCCGTTCTGACTTTCTGTTTGTGTAAGTATCGGTAAGTGACGAATGCTTAGGCGAACCGTTTTAGCAACGCTTGAACCACTTATTATTGAATGCACTAAGTTTAGTTCCTCGGTTTTGTTCGTTCTGATGATTTTACCCTACTCGACGCATGGTGACCACCGTGACAAATTCTTTGCTATCGATAAATTAATCGCCCTGACTCTGTCAGTATCGACCGTTCGAAGGATGTACTCGTTGTGGAACGACCTGTTCATCAGGAATGTTCTCTCTGCCTCACATTTGTGGAACATACACCGTTTGATCATCAGTTCTACCACCCGAGTATCTCTGTTCTTGACGAATCTGCTACTCGTCTTCATGCAGCGAGCAAACACTTTTCAGTCATACTGTTGAGTTGCCTGGTTGTCATATGCTGGGGCAACAGAACGGTCATATGAAAGTCGACTATATTACGATCATCACGATAAAGTTGATCGCATTTCTGAGCAAGAACCGTTCCAGGTTGAGGTATCAATTATGGCACGTCGACTGAATACGGAAATCAGTTGATTCACAATGACATTAGAGTGCTGAGGCTGGGCGTGTGTTTGTTTTTTGAGCTGGGCAATAGTGAAGTCAGTTGGCATCGTCCCTAGATAGTTTAACCATAACTCAAGCAATATTTGAATATCCCAGCATTTTTTGAATAAGCCAAGTCAACTTGCACAATTGTATCACACAACGAACCAGATGTAACGTACCGATTACGAAATACGAAGAAGCGCATAAGGATACACAAAAACACAATTTCCTTAGTTCGGTTGATTTGTGCGAGTTCTTATTCCTACTTCAGTTGAACGTATTTATACATAATATAGATTTGGAAGTATCTATGGTTAAATACACTGAAAGGGTATGATACAAAGGAAAAATGATAATGCTGAAAGGTCATTACCGAACTTTATATACGAACCAAGCTAATTTCGTACAGCGTTTCGTACAGTATTCACGGCATTCTTCAGTGTTATTCTCTGGGTTTGCAAACGAGCCGCAGATTCCTTCTTCGTCCTTCAGATTGATAACGTTAATCTCCAAAACATCTACAGCAAGGCTTTGGAAAATGTAGAAGTATACGGGCCAGTGTCATGCCGCCAATTAGTGTTTTTGTTTCTTCAGCATGTCTAGAAAATGAGCATTGCATTTATATCTTTATTAAGGAAAGGTTATCAATGGACAGTTCTACCTGGTGTCTGTATAGGGCAACCACGATGAAAGCTGAAGAATAACCACAAAAATTGCCCGTCTTTGATTAGCTGTGCATGAGCGACTGTTTATTCTTCTCCCTTCGGTGGAAGCTGCTATTTGTCAGGTTTAGAAGATTCGAAAATTCACCACACGGGACCGGATGCACTGTGTTCGTAGTGTGGTTAGTGAGTTCGAAATTTGGCTAAAGAATGTTGGCAGTAGCTTACTGGTTCGTCCACACCATGACAAATTATTTTGTGCGATAGTCACTGGACATTGGTTTGTCATTTCATGTATGTACCCTTCGCGCCGTTTGCCTTAGGTTTTTGTCCGGCGTGGCACCCTAACCTCAGTGAATTTTACATTCCGTGCTATGGTCCTGCTTTCTTCAGAGACGTCTTACGCATCAAATAAGGATGGCAACATCGACGCTCACCGTCGCAGTTTTATAAGACCTTTCAACTTTTGCCTATCGCTCAAGAACCCATCTGGATTACTTACCACCTTCCCCCTTTCATCCAAAGGAATCTCATCATCTCCGACAGCACGCCATCAATGTTTAGCACTGACGCTTCGCTATCAAACAACTATTATTTATATGAAAGCCTTATTAAAAAGAGAGTTGAATGGGGTTGGATGGGGGTGGGTTGAATGGAGGGGAAGGGGTTTAGTGCTAGCCCAACACAATCATTCCGAGGTGTCTACACCTCCAGATACTTACTCAGGCAATCTGGGAAGGAACTGACAACGGGAACGCCACTGACATCCATCTTTAAAATGTCTCCAATCATGCACACTGGGATAACGTGGACCCCATCCTGGAGGGTGAGTCGAACCGACAGCACCCAGACTTTTCATAATTTCCGTCCTACCCCTATGCCAGATAAAAGTTTGGCCACCTCTCTGATTTGGCAAACGATCGTTCGACATACGCAATACATGGCCTTATCACCCAACTCATTCTTCGATTGAAGTCCTCGCTGCACAAACACTCGTTTTCTAATTGCCTCGCTGAGGGGTCGTCTACACCAGACTATACGAGCTATGGTTCTAAGGCAACGGTTTTCGAAGATCGGAAGACTCCCATTTCCGCTGCTCGTAGAGGCTAGGGGAACTTGGGTGCGTACTAATCGTCCTCGTTGGAGACGACTCGATATTGCATATTGCATATTTAGATCCTCATATACAGAACACACCCCAACCATGCTGAAATCCAGGATGTCTCTTGCTTCAGACAGGTCAGCTGACAACTCGCACAGTGGGGTCATTCGTACACCTACAGTTCATCGTAAACACAAACGCGCCCAGAGGTTTGGTAATGAATGGCACGCAGAGTATTCACAAACTTCGGGGACATTTTAAACAATGCGTCCCCTTTATCTATTCTGAAGCTGCGGAGAGGCTTATGTCGCGTGGACAGACAGAGGACAGGACAGACTAGCTGGACGGGCCACAGAACACATCCTAAAGTAGGCAATCCAAATGTCAGCAGAACCCTCGGGTCAAGGTCAAATTGCAATCCTGCACCGTCAATAATCAGACATCCGTTAGATACTGGCCGTCCAATTGACCTGACCAACTCTTTCCTAATTCATTTTCGCGACACAAACCCCAAGGTTGTAATGGTAAACGAAGCGCCACTGATCAAATCAAACCAACCCAGACTATGTGCACACAATCAGTTCAAGCAAACGATTTGTTTACCCTGGCATTGATCGCAGAAATCAGCAAACCAGTGTCTGTTCAAAGCCTTTTTTATTCTTCATTCATACAACTTGTATGTTTTACGTCCGAGATTGAAGAGAGCAGGGGAAATGTTAACACTCCGCAGTAGTTTTTCGGGAACTTCGTTTGTTGGCGGAACATATGCAGAAGAGCCAAGCTGTTCACGGGGTAGCTGACTCCTTTGATGTCTACCACTACAGTAAGCCGGCGATTTGCATGATGCCGTTCAAGCACTTGCAGCGATGTGACGAATGTGCAATGCACCCCTACAGTGTCTGACACGTTGACAATGTGTGACGCTCAGATATTTATTTTCCACATTGAGCTGTTGCGCCTACACTGATATACGCGAGCAAACATCCCTAGGGGCACTCCGTATTGACATGTTGAGATGCCCTTCATCACCAGAACTAAGATTCACCCATATCGACCGCTGTAACCAATCTAGGAGGTTATAATGCAAACTACAATAGAAGTTTACTTTATTTCTGGATAGCACCCAGACCCGAAATTAAACCGGGGGTCGTCACAACAGAGAAATAGGGCTTCATGAAACCTATAAGCGGGCCGATGGTATTCACAAGGGTAGACATGGCCGATGGCTATCCATTCATTTTGCTAGATGAGGAATCTAAATCACTGACAATTTCCCATGAGTTTGTTTCTCCGTGAAACTTTTCACAGTTCGGTTTAAATGTTCATCTCGGTAAATCCTAAGTGGCCATCGATAAAAAATCTAAAACGGTCGGAGAGCTATGCAAGCATACCGAGATGATGTCCAACTTGATGCAGATTTCGGTGGATGGTATAACCAAAGACTTAGGGGTTTTGGAGGCTGTTTCGAAAAAGTGTATTTCGTGTGCCCGAACTGCTGGTCTCACAGTGTTGAAAACTGGTAGTCGCCTGGACCCTGTACTGAGAGTCAAGATTAGTTACGGGCAGATCTCGGACGCCTCTCACATCGTTTCCGCATCTTTTCCAAGTTTTACAAAGTACTGCATGGTTCTGCAGTCATTTTCAGTGAACAAGTATGACTAAGTCTGCCCAGCAGTGGAGTGTGATGCCTGAAGCGAATGATCGTGAGAAAATATGTAGAATTGGTAAGAACATAAAATCGGTTGTTTTTATTTCATATATACCCATTTCACACCGGAGGAACCTCACTGCTTTGCGCCCTAGGCCGTTATCACTACTATACACTCGGGCTCTAAGAAAACCCGAAAGCGCTACGAAAGTGTTGCTCCAGGACCCTCGTAAAGGACCATCACGCTTTCAACTCCGGAGATAACTGTCTATCCAACCCAGTGAGTTGCTTAGCAAATAACAGTTACTGAATTTACCTAATTATGGTAATGTCTACCTCAGGCACAAGAGAGGAAGGGGAAAGAGGTGCCCATTATATGGCTGAACGCCTGGATGCTATACATCACGAGGCTCTTCAGAGGGAAATATAGTTATTATAATGCGTACTCGGCTGAAAGGCAAAATATTTTTATGCTGTTCGACGACTCTGATAGTTCCGCAATTCCACAAGCAAAGATTCAAGATAATTCGTTTATACACGATCCGGATTTGTGTACAACTGACATCTTTGAGGCTTGATCACCGAATTTTTTCGATATGAAACGTAGCACAAATTCGTCTTCTTGGAATGAAAAACGCCCGGAAATTCGGTTGTGCAAATATTTCGCTGTAGCAGCTCGATGTGTACCTACATGACATGATTAACTATAGTCAAGTACCCATCTGTCAACTAATTTATCGCGGAGTGAAGGAATCACCTGCTTTTGGGAAACAGCACATGGTCCAGGTTTCATACTTCCATAGGCTTTGTAGATTGGCCATCAAATTTATGGCGATATGAATCCATCAGCCGGTACAAAAAAATTGTTGCACAAAATATCTCTGTGACGCATTTACCCAGGCGGCACGAAATAATTTACTATCCATATTACATAAAGTTTAGCGTTGAGTGCTACAACATTATATTCGCGTATACGCACGCGCTTATTAGTGCACAGGTTATGATAGCAATAATATAACCCAGAAGATATATGCACTAATAACAGTTTTACTATGGTAGATAGTAGCTTACAGTTACTAGTTGCACCATGATAAAATAAATACGGTGCGAACAATGGATAACTCGTGTGGACAACTCATGAGAGTTCCTGGGTGAAAATCCGGACGGCGGGAACGTGTTTTCTCCGCAGTATAGGTGCTACACGTGTTCCGTAATTGTCCGTGGACTTGGTGAGTTTGGTTGACTCCCTGCCCCCTGCGCGCGCGCGAGTATGTGTGTGATGACGGTGTCGTATCTTCCTCTATATAGGAAGGTTTGACGCATGTATAATAGCTAGAATCGTTCCGACGCGCACAAGACGGGAACTGACTTGTTGGTCTAGGTTGCGAGCAGGACGGGGTTTTGTCACGTGATTTGTGCGTTTGCGGAACAAAGGAGTCGCGTGATCTAATGAGCACGGATGTACAAGACAAATTAAGCTAAGCTGGTTGAAGGAACAAGGAAGTGACCACTACGCGCTAAACAACTTCGCTCTTGATTATTAAATGAATTACTACCAGTTAGGAACCCAACTTCAGAGAAGCAGATAATACACAAGGCATTCAACTAGCACGTACTTTCACATACCGGCTTCTCAGTTATGTCAAACCACGTTGTATTGGTGATGAAAGACGGCATAGCATTTAACATACCATTGGCAGACCTACCAATATACTAGGTGAATTTTCAGACCGATTTCCTTACCGCTATCCTCACTGTCTCTGTGGCCATTTTTTTGCAATAGTACAGTAACATCTCCAAAAAGTCCTGAAAATGAACGAGCCTTTCTTATACGTTCGGAACGAGTACCTCTCTAATCACATCCGGTGCGCACTTACACTCACCGGAAAAAAATGGTCTCGCACCTTGGTCGTGACCCCGCTCATCTTGTTACGGTTGATGTAGGCAAGAGAATGTGGAAATAATTTGAGGTAATAAATGGAAGGGGAGTAAGGGGAAAGCCCGCAAATCCATGGAAGATGACAAATTTTGTGTAGTACCCAATTGTTTGAGAATAATAATTGCAAAGTCACTTTCTCCACTTTTACCAGATAAATGCCCTGACCATGAGCAGTGGGTTACCCATCCTACTGCGAACTAATTAACTATCTACCACAACCCTACTTATTGCAAACCCACACACGTAGAATTGTGCTCTAACCAATTTGCGTCCAAGTACTGTTTGGATGCATTGGCTTCTTTAAAAAATTTCGATTAGTAAGCTCGTCTACTATCCTCTTCAAGTAGTTCATTAACCTTTTTCCTTTTTCTCAGTTCAGAATTTATGTTCACAAGACGTCCGTCATTGAACCACAAATTCGTTTCGTGTAAAGCCACGAAACTCACCACTAGATTACATGCGTGGTGAGCGAGTACGGGGATACTAATTACATTGCTGTATCTAATTACAATTGTACACAAAACAGGTCTATTTAGTAACGCAATTTGACAACGCGTTCATTCGTTATGCATAGTAAGACCCTCCTTTTAGGTTTCGGCTACAGCAGGAAAGGCAGTGTGTTCGGCGAGAGTGTCTTTAAGGTAAAGTGTGTTGCACTACTCAATGTGATCAGGGAGCGCATACAAGATAAACGGGCGATACGGAAGCATTTGTCCCAGTGATTCCCTTACTAGTGGGAGTAGGGAATCGATAAAACATCGTCTTTGGTGAATCCTTAGCCCACTTATATTCATCCTTAAGCATTGGGCGTCATATTTTACGGTGGGGACACTTCCAGCACGAGCTTGATATTCATGTGGTACGCGCTTCACCTAGAGACTTCGCATTTCCGTCTTTAATCCACCGACAGATATTTTCTTTTTTGAAGTTTACTACTGCCAAGTATGTCAGTAGCCAGGGAGTACACTGGCTTAATCTTAACTGGAGTGTCACGCCGGACGTACGCACAAAAATTTCAACCTCAACCTGCTGAAAAGATTATTACCAAGATCCGCAGAAATCTGAGGAGAGTTATTTGGGTAAATCTTGGTGGGAAGTTGGTGTCACACTAAAGGAAGAGCAGTCAACGTTGCTAGCACAGTGCAGGCGCCTATAAAGCATCACTTAGACCTCGCATAGACACTGATAAGCCCCTGAAAAAAACGACGCCACAGATTTTTTTTCATGAAGGAAACCACTCACAAGGTTGCTGAAAACTCTTCGAAGAGTTTTCAGCAACCTTGTGAGTGGTTTCCTTCATGAAAAAAAAATATACTGCGATATCTCGAATATCGTACCAACTGAAACATGAGGCGGCCTGTGTGCAGCACATTCAGTTGAAGAACATCATAAACGAGAGACTCACTTGAGTCTCCCGTGAAAACCAAATTGATTTGCAAATGAGTGTATTTGTCGACGCCACAGATTGTTTAGGCCTAGGTCCGACTAATGCTTTTCCAACATCAACACTTGCCTTCATAGTCAGGCAACATTTACTTCACGTTTACACATTTTGGCTCTCTTCCTACTCAATGTTTAACCAAGAGTTAACCGAAATGAGCACAAATTTTATGTTGCATGGTGTTCGGATCAATTTGGCATGTGGTTGACCGCTAAAAACACATGGAATTACATGCGAACTGCCGTCCACGTTTACTCATTTCATTTTTTAAGACATGCAGCCCGTTAAGTTGATATGGAGTCTGTTCTCAACAGGTTGCGAGAAGGAGCTTGCACTGTCGTCCAGGAGGAAGATGATAAACAATATACTCACCAACAAATGCCTTATTCCAACGGCTTTCGGACGTATTACACTATAATGCCACATTCGGTAGGAATCGTAGCGGCATTCGAATCCTTTACTGTAACGTCTTTTCAGATGTAAACTTCCAAATGATATGTACTCTTGTGACAACCCAGAAAACGACTTGCTTCACTGTGCAATTTACTCAGCTTGTTTTTGAGAATCTACGGGAGAGAAGTATGGTGCAGTCTTTCGCCGTGGATAAACTCGCTTTACAGATGAATGCGACCCATGTAGTCTTCGGGTGTGAAATTCCCCTCTGTTATTTTCACGCGAAGACCACAAAGCAAAGTTTAATTGCCAGGTGCTTCACTGAATTATTTCTCTGACAAACTCACAGGTAGGCAGAAACGCAGTCTATTTGATGGCTTCCTTTGACAATGCAACGCGGTATGTATAGAAATTGCTAATAACTGATTCATACACCAGGCTGAATATTCTGAAGTTTAGTAGAGCCACGAGTGTTATGCAGATTTGGCCGGTGAAGCTAGAAATAACTGGTGAACCCATTTCCACGAAGTGATCTATGCTGTCTTAAGGTCTTTGTGGGCCTGTGGCAAGGCACTTGGTGTAATGTGTTCCTGAAGGATCGTCGAACCTGGTACGTCTTCACCATGGGAATCTACAGTTGTCAACCTAATAACAGCTGATAATAATATACCATTTATCTGCGGTCACTGTCATATTGTACCTGATGCTTGGCTTCTCAAATAGATCTGCACAGCAGTTGAAGACCTACTAAACAAAATCCCTCGGCCGACACCTAACAGAGTTAGCTTGACTTAGCTGATTGGTTCTCCTTCAGCCTCAAATCTCGACCAACCTCGTGACCTAGTCACTTGACCTGACGAGGCTTTTGTGCCAAAAGCGAAACGTTGCCCAGCAATAAATCTACCGATTGTTACCAAACTTTTCCGAAAACTGACTGGTTCTTAACACTTCTCCAAGATATTTGCCTGCAAATTTCAGTCGACAGTGGCTTGTCTATTCTGAGCACCTGCAACACTATCTTCGGTGCACAAATTTCTATCGTTTGGACTTTCCAACTCCGGCCCTTTTTTCAGCAAGCCATGGTGTGTTGTTGCGTGGCCGTTCATGCTGGTGCCAAAGACGAGCACGATCACCAACCCTATGACATACGTCGTCAGTTCCACGGTGTTAATATAGCTGTCAGTTCTAAAAATGCCAATGTGTTGTATCCAGCCTTGAGTGCTTGGGCTATGTTGTAGATGGCAATGTATAAAGACCCGATCCTGACCTTCTTGCTCTAACTTAGAGAGCCTCACCTCCTGAAGATACTCATCAGCTTCGATCCACCACTACCATACACGATGTTTTCTACAAAAATAGCATTTCGCGCTCATCACTGGTGTTTTCAGAATGTACCAGAACAGAAAATATGCCCAATTAAAATATCTGTTTCTTGCAGGTCTTCGAGAGCTGAAGGGGGTTCAACGCCGGACACAATCGGAGGCCCTGAATGCTTCCAGACCGTCAAAGCATTACACAAATATATCTTTGTGGTTAACTTTGCAACTCAGACAGATGATGAAGCGTTAAAGTTCATTTACGTCCCTTGAAATTCTTATCCTATGCCTCCGTGGTCTAGCAGTGGAGTACTGCGCCGGTTGATTGTGATACTCGCCATCAGACTGCTGAGACAGATAAACTGTCCCCACTAGCTGTCAGTCCAATGATACATTAGCCACACCATCAAAGTTCTCAATACGGTGAACGGGACGACTGAGCACACAAGTATAACCATAGAGGTCACAGATATGTACGTCATGGAAGAACTGGTAAGACTGGGGGTGAACAATCGTCTACAAGCAAGATGACCAGTCAGAAGTGCAGGGAACGCATACTCGAATGCGCAGGATGGCTCAGTGGTTAGAGCACCAGTTTACTGACCAGAAGGTCCGTGGTTCGAACCTGACCTCTGCCTCTCGACTTCCTCTGTCCAGGCTTGGGCAACCTGGCAGTATCCCAGCCCTCGTGCTTCCTTCTGGTGGCGTAGTAGTTAGGTACCGAAAGGGTGCTATAGCTGGACTCGAATGCGCACGAGCATTAGCCTTCAGACTGTCTGCGTATAAAGTAGTGCGGTGTGGCTCTACTAATTATTGTGTCGCAATAACCCTTCGATTTTTACGTCGTTACTTGGAAACAGTTCTGATAGAGAAATCGCCGTTTGAAAAGCTGAACTGATTGCTAATGCTTGACAGAACTGTGACGTCAACATGAGTTACGTGGCGTGCTACTCGATTAGATTCTTATGTGACTGTATTTTCATAAACGCTCGTCCAACTGCAACTGAGGATGTTTAATAGTAGATTTATTCCACATATAATCTTAGAATAATAAACCTCGTTTTAAGCTGTATGCATTAACTAGTGACTGCATAAACCGTCAGTGACGCTGGTCAACACACCTCGGAATAGCTCATTGACCGGAAAGCATTTTCTGTTACCCAAAGTCCACTTTGGCGATGATTGGATAGCTTAAGAACAGCTAACCTGTGCGTAGCCAGATGTAGCCTGAGTTTAGGTGCTTACGCGCGGATTAGATTTATGAAGCAAGCGTTGTAACTAGGTTTGCTGGATGTTTTGACAGTCGGACACCCAGTTTGGTGTGTTGGTACCCATTCCGTTGTAAGACTATAGCAGATGACCAATAGCTACATTTCAGCAGCTTCTCACCCATTGCCGAACCCGCTCCCAAAAAGACGAGCCAGCGCAAAACGAGGACCCCTTGAAAACGTTTATCCTGGGAAGTACATTGTCGGAGAGGGTAAATCCAGAGCACAGAACAACCAGAAATAGTGTATCATATGTTTACCATTCGTAGGTGGCCACACTGTAATGAAAACCTATTATAGGTTGAAGTCGACTCAAAAGAACATTTGTGATTCATCTCAACTAAAAAAATCTTACTACAAGATGGTTTTCTGCGCTCGTCTCACCTATCTGCCTCACATGTCAGAATTCACGTGTAGTTGCAGTGATAAACATACTGACAGAACGGGCGGAAATTTCTCACAGGGAGTTGCCGAAAACTCTACAGAAAGTTTGCTACGAGCCAGCTAGATACGACCAAACGCAGAAGGGTCGATCACACGTACTCGAGCCCATCGATTGCTCGACATCTTATTGAAACAAATCATCTGTGTGACCTCAGAAGTTGATTCCTGGTCTTGTTGCTGAATTCTAAGCCAAGATTGCTACGAGGTGGTGAAACCGTACTGGTGGACACTGAGCAGCCGACCTTCTGCGCGCAGAAAGCATTGATCAGAAACTCGTGTATACCCTGAGGGTGCCCTTGCACCCATGTCCCTGTAAAATGGTATCGCTTTTCTCAGTGCCATGCGTTCATCTTGCAAATGTTCTTATGAAATTGAAAATAAGGATTCAGTGTTCCAAGGTGACGAATGATAGAAAATGAATGTTTCTTCAGGCACTACATCTAAAAAACAAGATC
Organism: Opisthorchis felineus; assembly: GCA_004794785.1. Classification (NCBI taxonomy): domain Eukaryota; kingdom Metazoa; phylum Platyhelminthes; class Trematoda; order Opisthorchiida; family Opisthorchiidae; genus Opisthorchis; species Opisthorchis felineus. Next base: position 2,220,342 of record SJOL01007141.1, read on the forward strand.
GTTGTTGTGTAGATCTTGAAATGAGGATTAGTTTTGCATCAGAAGAGGGACAGACACCCTAGGGGTGAAATAAAACCATCGACTTCCCACTTACTCGATCAGCTCCAGTAAGTAAGCAACCGAGGACATTTTCTCTCCGTCACACACTAATTTTCCACGTAAATCGACTGGTCCTTGCCTGATGAATAAGCTCATCATTTACACAACAGACAAGACGTGGATTAATCTAGGATGTTCCATCTCACTGACGCAGCTTAGCGTGCTGTCTCACACATATGTTGTGCTGGCCTGGCTCATCTTTGTTTAAGCTTTGCATTCCGTCGGTATTACTCCAACATACTACTAATGTGCCAGTAAACGACACACCGATGGAGGGCATCAGACAGCACTCTGGAAGGTAGGAGTAGTCAAACGGTTCGTGCTATCCAGACTGCGCAGTGAATCTCTCTATCTGTGTTTCAGGCTCACCGCTAATAGTAGTTTCGTTAAGCATGATCATTTCATCATAGAACCCCGCGAGAAATACTTAAACCAGCCTAAATCTATAATGTACAATCCATGGATAAATGATGTGATGTGTAACATACGCACATTTTGAAATTAGTTTTGGTCTTTTTACATTTACTGTGGCTTTCTAAACATACATAAATGTGGTACTTTCACAAAACTTAGTCACCTTTTGCCACTCAACCTTTGGTTTGATATTGTGTAAGTCTGTTTGTGTCCTATCCAATTGCAGAGTACAATCGCTACGACCTGATGGAAATCTCTAGGACGTATGGTTTTACATATTCCCCAAGAACCAAGCCTATTGCACAGAAGAACCTAAACTGTTCAATACAGTATGCAAAGGTGTCTGGGTGGGGGACACGTCACCTTGGGCTTAGCTTTCGAGCATTTGTGAGATTTGAGCGTTCAAAATTCTTCCGGACTGAGCTTCATACATTCAATATCACAATAGGTGTGTAAAATAAAAGGGCGACTCCGAAAAATAGACGAGGTAAAGCCTTCTCTGCCACAAGAACAAGCGATCGAGTTGGTAGGGTGCACTGAACGTTGAAAATTCACAGATGGATAGAAGCTCTAGTGAACAGTATTGGCGATTTCGGGGATACCTGACTCTCGTCCACGCCACCGCATCCTAGAATTCTACTATAACACCAAGGTCACTAACCATCACACGGCTGCGAGTTCCACTCTCTTCACTAAGGAAATCCATAAAATCCCCTGATCATTCCACTTCAATCATCATTAATGAGAATAATCCACAGAGAACCGCAATGGTAGAACAACCCCGTGTTTTTCCAACAATCTCCGAATATTTTTGAAAACTCGTATCTGACATTTCAGTGTGACAGTCTGATACACTAAGTTATCATTACATCTGGGATACGCCACATGGTTGATTCCCATCACACCTCCAACATACTGTTACCCAGTTGGAGAAGAACCAAGCTTCAGATAGCTCAGTGGTTAGGACGCGAAACCATTGACGGTTCTTGGTTCGAACACAAACACGGCATCTCGACTGCATTAGTCTAGGCTTGGGCAAACTGCGGTATTTGAAGAAAAATTATGCATGCCCGTCTGTCATTGGCGTCACTTACTTTTCTCCATGACCCGTGTACCTCCGCGCCTTTTTTAAAGGAGCATGTACTCGTGATATCCCGAAATAAAAGTTCCGGATTTCCGCAAGGCTTCCAAAAAGGTCCCACCATTTCTAATGAATGGAGTGGCAACTGTTCGATCGGTTGTCACTAATAGCAGCGCCCAAAATATACAAAAAAGATCGCGCTTGATAAATAACCATACTTCTTATTAATCCAATGTGCTGGATACCTGTGAAGTACGAACATCTTTCAAAAACGACCGAGTTAGCTCGCTTCTTAGTCGTTAAAAGCACAGTCCGCCAACATTGAAAAGACCGCCTTTTTCACAAACTATAAGAACCAGAAAAGATGATTTGTTGCGCAGGCAGCAGGTATTGTGTTGACAGATGCAGTCACGTATAACAACTCACATCCACAGGCAACTGCGTAGTGGACAGACTATTTAACCCCTTGCTCATTTCGTTATCGACTCGTAATGCATGTGCCCCGTAACCAGTAAATGAATCGTGACCTAATACAGTAGGGGCACCAACAATCAAGGAGGCTGCAGTGATTTCAGCAACAGCTGATCATGACACTAAATTGAGGCAGAAACGTGACGTGATGCAGAAAACGAAGTAGCTCCTCCTGGAGTACTTGGATAACAAAGTCAGTCACAGAACGACTCCCAGGATCGAAAGCGAACAATAGGTCAGAAGTTATCAACCAGAAACCTGACAAGTCAGATCCGCATATCATCCCAACGATGCCTTACGTGTTAAACTATTCAAAACCATATGATTCGACGTACAAACTTAATTTCATCCGGAGTAGACGAGAAACAAAGTGAAAATTATTGACCATGGACAAAACGTTTTCCAGGGACAACCTAGTCCTGCTTTCACACACAGGGTACTAACTTTGTGCAACGGTCGTGAGATTATTCACTAACTGTGAATGACAGCCTTCACCACCTCAAAAGTCCTGAGAACATTCTGTTATTCAAAACTGCTGCAGCACAATCGGGCACCGATAAAGTTTTTGAACGTAGATCTCTCTAAAAGAGCATGACTGTTGTTTCATTTAACAAAAGTGGATGTTACACTGGAAGCAAACAGTTAGACGCATATATACAAGATGCTACCCATCACGTCCACGATAAAGGACACAGTGAACAAAGCAAACGTGCGTACGGAGTGACCATTTTGCTTGTTGGTTATTTTGTCAAAGGATTCGTAATTCAATCTACGACTACAAACTTTAGTGGCTGATCACCACATATTCTCCCCACCCAATGGGACCATTCAACACGACCAATGAAAGTTAGTTATCGCTTGATAAAAATTTCTTCGTATAGAGTACCATACACAAAGTGCTTCTGAAAAACATAAATGCACAAGCATGCACAAAGGCATGAACTCGTTATATACGTGGGACAAGCTGACAGCTTTAGAAAAATAGGAAGACGAGTGGAATAAAACAAAATGAGAGGCACGTCACAAGGGGGTGAAAGGCGGTTTATTTTTTCGACCTGCCCACTTGTTGTCGTGGTTTCCGACACTGAACCACTGGGGTGGACGGAACGGAGCTGGGAGCCTTTGAGGTTGCCGTCTGTTGGGGGTTTGTAGGATTTGGTGAAATCGGAGATTTGTCGCTAGGCTGAGTGTGGATGAAACAGGCAGATAAGTAGAACGATAATAATAAATGCGATTGGTCTAAACAATTGGTTGTTAGTCATATAGCTGAACAATCCAAATGGTATAGAAGTTTGAACTCAGATGAACCTAGGTAGCCGTTTCATGCTAAAACCGTTCTGACAGGGGGTCTCCTGACATTAGGACTACCCACCTGCCTACCTAATATTTCTGTAAAAACAGACCCACCTTATTCTGGACATCCGAGGGCATCGTCTACGAACAGGTGTCTGGCTTAGTTTCCTTGGAATCCACTCTTTCTGGACATTATATGGGGAGGTGATGTCTGGCCCATTAGTGTTGGACGATAAACTAAAGTGTATTTTATACATGAGGCTATGGCGGATCTTACACAACGATCAGCTCTCACTCAAACAAACTGGGTACAACAGGACAAAGACAATTGTACCGTTTGTATTTGGACATTAACCAGCAATCAACCGTACAATCAAAATCCGTCTAGATAATGATAAAGCTGACCTACACTCATTGACCATGCTATTTAGTCTTTTGGCCAGGCGACAATTTGACTGACTTAGGGTTACTAATACGATCGGCTCGTAAAAGATCGACATGGGTCAATGCTAGGCTTACTCCGAAGAAGACTAGTCCGGACAACCCGCTGCCTTCCCCACCAGACTCGTCTAGGCTGCGGTAACCTGGCGAAATCTCAGGCTTCGTGCTGAGTGGAAAGACATAACCGAAGTGCATATGGGACGATTTAGCTATTTCAGTAGACAGATGCGACAGCAACTGCGAGGCGAACGGATAAATACGGCGCGGCCGCTGAATCCACACACCCTAACAGCTTCAGCTTTATAGGTAATCATTTCGCAAGATCATCCAACTTAAATCATTCAATTATGAATCCTAAGAAGCAATGTGCGGGATCGAACGTCTAAACGAAAATGTTAACAATTTCCATTCCCTTCAAGGTTACTGGATTAAAACTGGACAAGTAAAAATGTGACGGTGCCTTACCTGCGTGCGGAAAATCCGTCCACGTATTGGAGTGTTCTGGAGAGAGGAGAATAAATAAAGACAACTGAGCACGCTTTCGCAGGTTTAGTCGAATACCTCGATACAAGTGTGGTATGTGAGGTCCAGTAGTACATCTGTGGCAAAGCATCAGCAGTCTCTTGTAAGCCGAAACCGGAAACTAAGGGGCGACAACCAGGCAAAGAACAGTCTGTTTTTTCTAGTTTTCCTGTACAGCTGGAAGTGGGTGCTCTGAGAAATGTGCTCGGCTATAAAGACCAGGTTTTTCTGTATACATAAAACATGCTGTAGGTCATTCTCCGATGCTATAGTTGTCTGCTCCGAAGGGACAATCTGAAGGAACCGACCAAAAGTGATCTGTTGTGAGGAGCGGTCTTCCCATCGTCTTCAAGTTTACTGAGGGTTTCAAGCCCGAACTAGCTTAGTAGTTGAGGCCGTGAGGTCCGTGGTTTGAACCCGATCCCCGCATCTCTACTGCTCCTGTATGGGTGTGGGCAACCTGCACCTCTCAGCCCTAGTTCATCCTTTGGGTGGTATGGCAGCTATGCACCGAAAGGGTGCTATAGCTTAACAATGAGGGGTTTCAAGTGACCCGCTGAAGTAGTTCCTTTTGCGAGCTAGTTTCCTGAGTTCGGCCACCTCACAGGATTAGAACTGTAGTTCGAGAAATCTAGGGGGCGAAGGATGTCGGCCGAGGTTTCCATGATTCGGATCTATCCAACATTTCGACTGCTCACGTCTGTCATTGGGTAATCCGGGGGTCTGTGTTGCGTACGAGTCAGTCACAGAACTGAGCTGATTGAAATGTGGTATCGCTGGTACCTCTATGGGCCACCTGGCACAATAATAATTCCGCAGAATTAGGCTACTAGGACCCTGATGTCGATTGTATACAAGAAAAATCAGCATACATCGAAATGGCTAGGAAGAACGGAAAAGTACACAATCTTCGCCAAAAAAAACCCAGCCGATTGTGGAGGAACGTTGCTGTAGAGCTTGAAAATAAACCAACCGAAGAAGCAGATGGGTGAAGCGTCCGCAAACAAGTCGTGGAGGAAGATTATTTGTCAGCACGTGGGCGAATCATTCAGGAATCGTTCAGCTCACCTCCAGCCTGCCGTGACCCACAGCTAAACACGACCTGTTTAGTTTCCTGGACCCTGGACAAATCACATTCCGTGCAGATCACCCAGCTCCGACCAAACATACTTTTAGTTAAACAACTCAATGATAATTTATCCGTTCGAACAATTGGTGACCTACTGACCTACACAATTCTACTCGTTTCAAACAACTGGAAGTAATTGCGGAAGTCATGCTACCTATGTCTTTATCATATCCCAGTTTGTGGTAGAACGCTGAGGACTGTTTTTCTGCAGTCCTTTTGTATTTTCAATCTCGTCAATCAATAAACTACTGCCGAATTCTTAGGAGTTCTGGACCAAGAAGTTGCAGTTCCTTTAAGTTAGAATTTAGTCCGCATATGGCTATAGCTAGAAGCATGGTTAACAGCCCGCGGTATGAACGAAAATTTAGTCGTTGGCATGCACACGGAAACCGGGGAATTTTAACAACTGATGATGGGTATCCAACTGACGGACGATTTGTCTGGCACACAACTCGAAACAGCAATCAATCATCAAGAAAATTAGTGGAAACTGGAAACTCCGTACCTGCTCTTTTAGAACTCCAGAAAACGTAGATGCAGACTCCTGTAAAAAAGAAGAGGGCTATGCGGCAGATTACGCTTAATAACAGATTTCAACAGAATAACAAATGAGAAGTTACAAATGAGGAATAAATGAGGAATTCGGCATATAATCAAACGAAGAAGTCAATTTAACACCTGCGGATTTTCATCCAGTTTTGTGTCCGAGAACACACCACTGGTGCATAGGAGTATAGCGGAAGACAGGATTAATTTTTCGAGGAATGCACACACCCAACCAAACGGGTCGCACGATTCGAGGACAGACAACCTCCAACCACATTAGACACTAGTCCTCCTCCCTTCTGCAAGCAATTAATGGTCAAATTTTCTCATTAGTAGACGCAACTAGGGAACTCTGAGACTAGTAAATTCAATATCAATCACCACAATAGTAGGGTCCCAACTCCGACCGTTGTGGTATGTGGTTCTCGCGGTGACACACTTAGCACAACACGGAATTCCTCTGCATGGCTATTCTTGCGCGTCAGCCATCGAATGGAATATGATGCACACGACTACATGTCATGCAATGTGTGGCAAGAATACTTGAACAAAGAAGTGTTGCGTGGGGAACTAAATCACTAGCTGAGATGAGGATCCAACCCTACTGGATTAGAGTTCCACCAACAGCCGTTAATTGACTGTCGTGCTGTACAGACAAGACCTACCATACTTTCCATTGTTGTAACATGAAAAGTGAGTAGTTGATGGATGCGGTATGAAGAAATATGTTTACAACTGAGCCCATTGTGAGATAACTAACTAGTATGTTGCTGGATCTGTTGGGAGATGTTCGATGCTTCGGAGTAGCAAACACGTCAGATCAAAATGAGTGGGTCGTGTGCTGTTTCACTTGCAAAAGGAACACAGAAACTAGTGTAGGAGGGTCTCACGTATATATACATTTTCCATGTCGTTAATTACTATAAAAGAGAACACGAATATAAATTAACGACGATGGGGCGAACCGAAAATTTGTTCAGAGTTAACTAAAGGCAAGATAAAAGTGTCTAACCAAGAAGGATAAAGTTGTTGGAACAAGACCTTTGCACGCAAGTTGGAAAGCCCATGGATTTGGTGAAGAACAAAATCCAGAACAAATGCACCAGAGTTCCAGGATGTTGGCTGCTACTATTTCCGAGACAGGTAGCATTAATAAAAGTACGCACACTGTAACCGGAATGCGTCCTGATTAGCACCCCCGAATAGGGGGAACAGTGATGGCTAACTCCACTAAACCATGTCTGTCTTGGACAAATAAGTGCGAGAAGCTAAACTAGTATAGTAAATTGCAGTCCCCCATCTACAAGACAACCTTATCGGTTGGGACGATTCTTCTAAAGGGCACGACTGAGAAGAATACCTAGGTGCTATTTCACAAAAGAAATAAACCGGATCATTTCTTAGGTCCATAAGCACATGTCTGGACAATCACACGAGAGAAATAAACGTTTGCGGCCTGCTACTACACATTGTTGATATTTTGAGTTTATCCGTAGAAAAAGTCAAACAAACAAAAGTCACCTCTGAAAAAGCGTGAAAACTCGAACTCAACATCGACGAGAAACACGAACCATGGTGCACTGACTTGGAGATTGTATTTGTGCTGTATACAGACAGTGGATAGGTACACAATCATCAGAGGCAGTAGCTTCTGTATTGACGCTGATGCTTCAGTGCGGCACAACGAAAGTTTATTCAATTACATTTGAAGCCTCAGAGTGAAAAGAAGAGAAAATAGTGGATGAGTGAGGGACCTGGTGCCCGCCTATCGCAAGGTGCCTATACCTCAAAAGAAGCTGACTGCACGAACACAGCTGACAACCATCAGCCACCAATCCCTGCAATGTCTCCAGCCAAGTGCTCAGGGGTCACTTGGACCCATCCTGGAAGGCGGACTGCGCCAACACCTAAACTCCCTTTCATAACCTCTTGCCAAGTGTACGTCGTTCACCTTGAAGTTTGAGCAATTCTGAAGAAAACAAAAATACTCGTCTCGATAGACGATGTTTCGATATGCACAGGTGACGGTGCACGCAGCTGACGGTGCTATGCGTACCTGCTGCACAACAAAAAACCGTCTCCCAAATGCCTCGTTACGAATACACTGACGCCATCCAACACCAACATCACTTCTGAGATATCGGCAGCCAAGAACCTGAAGACGAATCACATCATTTTTTCGCTGGAGATATGTCTCGCAACCATGCAACAGTACAGCCCTCACTGTGACCTGGTACACCCGACCCTTGAGACCCAGTGATATACCATTTTGACACAAATTAGCAAACGTGATTTGGGTCTTAAACTCGCGCACTGACTTCGTCGGACACAACATCCAGTGCTTCTCCTTGAATTGCAAGGGGCATGTTCAGAGACTGAACGTCTTGAATGACTTTACACTTTGTAGGCACAAGGCATAAGTCAAAGGATGGCATGACGGTGGTCAGTGTATTCAGCAGAGTTTGCGAGTTGCCTTCGTTGTTAGGGATGAGGACCATGTGGTCCGCGTACTCCAGATCGACAAGGTTTTCATTAGCAACGAGTTGAACGCCGGAGTTTTCAAGGCCTCCCGGCATTCGCCTCATTATTTCATCGACGATGAAGTTCAACAAGAACAGACAGGGTGAGCATAGTTGCCAGGTAACACTTTTGTAGGTAACCTTGCACAGAGCTCACGATACACTCACACGCCTAGAAATACATGAATGTAAGGACCGGGCTATGCTCGCAAATTTCTGTGGTATCCTCTGCTGAGCAAGCGTCGTTAGGAGCACTGACCGATCGACAGAATTGAACACACCCTTGAATTGAAAGAAAATCAGTGAGTGGGTAAGCTAACATTTGGCATTTTCGACGTAAAATTCCACAGTGCAGTTACCAGCATTTTCACTATGAAATCAATGCAAACGGTAGAATCATTTAGACGCACCGCATCAAGAGCAGAAGAGGCTGGGACAACACGGCCACACATCGGACCCAACCCAATCTGGCAGTGTTCCCTTAGATCAGACAATTAAAATGTACCTAGCGAATGAATCCTGTACTCCAGAACAACAATCTGCAGGAACGCTTCTGTCAGAATGATCCAGCAGGCCGGACATACACACACACAGAGGTGGCTCGAATCGCTTTGACAAGCGTTTATGCAACAAAATAACTATCCCACTCCAAGAAATGACTTACCACTCCGCTGGTACTCACGCAGTCCTCACCACATGGCAAAACGCATTCTTCCTGTTGACGTTCTGTTGGACTAACTGCGCACTCTGAGACAGCTTCAAGCGACTTGTCCAAAGGTAGCGGTGTGAGCGACGCCTCCTGTAACCCCTGCTGTTGCTGAACAACGCGAAAAGCCCGGCGAAGCTGCACATGCGGAGCTGTTTGGGCCAGCTGTTCGGGGTAAGTAAATGCTTTCGGCTGTGGGGTCTGTCCAGTAGGTGTGTACCGATGAAGACTCTCTGATAGCTGTTGACCAAAGTCCTCCGGAACGTCTTCCAAATTTTCTTTCAGCTTCTTGAATGCGACCGAGGCCTACAAGGAAAAATGATGCAATAAGATAATGCGTGCAAAACTGAAGGCACTAAAGTGCGAAGCACAGGCATCATTGGTGGAACCCACTTGGTAAGATGTATCACCGCTCAGGTTCTCCACCATCAGCGCCTTGCCGCTTGTGACTTGTGACAAATCAGTCACCTCCTTCGCGGTTGTGAGGACAAGAGAGTCCAGTTGAATGGATGCGTGTTCCTCCTGGCTGTTTTGCGATTCCGTATCCGGGTCTTTCCAGAGTTGAGCCCTCTGTCGCAGCTCTGCACCAAGACCATGTGTGGAAAAATTGACTGCCTGTTTACACAAACGGTCCAAACATGTGTCTGCCTTTGTTTGCAACGTTTCATGTTCCGCAATAACACAGGACAAAGTGTGATCTAATTTCTCAAGCTGATTGTGTCCGTCTAACTCAAAGGTATCAAGCCTAGTAGCTGCTGATTTGTTAGAACTGGACAACATATGCTCCAGTTTATTCAATTCCTGGAGGTGGGTTTGATGCCAGTCATTCAGTTGAGTTTGCATAACAGCAGTAGTGGTGACAACCTGTATGAAGAGATGGAAAAAATAATCACACAGTGAGGTTTCCAAACATAGTCGCCCTGATCACGAATAACAAAACGTCAGCAGTAAACATCGGAACCCAAATGCCATAAAGCTACGGAGGAGAGTTAAGAGTGAAAAGAAAGGGAAACGGTGGGCATTTTCCAAAAGCCCCTTGTTCCCATGGAAAGCCATTACCATCCATCAACGGAATCGATCCAGCATCTTTTGTAGACCTCATCCAAGCCCAGTGTGCAGTAATCGACAGCCAGTTCGGCTAAGAAGTGACAGCAGGCCTGTCACTGGGTGCGGCTGTCGTATCATTTAGGATTTCTGACCAGGTACAAGACGAATTACATTAACCCGTCTGTCCTATGCGAATCTTCTACTAACACGAATTGGGATTAGAAAGGAGAGTCCTTCAGTGGATTACGTGTAACGCACGTCCCGAACTTCCTAATGTTCATTAGAGGCAAAAGGTATTATGCAACCGGGTCTTTTGGGTCCAACCACATCCTGGACATTCAATCTCAGCCTAATAATTATCATGCCTTCCTTAAAGACTGACTGCCAGCTACGATAAGTAAGCTGACTGCTTACAAGGGGCTACCTGATTAAAACAAAAGCGCTTTTGGGCAAGAACCATACCTGCTATTGCTCTGTTTGTTGAACTGGGCAATTTGGTTGCAATAAAATTACCCAGTTCGGCGGACAGAACAAGAGCCATCTAGACAACCTGAGGTACCAACATTCCCTTCACTAGCAAGAACAATAGCCGAATGAAAGTAACGGGCGGAGTAAAGCCTGGTAGCGGGCCGGTAGATCTGACATCAACAGTCTGAAACCAACCATGCAAAGTTCACGCAGTCTATCCCTCCACGCCTACACAGATAGAAAACCCTGTGGGGTTTACATTTTCAAGGAATCTGATAAGCTTTTTAAACAACGATTTGGATAAACGGGGATCACACACTACAGGAAATCGCCCTCAGGTAACCGGACAAAAATTACGGTTTATTCAACCACAGGATACTCGCTGCATATTGGAGGTTCGGAAATTGGCTGTCTTACTAGGGTTATCCATGTAGTGGAGGATTCACACCGTACCAGTATGATATCGCGCGGAGGAATGAATATTAGAACGCGTCTGAATATGGCTCATGTGGTGCTCTGGAGGCCGTTTACTTACGAAACACACTTTCAGAACAGTACTGAGCAAATGTACTAGCTGGTGTTACTGCCTCGGCTAGCTGCTAGTGTTCAAATTCAAATCCTTTAGAAAAATCAAATCACAAAATCGCTCCAAATTCAATGGAGTAGAATCAATTCTTTTTTGGACATTGATCGCTCTGTCCACCTGACAAATACTCACACATACATCAGACATTAATAGGGAGCCGTAGTTCAGGTGAAATCGAAGATTTCACGGGAACTGAAAATTAGCGCACAAAGAGAACTCCCATGGAGTAAAACATGAACTGTCGAATTTTTCCGAGATATCACCATCATCATTATCAAAGAGATAGCATAGTTATTCAAACCCTTGTGCTTCGCTGCCTCACATCATACTTTATTTGAAAGCCATACTGTGAAGAAAGGAATAAAAGTGTTCAGGGAAGGGACTCAGTGCTAACCTACCACAATCATTCGGAGGTGCCTACACTACACATCAGGACAGCCATTCACGCAATATGGGTAGTAACTGAAAACAGGAACGCCGCTGTCACAAAGTAGCTGCCGTATCCAAACATGCACAGGAAGATCAAGCGGACCCAATCCTGGAAGGCGACAGCATCGACTTTTCGTAATCTCTTTCATACCCCTTTACCAGGACAAAGGTTAACTACTTCTCTTACCCCAGTCTGATTTGGGCACGAAAAATAGCACTCTCTTCCGCGAACGATGATTTGGCATGCACAATACATGACCTAACCACCGCAGCTTTTAGCGACGGACACATTCATCGATTGGAGTACCTGTTGCACATCCGAACACTTCTTTTCTAATTGTTCTGTTGCAGATTCGACGACACTAGCCCAAGGTTATAAAAGACATGAAGGCGTCACAGTTCCGCTGCCCGCAAAGGCCCCATACCTATCACATACCATACATATCACATTTCAACGTGTTTTTTTCCAGTTAATTTGTAGCTGCCTGGGACTTGGTTCATCGGAGAAGGCAAAACAAACCCTATTTTTCACTTGCTTGAGTAGCGTAGCAATGAATGCACCGAATGATCAGGTACAACAAGCGACGCATCTTCGAGCACCCTTTAGTTAGCCGTCTGTCATCAGCAATCGGTGTGATTGTACACCCAAATCTCATCGTAAAGCAACTTCTCAAACAACGACTTATTTTGCGTGAGGCAGGTGTGCTCAAGCTTCATCTAACATGCAAATATCTGGGTGACAGTGCAGCACATACTATTATGACGCAAAACAGAGAGTTATTCCTCTGATGAGTGGTATCCTCTTCATGGATCACAACCAAATTTCCACTTTGAATGTAGCGCAATGTAACTATGTGTGATTCAAATGATTCAGCGGTACAAAAAAGGGAAGTTGATATGGCTTGTCGAAATGGACATTCAAAGAATGTGAGAACTGTTGAACAAACGCCTAACTATTTGATGTATTGTTGATTCGACAAAGGTTTCGTTTCTCGAGTACTGCAAAAACGACGTTCTTTGGAAAACGGTATGCCCACAATATACCGAAAAAACCCACAGAGATCTATCCAGTGCAAATATGTGTCGGTGGACCTCAACAACGCATGACACAATCTGTTCATCTCTGAAATCACTCTAATGCGGTAGGATTCGCATACTTGTCTCGAAATCTTTAGAGTCTTGCTAGTCATACCGTGGAAACAGTGGCTAACTAATATTCCGTATCCGGCCAGCACCGGCTCCCAATGACGCCATCACAGGCTGTTTGAAGTTCAGAATGCTTCCAGCACACAGTACGTAGTCACTGTGCGCTTAGGAAGCTTTTTGCACACATTTTGTTGTTTGCTACCTCGGAATAACTGTGTTGAGTTTTTGCTGGAGTCCAAGAGAATTATTTATCCGAAGTGATACCCATTATTTGATACAAAATGATTAAGACCCGATCTTATCATCTGTATCGAGTAGTTCACAGAAGCACACCACCTCGCTTTCTCAGGTGATCAATCATGGCAACTTAGAAAAGATAGGGAGCGAAAAATGGACTCACATGGTCATATGTTGTTTCCTGATCATTCTCCAGGCTGGACAGGGCCGACCGAATCGTCTGTGAGAAAAAAGGGCATATCAGATTTGTAGGTCAACAACGGTTAGGTGACCTTCATGCTGGATCACAAAAACGGACAGTATCAAACTAGTAGGCTCATATGTGGTCATCATGACACAGGCTACCATCTCACGAGAGATTCCAAAGGCCAAACAGAAGATCCGCAGTTTGTTCTGGGGTTAATTCTACCGTTGGCGATTGTCGTCATAAGATTGTTGTTAGAACAAAAAGGAACCAACCAGGTGTAATATCATCTAAAGTGCCAACATTATCCGGGTTGTACCCATCTGATGTCGAGAATCAACAAATTTTGGATGAATGGTCCGTTCCACCATCTGAGATCACCAGCACAGTGCAAAGCATCGCATATTCGGACCTGGAGGACTCTAACTAAATCCCCTCCTAAGCCAGATTGACTGCCCAGTCTTTACCTCTCGCCAACAAAGATGCAAAAGATTACTTCGACTCTCCCCCTAGTGTATAAGGAGAGCAACACCAGCGTTTCTATCTACATTGTTTTGGTTGAAGTTTGGGGACGTGGAGACCTCAGAACGCCCGCAATATGTGGACATCAGGTACTTTCTTCTCCTTGTTTGCTACTTCCACGGAATAGCTTTTTCAATGAACTTTCAACAGTCGGGTTGGGAAAAGAATCTAGTGCTGGCCTACTGTGAACATTCCGAACAAACCCTCGGATAATCCTGATTTAAATAGACAGCAGAATTACTTACATCGTTTGGATGACATAGCTCTCAAATCTAGACTATTTGTAGAACAGGAAAATGTATACATGAGACTGCATTTAAAATAGGCTATTATAGTCAGGAAACTCTCAGAAGGGACAGGTAAAACCCGCTTTCAGTTTTAGTCCCAACGATCAAAGAAAGAAAGTCGCTTCAACTTTTTGGTATAACACTGCATCAGTCACCGAAAAGAATAACAGAACATATCCCGCAGCGTCTCATACACGGCGATAGCAGACCGATTTCCTGCACAGTCGGATCGCACCTTATTGACGTCAGTCACTAAATCTCAGAAAGGTGGGCATTTGAGATAATCTATCGAATTCCCCGTCGTATCTGAGTTCACCAAACAGCTGAGGCGCTGGCCATCCACACAACTTTGACGCTTATCGAGGCCATCCATACTTACATATCGGGAATGCGCAGCTGACATTATTCCTTTGAGACAACCTGTCATTCTGCTGCTTTACCACTACCTACCTCAATACTGACGACCTCTTAAAACGTTTTTCTCGATTGTATCCGTTGTCCGCACCCCCATTTGTTTACCGTAAATCCATGTAAATCTACATGCAGGTAAACCTGCCCCAAAGAGTCACCGAGAACAACAGCTGTTCTTACGAGTTCGGCTTCTCATGGAACTGTTAGGTATTATGACGCGACTACAGTAGATTGAAAATTCTCCGTTGATGAGATAAATGAAATCCAAGGGGAAAGTAAACGCCATCATCAGGCTTCTGAAAGAAGGCTTATTAGAGTAGCGGCTCCAAAACGTTTCGAGAACCCTGTCCTGGAAAACGAGTGACACCAGAAGAACCCAAACTTTCCTAGATCTTCCCCCAACGCCCCTCTTCTACATAGTTTGTCTCACAGTCTCACAGTTTGTCACATTGTAAAGAAGACAGACAGAAAGCAAGCGCCACACACGGAAGAATCAGAGCGTTAGCAACAGTGGCAGGCTTCCCGAACTCGAACGAGAGAAAATATCTGGAGTGAATTTTGACAATGGAGCGATTGGTTGGAAGCTCAAATTATGAGTTGCCTCGAACTCGAACAATCTGACGATACCGAATAATTCCATAGAGATGAGTAAGGCCTTAAAAATTGCAGCTACGAGGTTTTTCGGTGGACAATGTTCAGTTGATCAACAATAAGTTGGATATGGTTGACGGATGCATGCACTACAGCAGATGGGTACAAGAAAAGTCAGGAGAGATGAATCCGTCCTCCCCCTATCAGTGGAAACCTAGATATTCAATTCTCTATTAGATCACGACTGATTGAGGAACGCTGTCTTGGACTACTTAGATAAATGGCATCTATCTAGAGTCTCTCCCGAAGGGTTAACTTTTTTGGCCCAGGTTTATGCTCTCAATAAACTACTGCGGGATTGGTAACAGATGAAAGTACTCTGAAAATTGCAGGGTAAAAATGGTGTGGTGGTGCTTCATCGACCAAGTGGGACGTGCTTTGAGAAAGTGCCCCAGTATCCCACGATTTCAAGTAGACAACGCACCGATGGAATGATCTAGATCGAATGCGCGACTAAGAAGAAATCGTAGACTACGAAGCAAAGGCACGGAAAATTTCCTTTTGTCAACAAAACGGTTAAGTGGTGCACCTGATGAACCGAGAACACATCCTGAGAGGACAATCGCCAAGCAACTAATAGGAAGCACGAGATACAAAACTACTGCCGAACTGCTACTTAATTTCAGATGGAAGCAGCCGAAATGAGTGGATTCGAATCACACACCTTCCGATCCGTTCGTCATGTCTTGGTCACCTCAAATTCAAGCAGCAACAAGGAACATCAACTACATTAAATATAGGACAACCACAGAAAAATTAGTCGACAGGTAACTAAAAAGGCTGAACCCACATTTGCGAAGTCTTTCTGCTTTTTGTAGTGCTTGTCCCATAGTTTGCCCAGTTCATTGTTGCGTTCTTGTTGCGCGGCAGCAAACATATTGCACATCTTCACTAACTGTGCAACGTCCGCGATTAGCCTTTCTAAGTGTGCGTGGGATGCACGTAGTGCGGCATTCTAGAAAGAGAAGGTTAGTCAAAACAACAGTTATATCGCTGCAATAAGGTATACAACATGAGATATCACAGTGCAGATTCTGTATTACTTTGAGGACGTGTTCAGTTCATCAGCTTCACTCACAAACGGTCAGCCTCACCACACATAGTGAGGTGAAGAAATCCCGCTTAGTTAACGAGCAAAGTGTCATCAAGTGCAAAATAGAATGAATTATATTAATGGCATCATGGAAGCTGTATGCATCATTAACAACTTGCCAAGTGAGTGTTTGGCGAATTATGTTGACGAAATCATGCGACTAGGTCGCCTCAAGATCCACAAAAATAATCAGTCGGAAAATATTCTCATTACAAGGTGGAGAAAGATGCGAGAATAGGGAGAAAAATTCACATAGATTATCAACCAATAATGTGCATAAACAGTTGGGCCGACCGGTTGTGCGGGGTTTGAGCTGCTATCTAACTGCGCGCTTTACATATGCTGCTACTGTGTCACACCAGACAATGAGTACCTTCAAATCACGGGGCTTGGTGCACACCTTGGTGTGTCCAATATACACCTCAATCGACCGTCCAATGTGTTTCTCATCGTACAGTCTAAATTCACTTTTCCACTCAAGACCACATTAATGCAGACAGAGGGAATCATCAACATTACAGAGCGTGACAGCCGCATTTCACGGTCTTCTGGGTCAGACGCATAGTCCCAATGATAAGCTCAAGTGCTTTAATTAAATACTTATCATCTTGAAATTTGCCTTTCATAGGTATTCAAATTGGCATGTCGTCTATTATGGACACTCGTTTAATTGTGGTAGTTACGGAATTTGTGGAAAAAGTCCTCCCCCTGTCCGTACAGAATGGTCCTCGTCGAATCACACCAAAACAGGATGCGAGTTTCACTACTACTTAAGTTCATCAGCAGTGTGTATCCTTGGTCGCGCCAGGATATGAAACTCAACATTTAACATGAGGGGCCAGTGTGCAACCACATGCTGGGTGTGCCTGAATCATCGCATGTGACCGGCAGACGCGTTTACGCTTGGGAAACATGACTAGCTTGCTCGATACCTCGAGCGACAGTCCGGTAACTGACCTGGTTGTACCAATCGATTGTCAGGTAGCGCCAAGTAGCGGCTTGATATTTGCCGGACAATTTGGTGTTTAAACATGCGTGCCCATTATTTCACCACTTCTACATGATTTCAAATACACGGACCCACCTGACTCTCAAGTGTCGACAAGCTGGCATACCAGTTTTGCCACGTCGCCCCTGCTATGCGACATATCTCGCTAGTCGGTAGGGCCAAATATTCTAAAAGCATGGGCTGCGCAGTGCGGTCGAGCTGAACGACTCCCGGCCTATAAATTCAGCATGGCAGCCAATCAAAGTTTCACTGTGTCCGAACTCCTTTGGGAAAAATGATGGTTATCGGAACATGTGGATGGAAAAGGATTAGACTTAGTGTGGAAGGATCGAATAAATAGATGATCTGTTGAGCTATATAGCTCAACAGAGTGGAAGCAGCAGTGGAAGCAGCCAGTATGAAATTTTGTTGGAGGATAAATGAAAACCCGAACGACTGTCTTAATGCAGCCCGAGTAATTCCCGACAGATTGAAGAGATTGAAGGTTTCGGTAGGACTGACTACAGCATACTTACCACAAGTTGAGGGAGATTTCGTACCCCACACGGAACAAAATCAGTTTAATTGCAAGTAACCGAAAATCATTCATGGGTAAATGGCTTTAGAGATGAGAAATGAGTTAGTTATACTATCCAGTCTGCTGAGAGAGAGAGTTTGTGTGAATAACAGCATTTTCCAGTAAAGGATCAGCAAAACAACATTTCAGTCTTTGAGGGTGATAGTTCCTTCTTCTTTTGGACGGGACTCAGAACACCGTCCCCATCTAAAGACCACCTTCTGGCATTTTACCACAAAATAAGTGGCACAGACGTATAAGCAATGGGATCATGCAGCCTTTTGGTTTCACGTACAGTATCCCGTCTATCTGACGACCCTCCCTGTAGTAGCTCTAAATTCCCCACTTTAGTAATACTGCAAGGTACTCACAAGTGTTAGATTACCACTCCATCCACGAAACACCCAGTCCCGTCACTTGACTTATTGGAGGTCGTAGTAGAGAAGGAGGAGAAGGCAAGTAAACTGACGTTGATTCTTTGAAATAACTCGTAAGCAGTGGGCCAAGAGGTGCATTCTACTTCGCAAAAGTAACGGATATCAAGTGGAGTGAATAGGATTCAGTGGCATTCGATTTCGAAAACTTCCTGATTTTCTGCTTTCTCATGTGCTTTAGACAAGATGTTCACAAAGCCAAATACAATGAGGTTTCCTTTTTATCGCCCTTCAGAAATCGAATCGCTATCTCATGAACTGACTCGTCTTGTTAATATTTCGCACACTTGAGAACACCTGGAATTGTAACATTGTCTCATTAAAACGAAGCTGACATCAAGGAATGACGTGTAAGTGAAAGCGGACATGTGTTAAATCAGCTTGGGGACGGATGAAACTTATTAAATCACAGACATATGAATGGACTCAAGATGACAGGCACGAAGTAATCGACTTGAGAATTCGTAGGGTCCGGTTAGCAACAAGACCACCTACAAAGGATCTGCGACGAGTCGAAATTGTTGTATTGGAGGAATAATCAAGTAGACTAGAAAACCAGAATCATGAGCTTTATTGGGATTGAAATCGGTCTGTATATTGAGAAAGGCATCCTGAAAAACAAAATTGCCAAGTTGCAAAAAGATAATAAAAACTCAGTGGGGTAAGCTCACGTGAGTTTGGATGAGTTGCGTCATTTGGTGGTTCTCATTCTGAAGCGTCAAGCAAAGCGTCTTAATACGTTCTGCTTGTGGTCTGAGAGTGGTCTCAAGACACTCCTTGGAGAGGTTCAGTTGTTCGCTAGCAAACAAATCAGTTTGTTCCGCAGCGTGGATGCATTCTTTGGCTAAGCACGCCGCCAGTGTCTGTTTCAGTATTTGTTGCTTGTCTAATAACTGAACTGTTACCGCCTCGTTGTTGGTCCGTAAATCAGCTGGAATGGGATAGAAGACGGAAGCACAAAGTTCAACTGGACATATTAACTCGAAAGTATTAGTGGAGAATATATTGAACAACAAAGATTGCACAAGTTCAACTCTGCTGAAAGGATACGACACGCTGAGTAAACACCTCTGTAAATCTTCCATTAGGACTTCATGATGCCCAACTAAGTTAGTCCAAGCGGGTCAGTCACTACTAGCTGAATCTCTTAGCAAAATATCGTGGGTTCCAAACCCACTTAGTGCAGTAAGAATGAAAACGGACGGATCCCACTGTTTATTGCTGCCAGGCTGCACTTTGTATAAGTAATTGTTCGTTGCACATTTGCGAATGCTCCAACGCGAATTTTTGGGAAGCGCGGCTTTTCATGGAGCAAATAAAGTGTAGACAACTGTACATGATAAAAATGCATAACTACCGAAATTCAACTACAGTGTCCTGAATTAGAACCGTCAAGAGTACAAATTCCACGTTCTGCTTCCTCGGTCATCGCTGAAAAGTACTTCAGAAGCTTGAATTACCATGCTAATAATACACGCATCATAGCTAATGATACAGATAACGGTGAGGTGTAACGTACGTAGAAGTCCGCAAATGATAGATCACATGATTGCCTTCCCGATCGACACTTGAATATGGTCAGCTTGAAGGTAAAACCTTGACCTCTCTCTCTCTCTCTGTGGGAGAAAAGTTACGCTAGGGACTCTCAAACGGACTGCAAAGGTGCATCATTAACCTTCGAAAAAGCAGAAAGTGTATTGGCAAACTTACATAGTGCATTGCGAATACTCTGGCAGAACAAATCAAACTTTTTCGAAAGGTCATCGACCTGGGATATCGGTTCGGTCATCCGATCCACAGCCCAGTTAGTAGAAATATTTGAGACACGTTCTCGGTTATCCTCATCCAAACTGGCTAACCGGTGGACCTTGTCATGAAGGCCAGTGACATCTGATATGGCAGAACGAGCAGTCTGAAGTAAGGTGACTGCCTGTCCACGCAGGACATTTTCTGTTTCCTGGTGTTTCTCCCGAATATGCGCCTCCTCCTCCAGACGACATTTGAGCTTCAACAAGCGGACACGTTTCTCTTCCTGGTTTAAAACCACGGCATGATTTAGTAATATATATATATATATATATATATATATATATATATATATAATGGTCAAAGAGGGTGAAAAATCAGTCAATACCATATGTTTGAGGCTCAAGTTAGACCTGTTTGAGCTGTACACAGCGAAATAGGGGGAATATTGGGTAAGAGAACGAAACAACGGAAGTGAGGGGA
This sequence comes from Opisthorchis felineus, assembly GCA_004794785.1. Taxonomy (NCBI): domain Eukaryota; kingdom Metazoa; phylum Platyhelminthes; class Trematoda; order Opisthorchiida; family Opisthorchiidae; genus Opisthorchis; species Opisthorchis felineus. The sequence goes on from SJOL01007141.1 coordinate 2,240,852, forward strand.
TGGGACTGGAAAGTACGAGGACTTTGGCAAGATTGCGTTCCGCGAATTTGTGTACTTTAATACATTTTAAACCAACAGCCGACTATCAGATGCTCCTTACTTTCAACATTAATAACCAAACTCAAATGCTCTCCAGTCGATACTCAGAAGGCTATGGAAATGGCCAATTACTGTTTACTTCACAATCGATCGGCGGTAGTTGGAGACACCTCACAGCGAACAAACTTGTTGGTACAGCCCCAACTGGCAAACAACTGAATACCTTTGGATACGAGTCTGATTCAGTGAACTCACCATAACAACCACGGCTATAGAGCGTAAAGCAAAAGCTGAGAACATTCGATGAAGTCAGTGTAGAAATCAAGCGAAGAGATGACATGGAGGCGCAAAGGACTCTTGGACTCTGTCGGAGGGTGCTCTCTCTTTGGAGGGACCTCTCTTGAAAGAGTAGTGGGTAAAGGCGTAAACACTGTGTCGTTGTAGGTCATATGGATGGAGCTTGTTTCCGGTCGCGCGCGAGAATATGCACCACTGAGATGAGAGTGAAAACCAGATCTAATGTCTTACAATCGGATGGATACAAAACTTAGAAAGGATAGTATCTGCGCTTCGTAAGCCCATCGTATCCTTCCGGGGCCGAACCTACATCAACAGCTTTAATCCCGTACCCAACTGCTATCTGTGACACAATCACCCGTTTGTATGTGACGGCAACCACACCACGATACCGAGGGACTAAACTAGCTGAGAGCAAGGATCTAGATATCTCGACCGGCGGATGAGAAGACAGTACAAAGGGGACGAGTAGAAGGGATCGATTTTGAGGATGAATGAGTACGAGGATGCTAAATCGATACATGAATTGAATGCTATTGGATGTCGCACGAACATTCAAAAGACTACTGGGTAATACGAAGCCGTATTACCTTGTGGGAAAGAGAGGCTGGGAACACAAGTAAGCCGATGCCAGGTGATACTGAGAATAAACCTTGTACTAACCCTCACGAAATTATCTACCTCGATTTAATCACGGCAAAGCAAAGGAAATACACTGTTCTAAAAATCTTATCATGTAGAAGCACCATTCGTCATCATCACACCACACCGATCAAACTCAACTGACGTAACAGTGTGGGGCTCCAATATGGCTACAGCAGGGTGTTCGAGACAGTGGCTCGACTGTTCATCCCGAAATGCTACTAGTGTGGCTACCGCTGAGTCTTGTTCATCAGTTCCTAAGAAGAGAATGGGGTCTACAGGATATGGCGAAATTCCGACCTCAAAACGCAAGGCGCAAAGAGCACGTGGTTTCCGATGAGATTCAACATCGGAAGCCGTGGCGCTGAGTCACCGGACTTGAGTACTTCGGATTCATCGGCACATGTGTAGATGATAGTGGGTCATTATCTAAGGGTTCGTCCACTGCAAATGACCTCAGGGAGAAAAATTCGCTCTGCTGCCTTATGGATCGAATTTTTCAATTACAAAAGGCATCTGAACCGGCGTTGTAAGCTCGATTAGTTACACGAAAATTAACTGGGTATTAGATTTTAAAGAAGTAAGTGAAAGCAAAGTAAGATTAAGTTGGAACGGCAACTCACCACATCTTTCTGACAAGCAACCAACTCGTTTTCAATTTGTTCCTGGCGTTCACGTGCCTCAGTCAGTTCGGCCTGGGTGAGCGTAAAATCTTCTTGAATTTGAGCTAAGTCGTGCTCTAGTATTTCCCGTCGTTCTTCTAATTCACTAGAAACGGTACAAAACTCGATAAACAAGGCAAAACGATACAGAGAAGAGAAACTAGAATAAGGAAATAGGCTGTGGTGGAAGAACGACTTGCGTGATTTGCAGGAACGTTTTGCCTGGTAGTTCAAAATGTGTCGTGGACGCCCAAAAACTATGCACAAACTGGAGATCAACGAGCCCCGACGAATATGCCACAACAAAAACAGTAGGTGGAGGCAGTTCTGATGGGACTCCAGCCAAAAAACAGTAGACTTCGTGACTGCGGTGAAAAGCACAAGCTTCATACAACACATGGATAAATGGATGAAATGTTGTCTTTATTTGCAAAAAAGGTACCTCTGTGAATACGAACCAGAAGGGGGAAAGGTAGTACTGTCTTCAGCCAGCAGCTGAAGACAGTAGCACCTTACCTCCAACAAACAATTTTAGCCGTATCGCTTGTTTCGCTTGCTTACTGGGGATAAATCATGTTGAGGTTTAAGAAACCACAGTCAGTGCGCCTTTCGAAAACGGTTTCCAGTAGGCAGAAAACTAATTGAATAATATTTCTGAGAATAAATAACTTCTGTCCAACAAAACTCCCCGCCGTCAACAGTTTACCTCGGATAATCGGGTTCCGTTGGACATTCTCAATATATAGCACCAGATATATATGTGTCGTCAAGTCTGTCAAAACTACCACTCCTCGGGCAATGAAAACAGTGGTGTTTTTGAGGGTCTGATACTTTGGGAGGTCCACCCAACTTGACCAAACAGTGGGCCAATAAATTATATGGTTTCATGCTAGCTTGTCAGATGAACTTCGTGATACATATGTTAGATCACTACGATCTACTTGTCTGAAATTGAACCCTCAGACAAAAGTTAAAACAACGGCCACTGGATATTTCGACTGCAAAGTTGGTTAGGATATCCAGAGAATACGCCATTTGAACAGCAAATTCAGTTACGCGGTCAGATTAAGTAACAAACTTCAAAATACAGGTACGAGATGCATGCGATATCCAGAGCCTAAGAGCATGGAAAGTAACAGATCGGACTTCGGTGAGAACTATCCAGATTACTTGAGACGGTCATTTCAGTGACATCCTGCAGGACCACGAATGTCGACGTTATTGGTAGTGTGAATTGGAAGTTTACTGGGACAGTCACAAAACTTCCCCCCATTGGTTAGGGAAAATCCTACACCTTCAACTTTTATAGAACACTCCGGAGACCAATCCGTGAGAACATTAAGCCTGGTTTGAACACTCATGCAAGCTTCAGGAGTGTCAAACATGTAATGGAACGCTACGTAACCGGTATATCCATACTTAAAGAAATCGAGGACAATAACATCAAACTGCCCACTGATGAGCTCCCTCCGGTTGAGGAAGAAGTGTTCGCAACATAATTATCAAGATTTGCGAGCAGACTAACTATATTATATGTATACATATATACATGAGTAAAGGGACAAACATTCACACCAAGGACAGTGCTACAGATTTCTACTGTGACGAAAGAGCATTCCAAGGCCTGCTATGACAGTATAGCTCCCGGAAACCCTCACAAGTTCTCGATGTTAAAGATATGAGGAACAGTAGTTAGCGAAATACACTCACTTGCAAACAAATTTGGTTTTTGCGAGAGACCCACCTGGAACCCAGCTGAACCTCTCGTTTGTGATGTTTCCAGGCAACTGAATGTGCTGCACCAGGCCGCCTCATGTTTCAGTTGAACATTCAGTGCCCTGGAAACATCACAAAAGAGAGGTTCAGCTGGGTTCCAGGAGGGTCTCTCACAAAAACCAAATTTGTTTGCAAATGAGCGTATTTCGCTAATTTCGTGCAATTTGGTCTCAAGTAGAACATAAGGTTGACAGAAACTCGGGGACTGCGCCTACCTGATGAGCCCCAAGAAGGGCGAAACCGGTCGTGAGCTGTCGAGGAACAGTAGTTCTTTTCTTGGAAGAAAGGAACCAAGGTGCCTATGTAGGTCAAATATAACCATTCGGCTGTTTGAAATCAACCGGCAAAAATATATGACTCACCATATACGTTCACGCTGTTGTTTGATCTGCGTTTGCAGATTTTGATAGTTCTCCATATCCACGTAAATGCCTGTCTTAGTGCGGGCGGCCTCTAGGTCGCGGCGTAAGCGTTCCAATTCTTCATTATAACTCCTCACAAGATCTGTCTTGTTCAGACGCACATTGACCTCTGGACGATTTTCAATGTTTTTCGCCCGGTGCGCATAGTCCAGTGTGGACAAAGTTTCATCCAGGCACAAGGAACTGGGGCTGATTGTGGCGATGATCGACGTTTTCGTTTTCCCACCCAAGGAGTCCTACAGAGTACGCGAACATGAGTAGAACAGAGAATATGGGCGGATCGAGTATACTTATTGGCAGCTGAGTCAATCAGAATAGCAAGGGGATGGTGTCCAACTACCGGTCAAATGAGAAGAGAAGGGTGTCATGACGCAAAAAAAGAAAACCAACAGATGGACAACAAAACTTGACATCTAATTAAGGACATCAATACCCTTAGAATCCAAACAAGTCCAGACTTTAAAAGGAAACCCATGTTTCCAGCTACCTGTGAACTTTTGAGGAAAGTGTTTCCACGACATCCCTCAGTATCCGTCATCCATGATCTAACCACACAGACGGTATTCGTGCCAGTGGCGATGTCGCAGTCGATACGGTCCACAAGCTCGCTTCAGTGTAGTTTTTGGTTACTTTCTTGTGCAGAAGTCGTATTTAAGGTGCCCCCAAATCGCTGCTGTTCATGAACAGCGATCAACAACGAGTTTGAAGCATACAGTTATTAAAACAACAGCCATAACCGAACACTGCGTTGATCCAGATGGAGGAGATGGGCGGAAGTCAGACCCTACTGCAGCTGATGGCTCAACACAGCTAACTAGTTCGCTGACGATATACATAACTTTACACATGTATGACTGGTAAACAGTCCCCCGATTGTCCGGGTGAGTACTACTGCCCAAGCATAAGGTATGCATCAGTGGTTCGCCAATGAATAGCTCTAGACTGAACTGCCAGTTTGTTCGTTTGTATTCACTTCTACCTTACGTTTATTTTTTGTGAACTGTACTATAGTTTATTGAAGTTTGTTGGATTGCATTTTATCGTATTGTGAAATTTAATCCATTTGCTTGGGTTCGAGGTAGCTCGATGGTTAAGGCACGAAAGTACTGACCGGAAAGTCCGTTGGTTCGATCCAAACCCCGGCATCTCGACTGCTCCTGTCTAGGTTTGGGCAACCAGGTAGTATCTCAGCCTTCGTGCTTCCTTCGGGTGACATGGCGGCTAGGCACCTTAAAGCATGTTACAAATGGACGACTTTTTCTATTTGCCTCTATCTATGTGCGTGTATTATGTACATATATGTACATATACGAGTGCCTCACAGTGACATTGGACATTTTTGGGTGTTAAATCCACAGTGCTGCTACCATAGTTGTGCAAACCAAGATGAATAACAGCCGATACTAGCTTGCTATACTTGCGCCTGAGCAGTGTTGCGGGCCACTAGGTAACTTTTTGAATACACCATACGTCTCAACTGTTCAGTTTTCCTCATTCTATTCAACAAATTTGGGCCACAAGTTGGGCATGATGATAACTTTTGAAGTGCCCCATCCTGTTCACTCTCCGGTATTATTCCATGGAGTTTACACCCCGTTCATTTGGACACAAATGCGGCTCCGTGCAAACCTCGAGTGAACTTACTCATTGTGAGCGGGGACCCATCCGCTTTGTTCGACGTGACAAGTTAACCCGGTTGCTAATTGGTGTCAGAGCAGAAACCACTGGATCTGACGACCTAATTGAATTCGTTGGAAATGAAGCTTTAGGATTTAAACATCATGGAAGGATTTGGAGACAAACTTGGTTCGTATGTGGCCGAAAACCTCGCTCTTTTTGAATACTGTCAAAAAATCTGCGAGGGAATTGCCAAAAAACGGTGCATGACGTACAGCAAAATTTTAAGAAAGCATTCCGGTCCGAGGAAAGCCAAAAAAAGATATTTCGCCGTTGAGATGCAATACCGCATCCAACCAGTTTTTACCGATCCACACTCAACTGGTGTGGTGAATGAAAAGCGGAGTGAACGTTGCACAAAATTATTCGGTGTCGGAAACAATTTGTGAGAAAAAAAACTTTCCAGAGGTACAGAAAGTTAACTCTTCTCATCGGATGAAGTTGAGTGAGGACAATTTAAAGTCAACTGGAACTACTGACTCCGGTCAAAGCACAAGGTCACCGACGAACTCAAAAAGACTGAGAAAAAGGCTCCCAAGCACATATCAGCTGCAAATTCCAGTGTAATGACTGCAACAGACACCATGTCAGCTAAATCGGGAAAACGCTCTCCATCAAAATACAGTATCAAAGGCTTGACAGTAGAAGACAACCTATTTATGAAGACAGAGGACATCAGTAAAATTGGAACAAAGTCGACGTTCACTCAAACAAGAACAGGACGGGGGCTAGAGTTCGTCGAGGCTGGGAACTTGACAAGGGAATAAATCAATTAAACACATCGGCATAGATATGGCTTATGAACAAAGGAACTACAAAACGCTGAAACAGAGTGTCGGGAGAAATCAAATGATCGGATAATAACTGAAAATGTGAAGCCAACATCACGACGATCGATACTCAAATCGAAAACTCAGAACTAACGGGGATGGAAGAGCAGTTTGAATGAGGTAAACGGAAGAATGATTTTTCGAAATATGGAATGGAACCAGTCATTCAGAATGTAAGGTGAAATAACTAAACGAACCGAGAGAATCCACGAGAGACTCCAACCAGAAAACTCAGAAGGCAACAGAATTCCTGGATCAATAATGTTCTACTGTGAAACCGATGTGTTAGCCAGTCTAAATTCACCTTTAAATTAACGTCGTAAAAAGGGAAGGACCCATTAAAGAAATGAGACGGCTGAACACAAATAGAAATTGGACATCTAGGTGACAGCAAGAAGAGTCTGACTGGTCAAACACATCTAGCACGTAGCTACAACGAAACTGTTAACCATCCCGTGAATAGATTGATTTTGGAGACCCCTGTGCTAAACAGTTGAAGACGAATGATACTGAAAATTTTGATAAGTGGTAGCAAAATACTTGTTGTATACCAGAGATATTTTCCAGGTCACAGAACTACGGATACACTCAACACGGCGATTTACCAAAGCTTCGCCTCGTTACAACGCCATCCTCGCTTCACAACTCAAAACCGACGGCAACGTTATAGCCAGAGTAAACAGCGAACCGGTGAAGTCTCCCCAAACGATGATAAAATGACTGCGAGGGTCGGTAGGCATAACACCAATCACTAGAACGAGGCTAGTAAGCTCACCTGCAGAAGACGTGTGAGCTTGCTTTCTCTGTACGGCACGTGAGGAGTACGATCCACCAAAGCAGTAATCACCCGACCCAAAGTTAGTAAACTTTGGTTAATCGAACCGGCTTCGCGAGCGCGTTTGTCCACTGCCCCAGACCGCCCGATACTTTCGCTCCCAGCAAGATCGACCAAATGCAACTTTCCAATCCGCAACAACTCTTCGCCCGTGGTCGGGTTGCTCTCTTTGATGTGAACCGTCACAGTGAATATGGAGTGGGAACGGCTGTGGAAAGATTAACGAGTAGCGAATAAACGAGAAAAAAATAGACAACTACAAACCTTGATTGGGCATTTAACAGCGTCGATGCAGTTTGGCGCCTGGCCAACCCACGCTCGATGACGGCATGTACATTGTCCTTGTCCAGTACTACGACTTCCCGCAGTCCCTTTACAATTACTGATCCCTTTCTATTGACATCGTCGTATATTGTCAGTCGGTTGGCCTCCGTGACCGACAATAAATCGAAAAGCTCTTCGTTGTAGACTTCGAGAAACGAGACTCGAACAGAAAAATCCGCTCCCTGAAAAAATCATAATTAGTGGAGGGAAATTGAACAAAGACAGACAGTCTGCTGGAGGGTTTCAAACAAATGGCTCAAGGCTCGCGGTATAATGCCAACCAGAGGATCGCTCTCCCAAGCGTAACGTAGTTTATCCGAACGTTCACCAGTCATTGTGAATGTCTTTCCACTGCCTGTTTGGCCATATCTACATGGAATGGCTCCCTTGTAAGGACACTGTTTAACACTTACGCAAATATGGTACAATTATAGCCCATCAGTATTTCCTCGACGACAGGCTTAACCATGGCATTATACACCTCGATCTGCTTCACATAAGGATGGAAAACATGGTCGAATGTGAACACTTTGGATGCCGAACGATCTTTTACTGTGATTTTATCCCGGGAACAAGTGACGCAACTCAGTGCCCCCTTTTCTTGCTCTTGCTTGTTGAGTGGCCTTGAGGGAGAGGACAGTCGAAAGAAAAGATCAAACATACCGGCATCGGACAGCGACTTTGATATTCTGTTGTGCCTGTTCGTTCGGCATTATGACAACCAGTGAAATAAACCGCTCCCGTAGAGTGACTTGTAGTTTCGGGATACTCGGCCTTCAACTTCTTATATGAATATATATATATATAATCTGAAGCGGAAAAGGTTATAGTTTTTCAAAGGTTGCAGCTATCACATAGAACACCCGAGATAAAATAATCTTCGTTAAGACAGGGTAGACGAGTGTGTTATAACCAGCCCTGAATCCATTTGGGCAACCGGAATTTGATACAGCGTAATTTCGATTTCGGAGCAGAACATCGATGGCAGACAGCACACCGAATTTCTGATGGGAATACTTAGAGCTGGTTAAGATTAACTTAATATGATTTGCCGAAGGCAAACGTCCACCCCATCTCAATTAACCGTAGGTGATATAATGTCTTATAAGCATATTATACTCGATTTCTTTCGATAATGCATTAAGCGGTAGCTATAACTCGCAGATTTGAGATGGTCCGAGTTCTGTGGAAGTGCCAGAAGCTCGAATTCCCTCTTCGACAGTTATATACTCACAACAGTTCGGAAGGCCAAAAGGACATAATTTAGGCACAGTCTTACAGCTGCCACACGGTTACCACGTGTAACCATTTTGAATGTAAACAAAAGCATTCACGAAAACAAAGGATAAAATATAGCAAAGTGCAAGACAACAGGCAAGACAATGAACTTTATTTTCTGTTGCTGAAGAATCCTCAGACAATCGTTTTACCCGGGAGACAGAGAAGTATAGATTATGAAAAACATGTAGAGGAAGGCTGAAAAACTAGTAACCTAAGGGGGGATCATGAGGGACTTAGTGAGACGGAGACGTTTCATGATGGATAACAAATAATTCGGGTACTAACTCTAAAAGTTCGGCCCTTAAGTAGGACTCGGAAGTCATCAGGCAGAATAAGTAACCAGAGTCTTTATATGCTAATTTTCTTGCGCACATATGCACACTAGTGCTGTACAATGAGCGTAACGAGTGAGGAACATCATTAGGTATCGTTTTAAGAAGGCTTGTACAAGCATTCGTACACCTATCAAACAAGGTATCCGCCGAGAAACTGAAGGGGAAGTTACCGGAAGTCCATAAGAGTCACATGCATCGTTTGAGAATTATTTACTCTTCTTTAACGATCTGCTGAAAATGGTGGGTGAACAAGATAAAACAACCGCTAAGGCAGTGGCATATGTAACGTTTCGGAAAATATCTAAGGAAGAAAGTCACCATATAAAACAGTCCAGCCTGCGAATTCTAAAGATTTAGTCAGCATGTGCGTGCCATGTAAAATCGAAGGACGGTTTGCAATTAGCTTGAGGTAGTGGACAAGTTGACAGTGGTTAGGTCCAAATTAGATGTAGATTCAAGATGCCTATCTCGCCTTGGTATGGACACAATCCCAGTTCATGTGGGTGAGTTTGGCTGTAGGGTGGTATCTTGTGTCCATTGAAACGTAGCTTTCATGTCCTGTTTGAACGAGTAGGCACTGGGCGATGCAAAACATGCTTAATCAACAGCAATGTCGTTCGCATATTTTGTCACAGCGCACTGTTCGTCCAGTTTTAAAGTCTGTGTAGACAGGGAGTCGAAGTGCTGACAAAACAGGTGATTGAGGTACGCCACATTCACTGGCAATAGTCTTCGGCAACTTTCCGCCAACCTGAACGTGCTGCTTTCAGTCGGTAAAGCAGTTGTGTAATATGAACAGGAGTTTTTCTATGTCTATCCCGGAAAGTCCTGCAGCAGGAATGAATCGAAGGCACTGCGAAAGCGTATAGAGCCGACATCTAAAGCCTTCAGGATTGTGCGGCGGACACAGGCTACTAAATCCACGTTAGATCAACGCACACTGTAAACAAATTGGCGTATACCGCTGGATGCGCTCAAGGAAGACTTTGTAATGCCAAGGAATGATCGCTATAGCACTGCAGAAAAGCGGAGGTGCATGAAATTAGACGGAATTTCGGTGAATCACCACTAGGGCCGGACTTCGGGTATAGGAGTTGTTCCAGGAATTTTCCACCCATTGTGAATACAAGATACTCTTACGACACAATTGAACAACTGACACAAAGGAAAAGGGACTTCTGAAGCGCGGCACTTAAACGCCAGCGAGGTCTGCCACTATTGGTTGCCAACCAAAACGAATGGGTCGGAAGCTGCATGCGCGTGTGCAAAAGTGTCAAAGTTAGCACTAATGTGACTGACGCTGAGTCGGCGAGCTGAACCACCTCTTCGTGGTGTCGACTGAGTAGCCTGGACGTCAGTCTGGGTGAGCTAAGAGTTCAGCAACTCCAGACAGGGATAACCACCCTGTTTGGTTTCAATGTGCTGGTTACTTTCGACAATGTACACTACGAATCATCTGGCGCCTCCGCACAAATTCCAACCAATACACAGGAGAGACTCGTGGGGCTCATGTGTGAGGAATTTAGCAAGTGTTGCAAATAGAAAGCTGACTAGGTAGCCCACCATCGAGTTCACGACAATGAAAGTGTTGGTAGGAATATGGTCACCCAATTGGACTGAGCTGATTGTTCCCATCTTTTTCCGGCGAAGATTGGGTTGTGTCTACGTGCTAGCTGGGTGATTTAGGAGTTTGATGAATTATTTCTATCACGTTGATAGTCTAATTACTTGAGTAGGATAACTTCAAGGAAGAAGACAAAGGACACCAGATGAAGATCGGCTATATTGCAGATGAACCAATGGAAGAAAGAGCGCTGCGGCTCAGTTGGCTACAACAGAGAGAAAATGAAATCTCAGTGAAATACTACAAAGGGTAGAATTGTTCGTTAGGACCTGACCGTCCTAACAGATTGGCCTGAGTCAACATCGCCGGCACGCACACCCCACCCAGTATAATGCAGATAAGCTTGGCCGTGCGAAGTATTCCGGTGCCCGCTGGTCCCAACAAGAGTCACAATCGCTCTTGCGCCGGGCTAACCATTTGTATCCGTCTTGTGGCACGCAAACCGCACTGTTCGCCAGATTGTAGTATTTTCCTGGGCGATCGGCTATCAGCATCAAAACCAGGTTACGGGTGCTTAACTGGCAAGCACAACAGGACGAATCATCATCTGGTGGCCCTGACCAAACTATCGGTCAAATAACGGCCTACTCGTCAGAAGCTGATGACTATAGCGTCCGGTTTAAACAAACCGTGGATTGCGCCGTGTCACTCTTGGAATCCCATGCTGACAGTTCGCTTGCTAGTGTTGACCTCCTGGCATTTGCCCGAGGGTTGCAGTCTGGCATCATGACACCGGAGCAAGTCCTGTCGCTTCTGGACCTCCACGCCTCCAGGACATTTCCACACATCTGGAAAACTGTATCCCGACGCCGTCGTCAGTTAGCCCATCGGATTCCGGTCAACCGAAAGCAGATCCGCCGAGCCAACTACGCCGCCATCCAGACCCTATACCACCAAAGACGGAAAGATGCAGCGTCTGCTGTGCTCGATGGGTCATGGAAGGATCTATACAAAGGTAACTGCGGCCTACCTCTGAACGCCGAGCAGTACTGGAAACAGGTGCTCTCAGCTCCAAAACACGTGGATAGCCGGCCAAGTCGCGTAGTAGTACCATCCGATTGGAGCTTGATCGAGCCAATTACAGGAGAGGAAGTCGGTCGTACGATCCGTTTAATGGGCAATTCGTCCCCAGGCCTGGACAAGCTCACGCCCAGGATGCTCCGCCGGTTCAATGCTAACGCGCTTGCTGGGTATTTCAACTTACTCTTATTATCTGGGGGTTGTCCCCCACATCTGTGCCGTGCCCGTATTATTCTAGTTCCGAAGGTCCCAAATCCGACTTCACCGGATCAACTGAGACCGATCTCCGTGTCATCCATTCTTGTCCGATGCTTTCATAAGGTGCTTGCTCATCGCTGGAGTCGTAGGTTGCAACTGCCCTCACTCCAGTTTGCATTTCTGCATCGAGACGGTTGTTTGGAAGCTACATCGCTGTTACATGCCCAGCTTCGTCACTCTTCAGCGACTGCTTCTAACCTCAGCTTGGTGTTTGTTGATATCTTGAAAGCGTTTGATTCGGTTTCGCATGGCACAATCGTCAGATCTGAAGAGGCGTTTGGAGCACCGTCACCTCTGGTTCGATACATCGCACAGTTCTATGAGAATGCTGTAGCAGTTTTCCCCAATTCCGAGGTTTACTGCTACAGAAGTGTGAGGCAAGGAGATCCACTCTCCTCATTATTGTTCATCATGGCAACGGATGCCGTTCTTGGATTGTCAATGCCGCAACTGGGATACCAGTTCCATGACACCCTAGTAGATGGTTTTGCGTTTGCTGACGACTGGGTCGTGTGTGCAGAAAGTCAGGCTCGCCCTAAAGAGAAGCTTGAAGCTGCTGTGGTCGAGTTGGGAAGAGCCGGTATGAAGATAAACGCTTTAAAGACGAAAGCGATGGTGATTTGTGGGGACAGGAAACATCGGGCGACAGGAGTCGAACCACTTTGCTTCGCCGAGGAACTCATCACTCCTCTGAGTCCGACAGACACCGTAACATATTTGGGCATCCCCTTTACTTTCAAATGGAAAGGGGTCTTCAACCACCGGATGCATCTGCTCAAACTGCTCGATGAGGTGACGCTTGCCCCATTGAAGCCGCATCAAAGAATGGAGATCACGAGGAACTACTTGATACCGAGGCTGACATATTCGCTCGTGCTCGGCCAAGTGCACCGAAACACGCTCAAAAGGTTGGACAACTACATCAGGCAATCTATTCGCGGCTGGCTACGTCTACCGAAGGACATCCCGATCAGCTAAATCCACGCCGGTAAACAACATGGGGGATTCGGTATCCCAAGTCTGAGTGCAACAATCCCGATGCAGCGGAGAGCGCCTATGGAAAAGCTCCTTTCTACCCAGTGCCGAGTACCGCAATGTGGTCAACGATTCCGCATTTGGCAAGATTGTTTGGGATCTCAGCCTTCCGATCCGAGTCCATGGTGTATGCGTAAACACCGAGGAAGAGCTGGTGGTTGCTTGGGGTGATAGTCTGCACAACAGCGTTGACGGTCGCAGTTTACGAGAGTTGGTCGCTTCGCCTCTTTCGAATCGACGGCTTGTATTTCCATATCGAGTGTCTCCTCGGATATTTATCCGCGGTATCCAGCTCCAATGCAACCTGCTCAGGACGAGAGTTAGAAGCGCTCGGCATGGTCATGGTGGCCAGACGATCTTATGTCGTGGAAACTGTGGCCAACCGGAGAGTTTGGTGCATATTTTGCAGTCCTGCTGGATCACTCATGATGCTAGATGTGCTCGTCATAATCGGGTTGCAAGGGAACTCACAAAACGTCTCCGTCGCCTGAGATACACCGTCTTCGAGGAGTTGAGAGCACCTACTTCGTCTTTCATCAAGCCTGACCTAATCGCTGTTCATGAGCGCCGAGCAACTGTGATAGACGTCAGCGTAGTCTCGGATGGGCGCGGAGTGACTGTGTGGAATGAGAAGAAGCAAAAGTATGGTGCTGGTGAATATTCCCTCGCCATAATCTCGGCCCTATGTGCAATTGGTTATGATGTCGACTTTTTGGTCCACCAACCGATGATCATCTCTTATCGAGGGGTCTGCTTTCCTCAATCCGCCAAGGCTGTTATTGGACTGGGACTTCCTAAGGTCACAGTCAGTGACTTGTGTTTGCTTGTCACTGTGGGCTCTCTGCGCACTTACGACACTTTTATGCGTGGTGCATGGCGTTGAGTGTACATTCTTGCCATTGAATCTCACACCAGACCCAATATGACGGACATTTTGTGCCTGATGTGCGAGTCTTGACTGTGCTAACGCTTACCGCGCCTTGAAGAGCATTCAGCATTGTTTGTCCTTTCTTCGGTTGTTGGTCTTTACACGCGTGTTTCCACACCAAAAATTCCTACATACGTTGAGATTCATCTTGTCTGACTGGAACTGTTGGTGGCATGACTTCGAATGAGACGCTTCTCTCTGTTTATCTACTATTCTCCTGTAACCCTTTCACATTCGTCGCTTGCATTCACTTTTTATGTCTGTGACCATGCTCTTCAACAATAAACGATAGTATATGTACCCCCTGGTTGGGTAGATGTATGAGCTGGACGGTGACGCAAAACTCGGAAGACAGCGGACCAGGTAAACAAAACGTGCTACTAAGGACCAACTTTTTAGTAAGTGGGTAATCCGCAGCACGAATTCCAAGTAAAATCACTGTGTCTTTGACCAGCAAGCTGCAGGAAAGCATCCAACTGTTGGTGAAACCTTTCAGCAAGTCATCGTCATCATCGATGGCACGCCATCAGTGTTTAAACTGATGCGCCGCTGCCGTACAGCAAGTACACTAGCCGGTGGAGGTTAGCAGCCGTTTTGATAAGGTGGCAATCAAAGATGTATCGCATGTCCTGGACTAAAGCAGGCACGAAGTAGAAATCACCGAAGATAATCGAAGTATTATACGCATGACCCAACGTTCGCGCTACATCTTCAACAGATGTACCTATCATGGGGGATTCTGAGGCAGCCTGGTAGATACAGGTATTATACGGATAAATCCATCGGAGGAGAGAAATGTGTGAACAATATCCACATGTTCGTGTTTGAACTGGACATCCAGTGTGAAAACTATGCCGAAGTAGAATGAAGTATTGACGAATTCTGCTCTGTTGGCCAGGAGTACATTTTGACACGGGTGATGCAGTTTCACAAAAGCTGCTCTGGCCTTCCTAATCCGGATGGAAATATCATATTTCGCGAGACCACTGGGACTGATGCGGCTGCCCAGGCAGACAAACTTGTCTACTACCTCAATCGGCTCATCCGCAAGCATGAGGTTAGAGTTCGAGTCCACCAAGTCTTGCAGTAGCACTTTACACTTTGCAGGTGTGAAGCGCACGTCAAACCGTGAGGCAGAATTATTTAGCTTATTTACTATTGTTTGCATTACGACAGTGCCAGATCCCAGGAGAGCTATGTCGTCTGCGTACTCGATATCTGTGAGCGAATGCCCCGGGAGCACCCCGACCCCACAGGCACTAGAGGCTGGTAGTGAGTTTTCCATATTCGTATAAATGACGAAGTTGAAGAGGAAAGGTGAAAGGGAACAGCCAAGCCTGACATCAATTGATGTGGTGAACTAAGGCGAGAGCTTTCCGTAGACCTTCACACGGCCGCAGGAGTTGGCGTCATGAATTTATGGAGGACACCTTTCTCCACAGAGTCAAAGAGAGCTTTCAGGTCAAGAAACACAACCATTGTTGGTTGCTGGAAACAGTGCTGCTGTTCGAGAATCAGTCGGAGAGTAAAGATGCGATCGACGCATCCTCTTGCAGGAAGGAACCCAGCTTGATATTCGTGGATATGCCTCTCCCTGTGTTCAGTCAACCGTCAAAGGATAAGACCAGAGAGGACCTTCGAATCCACAGCTACTAGGCTGATGCCACGGTGGTTTTCTGCTGAGGATATCAATATCCCCAAAATCTCCCTATCATTATGTGTGCTAGCGAACTTCCGGCGTTTTTCAAGGTCAAACTAAGGGTATATATTCAGTGTCACTTTTCTGTAGATTGTGGTGTTTTTTAACTTTCTTTTGCTTCCATTATGACATTACGTATTTCCTCAATTGCATAGACGTTTTTTTGTGTGAATACGAAAAACTACAAAAACGCGCAATTGTACAATTTACATACAATACAAGCGTGGTCACGCGCTTCGACTTTATCTTCTGATTTCGCTCGCGCTTACAGCGAGCGGTCATTCGCGAGTTTCATGTGCTACCTCTGGTAGCAAAATATTTCAGACTATTCCGGAGTTTATTATATGTGAGAGCTGTTCAAAAGAAGGCCCCTGGACATCCATAATTGGATTATTATTTGTTCACTGACCTGGGCCAACGACGAACTATTTTAAAGAGAACAATTCTTAGTGAGTCTGTTCCATTTGACCCTCCTTAATATTGTGCACCCAATCTGGTGTTGTTATTTTTAATTCTTTGGCACACACTCCTGGTAAATTAGCTTTTTGGGTAGCCAGACAACTACAAGATCGCCTTTTGTTCGGGGCATCATAGTTGAGTCCAAGGTTTCTTCTTCATACTATTCCGCTGTACTAGCAATCGGGATCAGGCAACATAACTGGGGATAGAACGTCGTCACAGTCCGTTCATATTATCGTTTGCTCGCTGCGTTATCGAAACTTAACATATTTGGTGACGCAAGATGGAGGCAGATCAATTCAAAGTAATGTGTGAGCGAAAACTGCAACCCCTAAACGTACTTACTTAACAACTACATCTTTGGCTTCACCGGCTGCATCGAGCCTCCCGCAGTCGGTTGACGAAATCGCTGGCAGTATCAACGAGTTTTGCCATGAACCCCCGCCTGGCATAACGTTTGATGCTTAGTTTCGTCGCTATGAAGACTTGTTCAGGGTCGACTTTTCAATTCAGGATGATAGTTGGCAGGTTCGCCTCCTGCTCCGCAAACTTGGAACAGCAAAGCAAGATAAGTAACTATATTCTTCCAAATTATCCACGTGACTTCACTTTTTACGAAACGATTCACACGCTTTCGCAAATATTCGGCGACCAAACGTCAACTTTCAACATCCGTTAGCGACGCCTGAAGCTGGTGAAAAGTGACGCAGACGACTTTCTCACATATTCTGGCATCGTGAACCGGGGGTGCGAACGGTTCAAACTCGGATCGTTAATAGAAGTTCAGTTCAGGTCGCCGATTTTCACATGCCGTCTACAATCCTTGAAGGATGCAGAAATCCGTACCCGACACCTCAGCCGCGTCGAGCAGGGCTCATCAATGACGCTGCAGGCCATCACCTCGGAATGTGAACGACTGCTCAACCTGAAGCATGACACCGCGATGGTCCAACTTGCGGGTCGTGGCGGTTCCGAAGTTCGTGCAATCCATCAGGCTACGCAACAGCCTGGCCCTGTCAATTCCGGCCCGACCAAATCGTCCTCGCAGTGTTCTGGTCCGAAGCAAAGTAAAGGTACAAAGAAGACACCACCTTCACAATGTTGGCACTGTGGATCCTGACACTCCGTCAGGTTCTGTCCCTAAAAGCAGCATCCGTGCCCCCAATGTAAGTCCGTAGGACACAAAGATGGTTATTGTCGGCCACGGATGCATGCGGCCTCTGGTGTTGCCAAGCTGTCATCACGCGTTCTTCCCAAACCGAAATCGAAACCGGTTGGCTCCTCTCGCAGTTTGATGGCTACTTTCCAGATCAACACCCCAGGTCACCGAAAGTATCTCACAGTCACCGTCAATGGTCGTCCAGACCGTCTGCAGTTGGACATTGCGTCGGAAATTACCGTCATTTCGGAGAGGCTTTGGCGCACGCTCGGGCAACCCCCGATCAGACAAGCCGCTCCAACTGCTGCCACTGCCTGCGGTGGAGGGCTAAAACTTTCCGGTGAGCTCCAATGCTGTGTATCTTTTCGGGGAACTACATTCGTCGGTTATGTATGTAACGGCAGCTGAGCTGAACTCATTGGGTCTTGATTGGTTTGATCGCTTGGTGTTAGCCGACATTCCAATCAGTGTCATTTGCAATAAAGTTCAGTCTCCCACGGCGCCTCGAAATCATGCAATTGACTTTATCAAGCGATTTCCAGTTGTTTTCCAATCCGGTCCCGGTCACTGCACTGCGACACAAGTGGTCCTCCATCTCCTGCCGTCCAAAGGGACTAGATCCGTACGCTTCCCTCCCACTGGTAGATGCCGAACTTCAACGGCTGGAACAACAAGGCCTTCTGTCGCCTTTATCCTACTCCTCCTGGGCAGCGCCGATCGTCGTGGTGACGAAACCCAACGGTGGACCGACCGACGCCGCCGCAAGCCGGAACGTATCCAGATCGACCCACGTCGAGTTCATTACTGACTTTTCAAAAGGGGAGGCGTTGGGGGTTTCAATATCCCCGAAAACTCTGTATCTTTATGTGTGCTAACGAACCTCCGGCCATTTCTGAGGCCAAACTATTCAGTGTCACTTTTCTATAGATCGCCTGTTGCTAGGAGTACTAAAGTTGCGTCCAGGGTTTCGTCCTCTTACTATTCCGCTGACCTGTTGATGGGATTTGCCACTAAGTTCTGCACCCGTCCTTTATGACAGCATGGCGGTCTTGATGGCTTCAAATTTCTGGCGTAGTTGCCGAAACGCCGCGAGCAACCGTTATCCATTCAATCTGAATTTTCGTGGTCTACACTCACATGATTTTCCAACTAAATCGAAATTACCGATGACTCTACATTGGCCTTACTCTACCCGTGTCAATCACCGCGTCTAACCCAGACCGGGCTGCCACGGAAAGGCGTACCCCCTGTTTGACTGCGGCAACCTTGACGACCGTTACGGGGCTGTCCATAAACCGAATTATGTCAGTGCACTGATGGCATGGCACTGCCATACCCAGTCTGATGGAACTCCAGCGACCACCTTCTTCAGAGTCCCGACCAGAGCCTCTCGCCCGCTCGGGCCTGTATTCGCAACCACAAACATTTTGTTTTCACCTGGCCCCAACCGCCTCGTCCTAAACCGCACAAAATATCGTTCGGATTTAACCAACCTAGTTTCCTGTCGCAATTTCGGTTTGCTTCTTCCACAAGTTCAATTTTTATTTACGGTGTTTGCTTGGCCCTATGAATTGGCACTATTTCTCCATCAAAACTACCCTGTACACCTGACCTTTCTACAACAGTAACACCAGTGAGTCTACTCAGTTTCAATTTTAAAAATATTTTTGGGACAAAACTTGTCATTTGTCTCCGGATCGAATTCTTCAACCTCCATCTCCATTTTGCATTTTTTGACCCTAGCCATTTACTCGCCCTCCCAAGGTCACTCATGGCCATCAAAGGTTTTCAGTTTTAGTTCAGGTCAGCAGGCTTCAGATTTGAACTTGTCGTACCCCTTGTACATTGTCCTCTTTTATCGGTTCCCACATCTGCGGTGACTTTTCGCGTAATAAGCACGCCCGTTGTGTTGTTATATGCCGCGTTCATGTTGCAACAACCCGATCATGTTTCAACCGGCGTGCCCCGTACAAGTTGAGAAATAAACCTATTATTAGTATTAGTACATCCGATAATGCCCACTGCTCACGACGCTGCCACTTTTCCACTCAATCCCTTGTACCCACAACCCCCTCAGTCACGCTTTTATTCTGACTGTAACATTATGACCATGCCTGACGGTAGGCCACCTACCAGTTGGGAATAAACATTGTTATTATTATCGTTTGCTCGCCGCGTCGTCGAAACTTAAAATTTTCACACAGCTTCCGCGTCCCCTTTTTGAAGATTGGAATAACTGTCGACATGCTTTATTCTGCAGGCTCCTCTTCGTTCCATACAGCTCCAAAAAGCTTTGTCAGATGGGTCACCAGGGCCTCTCCACTTCCTTTGAAGATGAATGGATATAGACCGTCCGGTACTGGTACCTTCTCACGTTTCAGTACCGATATTTCATATTTCTGTCTCTCACGCGAATTTTACGGTAGATGGCTATTCTGTTTTTCGAGCTGGCTCAAAACGAGTGAGGGCCGGTGGGGTTGCTTTAAACTCACATGAAGCCCTGCCCATTCCGATCGTCCACTCCGACACCACTCCTGCACATTTTTGCACTGTGGATCCAAATCCCGCTGCGCGGGTCCGATTCTCTCCCACTCGGCGTGGTCCACCGTTGCCTCTCGAGTCCATAGGAAGATGACCGATTCCTCATACAAACCCCTGAACAACTGTATTCCAGTTACCATTTCAACCACCTATTGCTCTTAATGATTTCAACGCTCCAAAGGCCTCCTGGATGGAGGTCCAGCGCGTCGAATCAACTGGACCTTTTTCAGCGGCGCTGACCAAAGTCGTTCAACAGAGCGCTTGGACTCATCATGTCGCACCCACCAGATACCGCGCAGGCCAACTACCACACTCCTGGATTTGGTCATCACCAACGAAAGACACTTCGTTGATCAGGCGATAATTAACGCTCCACTGGAACATAGTGACCACTGTGTGCTGACCACTGATTTCGTCTGCTACTGGGCCAGAAATCCTGAACCTCAAACATGGATTCGAAACCTCGGCCCTGCAGACATCTCAGGAATACACATCTTTCTTGAACAAGTTAAAGTGGGACCAGCTTCAGTGGAAAACTTATATAGGACCATTGTCCAGAAAGTTAACAAGGCTGACGCGATGTTCGCCCAAAAAAACCAGCACGCAGTTGGATGTGTCGCAAGGTACTTAAAAGGATTCGGCGTCTTCTGGGAAAGAGGTGTCAACTATTTTTAAAAAAGTCGACTACAGGTGGCACAGAAAATAAGCTGGCATTTCGTAGAATGCGGAACCGCTGTAAATCAGAAATCCGCCAAAGGAACTTACGAAAACAAGCTACTATTCTATACCTCGCCCAGAAAAACAGAAATGTGCCGTTTACATGAGACATCGCCGCGTTCTCCTTGAGGGACGAGAACGGGGAACCCACGAGTGACAAAATACTGGTAACTGAGTTCTAAAGAGGGCACTACGCAGGTCCATATTCGGTCCCAGCGTCCTAGTAACATTCAATCTTGCCAAGGCGTAACTAAGAACGGCCTCTAACTGACTTGGACTTCACGGTGGAGGGCGTTCGTCAACTCTTGCACAAGATCAACCCGTTCTGCCCGTTGGGGCCCGACGAAGTCCATCCGAGGATCCTGAAGGAAACGTCGTACACACTGTCAAAGCATTTCTACCTGGTGCTTCGTCAGTCGCTTGACGAAGGCCACCTTCCCTAATCTTGGAGGGAAGCGATTGTTACACCAATCTACATAACTGGTGACCGACTATCGCCCGGCAGCTGCAGGCCTATTAGCCTCAATAGCGTACCGTGCAAGGTGATGGAACGCATTCTGAAGCGAGCCATCCTAGACCAGCTTACCTTCAACAAATTGATATCTCCAGTTCAACACGGATTTCTCCCAAACCGTTCTAGCGTGACGAACATACTCATACTTATGGACAGCTTAACCCAAGCCAAAGACGAGGGACTCATATCAGATGCCATACTTTTCGACTTCCCAAAAGCATTCGATTGGGTCCCACATATCCCGTTGCTCGAAAAATTTGAGTCCTACGGGATTCAAGGGAAAATTCTACGCTGGATTAAGGCGTTCCTATGAGGCAGAACATTCCGACGGAAAGTGGGTTGGACCTACTTTTTCCCGGCGCCGGTCTGCATTGGAGTTCCTCAAGGCTCTATTTCGGGACCACTTCTGTTTCCAAAGTGCATCAAAGACCTTCCAGACGTTCTTTCAAGTCCAGGTATACTTTTTGCGGACGACTTGAAATTCTGGATTTTCAATGCCAGTGCCTTCCAGATGGATGCGTACGCTGCAAAACAGTAGTCGTTGGACAGGCACCCTCCTGTGAATGACGGAAAATGCGTCCATATGTCATTCGTAGGAGACTCTGCGAACGCCTTGTCGTGCATGGTGAGAATGGACCAGAAGACATCACAATGATAGATACAGAAAAGGATTTGGCTGTCTGGCTCTCTTCAAACATGTCCTGCTCACTGCATCATGAGAAATCGGCCCAAAAGGCATTCGCCGTTCTACGGATGATTAGACGCAACTTCTCCCGTATTACTCGCATGGACTTCCAAATACTCTATGGGGCCTACGTCGGACCGCTTCTTGAATACGCCATTTTTCCTAATCAGGGCGCACGAAGGACGTGACCCTCATTGAACGTGTCCAGCGAACGGCTACGAAAATGGTTGCCGGCCTTAAATCCGTGAACTATGAAACTCGTCTCGTGGTGCTTAACCTCATTCCACTGGAGTATCGTCGCCTCCGAGGAGACCTAATTCATACTTATGCCCTGTTTGAACAAGGTTGGCCAACAGGTTATTCACCGTTGAGCCAGCAAACACACGTCGGGGACATGGTAAGGAGATTTTTGAGCTGAGAGCGCACGCTTTCAGTAGGCAAAATTTTTCCTCATTTCGTGTAGTAGCAGCATGGAGTAACCTTCCTCCGACAGTTGTCCACGCTCCTTCTAGGACCCAGTTGAAAGCATTATTGGACACTTTTATGCGAGTCCTGGCGCGACAAGCTTACTGACCCGCGCTGAGAACTTAAAGAGCAGTGCTGCACCCTTTTTTCGCTTGTGCCTTTCAGGTGAACGGCAGCGGCAAAACGACAAGAACGAAGCCCACCCGGGAATCTTGGGCGAAAGCCTCGATCCTGTGTGTCAATCCGTGAATCCATGAATGTTTTTCAAAATAAGGCATTGTGGCCTCACTGTAGTAGTTAGATTATGTAATCACTCTTAGCTGCCTTCTCATCCAGGCCGCAGTCTATTGGTAGTAAAGGCAAAGCATGCGCCGTCGATGCTCCCGAAAAATTTCCCTGATCCATGCTGGTGTTAATTTGTCACGATTCTTTGAACAATCCTAACTATCCTGGAAGCCCCAACAGACTGGCCCAATATGTTTATGTAAAAGGCTGTCAACGGACCCAAGTACGAAGTGGCGGCGTCGCAACCGCGGCTGCCATACCCAGTCTGGTGGCTCGCCCATAGTTCAACATATATCTATCTTTTCCGCGCCCAGCGATCCACATGTGCCCGAAAGAACGTCTTAATCCGCTGGGTTTGTGCCAAAATTGCGAAGTGCTGCTCAGCTTGTTATACTGTCTGCTCGCACTACGCATAAACCAAATATTTCCTCCACTGGCACCATCAAAGAATAAGTACAACGGTAGAGATAGAAGCTAGCCACGAATCCAATACAGCGTACGCTGAATATTATGAAAAGCTTCAGAAAACTTACTAGCTGCGACGAATTCCCCGACTTCGTCTGTAGCGGTACGACACTTTCTCCTACATAGGTCGTGAATAGCTGCTCCATTTTCGGTTTGCTTGGACAAAGATGACGTAATTAATGCTCATGTACTCTTTCAAAGTATTTCCAAATCCGGTACAAGAGAAAACAATTGAAGAAACCAACGTCTCCAAAAAATTTCCCACTGTCTTCACGGAGACACCATGCTGAGCGTTGGTGCCATTGAAAATATAGGCCCCGCGCCCAAAGCGGACCTTGAGTTTGTCTAAACCAATTTCAGCGAAACCGTGACCGTCTAAGGAGATTTTAAGTTTTTTGAATAAGTACCTTCAGATGCTAAAACACTGTGTAGGTACTTCCTTGGTTCAAACTATGGTTTCAGAGAAATTTGGGGTGAGTCTACCGATCGGCTTTGGGGCATTGACAGCTCGTTTTAATTTGAACAATTCGGGCATTAACGCAACAGAGAACACGGACAATTCAAGATGACATGCCCATTACACGACCAGAAATTGTAAGTTTTAGTAAGCGGACGCCGGAACGAGGGGGCCGGATAGGTACGAGCAATTGATTGATAAACCGGTCGATTTTAACTAAAACTAAAAACTTCCGCTGCTAACTGATGACCTCGAACTGATAAGCTGATGAACAGGGCCAAGTAAAGCGCAAATGGATATGCAGATGTGTGAAAATAAGCGACAGCACTATGTGGTGTTTTATGTGACCGAGCTATGGTACACATCCAGAGCGGAGAGAATCATTGGATTCGTTTCTGGACAGAAGGGGAGAATAAATTTCCTCTTTATGGTGGGGTAGTGTTAATGTGTGCGGCCGAAAGAGCACCTTAGCGAAAATTATTGAATTTGTGGATGGCACAGTTTGATGATGTAGTAGGGCATCGAAAAGTTTAAATCTGAGGGGAAGCTTTAGCAGGTCAGCACAAACTCTCCTCAGTGACATTTGGGCAGCGACAAGCAGTTTCTTTGTGTTCACAGACAAGGGTCTAGGATGACGAAGGCCGATATTTGAGGATGTGTGAGGGGGTGCGCGCCATCAGGCTGGGTATGGCGGTGCCACGCTGACATACTTCGGTTTCCTGAAGGCCTCGCCATGGACGACATGTTCAAGGTGGCTGGACATAGGACATGCATCTCTGTGGCCAGAGTACTTTGGGCAACCTGAGGCAGTCGACACAGTGCCAGTCAGATGGATGCTGGATTGCAGATGTTTTTGATCCAATTGGAGACCCACATGGATGGAAGGTGAGTTCTAAAACTACTAAAAGGTCAGTTTGGCGTAGTTACTGCGTGAGATAGAAACATAACGTGAGGAAAGCATTTGACGAGATTGCTGAAACCTGGTGGGTATGCGGAGGTATCCGAAAGCATGAAGTTGAACAAGAGAGGAATGTAAAGTTTAATGTTGCCTTGGGAATGATGTTAGAACCTTAAATAAGGCAGTTCGATGTTGGCTGACCTGTGGATCACAGACTGGCTTACATTGACGACATAGTGCCAATATGGTACTGACGGACATAGAACGAACTAGTATAAGTGAGATTCTGTTTGGCATAAAGTAAATTCATTTAGACGCGGGAGGCCGTCGGTGGCAATGAAAAGTTCACCTGATTTTTCCACCGACCGTCGTTCGCACGGCATGTGTAAAGCCGGCCAGAGGGTAGCCGCTTGATTTGGACAAGGTAATGTTTAGCCGGTGTGGTACCGGGCCAAAAATGCAAACCATAGAACTGCATGGTGAGGAAACTTTTGGAGTGGGTTAGCCAGGGAAGGATGGTGACATTTACCTCCGTTACAGAGTCCAGTCACAAGGTCACGTTGTAAAGCAGCGTGAGTGTTTCAGAAGAGGCGGCAGACAGATGAAGGACGGTGGAGGCAGAATTTTGGGGATAATGAGCAGAAACTTTAGGATAACAGAAAGGATATATATGAACTGAACCGATCTACAGTACTTGGGAGGGGGCTTAAGGTCAGAGTATGGGTCACTAGTCGCTGGGTCACTGCTGCCAGCTCCAAGCAGTGGGTAGTGCATCGCAAAAAGCTAGAAGGCGCTCGCAGTGTCTACCAGTAAAGTAGCAGAAGGCCCTTTATATTTTATTTGGATGAAACTATTCTCGAGGGCTGGAGGCAAGGCTTAGCTGATAACATGGGCCTGACATGGAGCGACTCCATCGAAGACGAAGGCAGCCACAGCCTAGGCTGCAAGCTGAGACAGTTTCACTAATGTCCTCAGGCTACCTCGTGCATAGCTAATAGACGAAAGGGTCATTGTTTTCGCATGTAGTTCAGTGCGTTACAAGATAGAAGACAAAACTGGGACAACTCCAAACCAGCAGCTGCGTGAGACAGCAACGTTGCTGATTTATGGGTTATCGACTATCAGCAGACCGTTCAGCAATACGTTATTGTACTTGAACGACGAGATTACGCGGCCCGAAAACATCCCTCCTCAGTTTGCCCAAAAACGACTTAAAAAGGAAATGCGGCAAACTGATTCAAGGGTACATGTACCCTCACATCATCCGCCAAATGTCCGTGGTCAATATATATTGGAGAAGCATGTAAAAATACGCGATACGTTTTGAGCAAGGTCAACGAAATCAAATTAGAAAAACTGGATGGGAAAACATATACGCAGCAGTAAACAAATAGAGGAAATTCCTGTAGACGTCGGTGCTGTAGTCGTCTGGGTACCCCAAAAGCTACTTCACCAGGAGTGTGTGGCAAAGAAATAAATATAATTACTCTGAATTGAGTACACAATAATGAAATGGGTGTAATGGAACAGACTCACTATGAATTGTTCTCTTTGAAATAGTTCGTCGTTGGCCCAGGTCGGTGAATAAATAATAATCCGATCGTGGATGTCCAGGGGTCTTCTTTCGGACAGCTCTCATATACATTAAACCCCGAAGACAGTCTGAAATGTTTTGATACCAGAGTTAGCACATGAAGCTCGCGAATAACCGCTGTAAGCGCGAGTGAAATGAAAAGAGAAAACCGGAGAATGCGACGACGCCTGTATTGTATGTAATTTGTACAAATGCGCGTTTTTGTGGTTTTGCGTATTCAAACAAAAATCGTTCATGAAATTGATGAAATACGTAACGTTATAATGAAAGCAAAAGAAAGGTACAAAACACCACAACCGTTACATAAGTTCGGTACATTTACTTTACACTGGTCGACGATCGTTGCAAAAAATAAACAAAATAGGGAAACGAGTGAGCGGACGATGACTAAGGTTGTTAGAAATGGGCCTCGAGCAATAGACGACATATCGACTCGGTTGTGCTTTCAAACAAACCAGTATCAAAGACGGCATTTCAAATAAAATCCAACATCCAAGCTATCCTTTTTTCTTGGCTTTCACAAGGCTTATATGCAACAACTAATATATTTGGCTTGTATGCATAAGGCGAACCAGTTGTAATAACGTTGCGAATATTAGCGACCGTTGACCGCCGGTGACCAGGTCCTTACTCGGTGGCCTTGAGATCTCCACAGCCCGGTCCACGGCGCTAGTAACCAACCTGCTCGGCTCACCGGTTCCCGTTTTGTTTAATGTGAGCTAATTGCACCGCTGTGCGCGTACTCAGGTTGCGATATTTTAATTAGCAAAATTTTCCTTAGATGTGGGGAGACTTTTATTGATTAAATACGCCTAATTTCGGGGTAATGGGCGTAATGTACCGCGCTCTTAAAACGATGTTTTCAAAACACTCGAATTGTCTTCCCGAGCTTGTCAGTTCTGTGGTTGCGGCAGTTTGAGGAAACACCATCACGGCTAGGTGTGGAATTACAGCAACAACAATGACATACAACTAACAGTACTCTCATGCCACACCGGCAGTCGCGTGGTGCCATCAGGACTTACTCGCCGTATACAGCAGGGCGGGTAAGCGAAATCAGGCTACTGTTGAAGCCTCCCTTCTTGCTGTTCCACATACTTTTTCTTCCCCCTCTCCACACCCCATCAAAAACCCTCTCCTTGTAGGCCCATCAGTTAGGACTGATGACTCCGTTCGTCCTTCATCGGTTTCGCAATCAACATCTGTGTGTCATCCGGCACCGACATTCTCGGGCCTCGACGCCCAGTCTATCTGGCCGCCTTCAATGTGCGCACTCCGAAGCAAGCAGGACAACAAGCTGCTCTTTCTCTTACGCTTGACTCGCTTGGCATTGATTTGTTCTGTGTCTCAGAAACAAGAATTCAAAATGCAAGTACTGTGGTTGAGCTGCACAACACTGGTGATCCAGAGGCTTCTGCGGCGGGATGTGCAGGGGTTGGTATCGCCCTAAGTTACTGGGCGGAAGGTTGTTTGCTTGACTGGATACCTGTTGATAGTCGCCTCTGTGCGGTTCGTCTGGCAACGTCTGTGAAGGAGTCTCACAAGCGGGAAGTTGATCGATGTCTGTTTGTCGTGTCTGCTTACGCCCCAACTGTAGCTCTGACACGATCAAAGACAAGTTTTACGACGCCCTGAATGCCCTGTTGCGACGAGCTAAACGCTCAGATATTGTTGTGGTTGCCGGAGATATGAATGCACAAGTTGACAGGCTTAGCGCACCTGAGACTCAATTAGGAGGTCGACATGGATTGGACTCGGTATGTACGGACAGTGGTGAACGATTGCTTCGGCTGTGTGCTGACCGCAGGCTGTTTTAATGCAGTACTGACTTCTGAAATAGCCGAAGTCGTCTGGCCACATGGTGTCCTCCAATGGCATACCGGCCACAAACTCAAATCGATCACATTGCCATCAGCTACCAATGGCGCAGATCAATAACTGACTGCCGGTCGTTTTGGAATACATTTGTTGATTTTGACCACGCGCTCGTCCGGAGTCGCTTCTCCCTACGTTTTCCATGGCCGCGTAAGGTACGGACAAATCGCCTGGCAGCTGAAAGACTCACAAATCCAGATGTTCGACGAATTTACCAGAACCGTCTCCTAGAATCTCTTCTAAATGTTCCATCATCAGATGTGATTTCATACTGGGACTGCCAACACTGTGCAAGGTGGTGGCGATCTGGTCCCAGTAATCATTTACCACCTGGTATAAGAGGCTCTGCGGATACCTCCCCAGTATTGCTCAATGGGTCGCCGAGGTACACAAACCGTCACACCACGGTAAGGTCCAGTCTCTTTGTGACGGTAGCGAAGCTGTATCACTTGGATTATGTGCATCTCAATGCACGGGTTGTGAGGTGAACACTGACTGACTGATAGCTGCTAGGATGATGCCCCGGTTATTTTCGTACGATGGTCCTGCACCCTTTTTAAATGTGCTAATCACCATCAAGATGCTGCCTTCTGTTGGAATTCTCGCATTCCAGATATTTTGGAGTCGAATCTTTAGGTTAGCCACGACTGCCTCCCCACCTTCTTTGAAGAGTGCAGGGTGCAAATCGCGTGGTCGAGGTCTTCTGTAGACCCGACGCAATGAAATCGCTCACTGGACTTCCATCGTGGGTGCGCGATTGATGTTGACGTCTTACTCGCTTTCGCTTATTCCTCGAAGAGTTTGAGTTGCTGAACTGCTCTACACAGTGTTCAACGCACCGTTCAAGACGACGTTTCTGTGAGTGGATTGAGGTCCCATTCTTCAGGAGATCGTTTCACTAACACTAACCCTCGGGTCGGATAATCGAGAAGAGGGTGCGGTTATTCCCCGTCACAAAAGCCTTCTCCATTTCTCGGGCCATTGCAATTTACCAGCGCTCTCTGTCAATGATAATAGTAGTAGTAGTAATAATAATAATCGTTCAGTTGTAACACCCTTTCGGTGCCTAGCTGCCATGCCACCCGAAGGAAGCACGAGGGCTGCGATATTGCCAGGTTGCCAAAGCCTAGACAGTGAAGTCGAGAGGTAGAGGTCGGGTTCGAACCACGGACCTGCTGGTCAGTAAATTCGCGCTCTAACCACTGAGCCATCTCGCCGGCGTTTTAAATATCTGCGCACGCCATCACAGTCGTTTGCTGCTCGTATAGTTCTCCTGGCTTCAATCAGAGCTGCCGATCGTGACGAGATCCTCGATGAAAGCTTCGTCGCCTGATGGTGGCTCGTAAAACACTGACTCGAGAGCAGCAAGCGGGATTCCGGCCTGGTAGAGGTTGCGCTGACCAAACCTTCACACTCCGTCAGGTGCTAGAACAACGCCATACGTACAAACGACCCACAATTTTAGTATTCCTGGATTTCCAATGCGCAAACAGGCTACTGCTGACGCCTCCCTTCTTTCTATTTCACATACTTTTTCTTCCCCCTCTCCCTACCCCATTAATAACTCTACTCTTGTAGGCCCAGCACTTAGGACTGATGACTCCGTTCGTCTTGCATCGGTTTTGCGTGCAGCATCTGC